>CM064536.1:14177455-14483039 GCA_032716605.1 Paralithodes platypus | reverse complement strand
CCCCGCCCCAATCTCTCTCTCACTCTCACTCTCTCTCGCTCTCGCTCTCGCTCTCTCTCTCGCTCTCTCTCTCTCTCTCTCTCTCTCGCTCTCGCTCGCTCTCTCTCTCGCTCTCTCTCACTCACTCACTCACTCTCTCTCTCTCTCTCTCTCTCTTTTATTCCCATGCATATTTAATTAGCAAAAAAGTTAAACAAGATAATGACTCCAGTATAATAATTATGACCAGTAATTTTAGCTCACTATAAGGATAGTGTGCTAAATTACAATTATGTATGCATTTCTGTTTCTTCTGCCACCTTGAGACGTAATTGAATAAGATTAGATTCATGTTGATTGACTTTTTTAAGTCTGTGTGTGTGAGAGAGAGATAGTGTGTGTGAGTGAGTGGAAAAGAAAACAACACCACACACAACAAAAAAACGCCTCACACCAGACCAACAGTGGTGGTGGCGGTGGAAGGGAACAAAAGGAGCAAAGGTGTTAGTGCTGTGTAAAGGCAGTAAAACCAAACAACCAAAGAAAAAAGACCACCCCCACAAAGTTGATATCTAAATGCCCTGTAGTAAAGTAGGGAAGTGAAGTGGATCTAGATAACACATGCAGGACTGTTTGTGTGTGTGTGAGTTAGTGAATGTATGAATGAGAGGGAGAGTGATGAAGGAGGGGAGAGGGAGAGAGTTAAAATGGAAGTTGATATCTAAATGCCCTGTAGCAAAGTAGGGAGGTGAAGTGAATCCAGATAACACTTGCAGGACTGTTTGTGTATGTGTGTGTGTGTGAGTGTGAGTGTATGAGGGAGAGGGAGAGGTAGAGTGAGCAAGGAGGTGAGAGGGAGAGAGTTAACATGGAAGTTGATATATAAATGCCCTGTAGCAAAGTAGGGAGGTGAAGTGAATCCAGATAAGAAATGCAGAACTATTTTATGTGTGTGTGTGGGTGTGTCATAATAAGTTCGTTGTATATATTGGTATATACCATGCCTCTTGTTAGCTAGTGTTTGTGTTGCATTATTTTATTTAGGGGCCTGTGCCTAATACAATGAACTGGTCTGTTGGTGGGTACAAGTGAATACTGTAGCCTAGATGAGAGAGAGAGAGAGATGAAGAGAGAGGAGGAGGAAGAGAGGACGCGGGGGGTATGAGGAGAGTGAGAGGGCAGAGTGAGTTAGAGGATCTCGAGGAGTGATGATCGGATCACGATGAGAGTGTTTTTTGTTAGTTTGAGGAGAGAGATGAGAAGACGAGCGAGATGAGGAGAGAGAGAGAGAGAGAGAAGAGACGAGAGGACGATGAGGAAGATTGTGTGTTGATGAGGAGACTGAGTGGGATGGGACGAGTTGGAGGAGGGGAGGGGAGGAGGATGGAGGCGGAGGTTGTTATTTTGTTTGGTGTTTGGGATGTTTTTTTTTGTTGTGTATGAGAGAAGAGGTTTTTTTTTTTGAGGGAGGAGAGAGAGAAGGAGAGAGAGATGAGGAGAGACGAGAGGAGAGAGAGAGGAGAGAGAGGCGCGACGGGAGTTGAGGCTGGGAGCGGAGGGAGGAGCAGGGGGGGGAGGGGGGAGCGGAGGGAGCGAGGGGGGCGGGCGGGGAGCAAGGAGAGGACGAGGAGAGGGGGGATGGCAATGGGGAGGCGGGGGGGGGGAGCGGAGGGTGGCGGGCAGAGAGGGACGAGAGGGGTGGGCAGGGGGGTGGACGACGATGAGAGGCAGATGAGAGAGGAAGAGATGAGAGCGTATTTTTTGTTTGCTTTGTTTTGAGCTTTTTTAGTTTTTTTTTTTTTTTTTTTTGGATGAGAGGGAGAGAGAGTAGACGAGAAGAGAGAGAGAGAGAGAGAGAGAGAGAGAGAGAGAGAGGCAGGCAGGCACGCTGAAATACAAGAAAGATAGATTTGATGATTAATTTACCGCCAATGTATACATATTGTTATTATTATTAGGCCTATACAGTATTTATATAAATTGTAATAACATGTTTTTGTCTTTTGCAGGTACGTTATGCTCTCTTCATCCCCAGTACATCGTACCTGAACTGTCATGTATTTTGTAAGTATTTCTTGAAAGTGTCTCTATCTGATTAATAATATTTGCTATAGCTAATACTTCAGGGTTTTTGGTGTTTGTGTCCGCTTAAAGCCTATTGTATGCTATGGTTTATTAAGATCATGGGTTCCAGTATATTCCTGGCCAAGGCTAAACATATTTATGTATGTATTCACGTGTATGTGTGCGCTTCCAAACCCCCCCCTCACACCCACACCCACACATGAGAGATATGGCGGTTCCTGTGTGAAAGTTTATATAAATGGTTGAGTGTTATCAATTAGTTACCATATTAATGTTAGCTTATGAGGCCGTCTAGTGGTGAGTAAAGACCCTGCCATAAAATACCCTGGAGTGGCCTCTTCTCGGATTTTTGTTGCGACGTTAATCCTTTCATATCTTGATTTTTTTGTCTAACATTTGATGATTTTCTAGTTAGAAAGGAATTTTGGCAACCAAAGAGGTAAAATATATCTGTTCCTTTAACTACCATAGGCCCTTTCTGAACTAAATGATATAATTTAATAACAGCCAAAACACAAGGTTTTACTGAAAGGGTTAATGTATTAAGAACGGTGTGTGTGTAAAGATATGAAAGAATGTCTATTATAATTTGTGAAGAACTATGAATCAACTAAATTATACTTTGTTCAGTATATATTATAGGATGTGTACATATGTTTACTGTAGTTAAGTCTTACCTGTAAACAATGAAATTAAGTAAAATTATATACTCTGTTGAAGTGTAGCCCATAAACAATATGTTCTATTGAAATATAGATTCTCTAAATTCAGAAGGTATATATTGGTTTTGTTCTCCAGACTATTTCGTTCAGCTATGACTGTGATGTTTAGGAATGAGACACGCCTATGTGATTACTGATTAGTCTACACTAGTGGAGTTATACAATTGGAAGCGCTTTAAAATGATATGGCGTTAATGCATTAGTTAAACAAAAAAGAGGATAATGGTGATTTGGTATAATAATAAGTACCAGTGCTCTATTGTGTTATCGGATGGGTATATGAAACAGGTATAGGAATGTGTTAAATAGTAGATTTTTTTTTTTTTTTTTAAAGTATTGAACCATACTTTGTTTAATTTAGCGATACATAGAAGTGTTTGTTATGAATGTAACCAAGGGGAAGGGCTGGTGGTAGGAACTGCGGCAGATTCCGCTAACCTTCATCACTCTTCTTCTGTGGGGTATGTGAAGGAGGTAGCAAGTGTTGAAATGGTTTACCTAATGTGTTGAGGTGGTTGAGTGTTCTTGTTGTCAGTGAGTTAGTATCTCTTAGGTTTTTATCTAAATTGTGTTATCTGCTCTCTCTCTCTCTCTCTCTCTCTCTCTCTCTCTCTCTCTCTCTCTCTCTCTCTCTCTCTCTCTCTCTCTCTCTCTCTCTCTCTCTCTCTCTCTCTCTCTCTCTCTCTCTCTCTCTCTCTCTCTCTCTCTCTCTCTCTCTCTGAAGTAACCAGTGTTGACGTAGCAAAGTGGTCATGTTATCAGTGAACTCATCTTTTGCCTTTTATCTGCTTTATGCTACTACTTTAGTCTCAAGTTAGCCTTCCTTTTTATTTTAGTTTTCTCCCCTCTCTCTCTCTCTCTCTCACACACACACACACACACACACACACACACACACACACACACACACACACACACACACACACACACACACATTCACTCATTCTCACTCACTGTCTCTCTCCCTCTCACACACGCACATAAACACACACATTCACACTCACTTTCTCTCTCTCCATATATTAAAGATAGCCTACAGCTTAATTATGCACCATTAACTGATGCTAATGATTTGCATATGCCTTTGTTATGTGCGTCTGATGCATAATAAACAACAAGTAAAATATCTGAATTGCAATCAACAACGTTTGGTAGGGCTTATATTGGAAATACATAATACAGATGCGCGCTCTCTCTCTCTCTCTCTCTAATACACTTATACGCTCTTACACACACACACACACACACACACACACACACACACACACACACACACACACACACACACACACACACACACGTCCCTCATATCTCTGTTGCATCTTTATTGCTGCTTCTATTTTGGCTCTCACGATTTGCTTCTTTCTGCTTTTCTTTCCGTCTCCTTCTCTTTCCAAATCCATACAATTTCCGTTTATCCTATTCCATATTTCTTTCACCAGAACTCTTAACCCATACAGTACCAGTGACGTCCTTTTCTATATATTGTGGCAACTATTAGACGATTGTATTCAGATTAGGAAGGACCTCTAGTAATAATAAGGCTTCAAACTATCTTGGCCAACCCTTTTAACGACCACAGATCCTTCCTTGGCTGCACAATATCGTCTAAATATAGCTAGAATAAAATATAATACACGTCGCTGGTACTCAAAGGGTTAATAATACGGTAATTAAATACCGGTATGTTTATTATGTGTAATTCGGATTCAGTACCTATACTGGTTTTCATACACTCTTCTCTCTCTCTCTCTCTCGTGCATAAACCCACTCCCTCCTTGTTCCACCAATGCCCTGCGTTGACCTCAAACTCTGCTCCTCCACCTACCTCCCCTCCGCCCTCCTTCCCTCTTTTTCCACCACTACTACACGCTACCACCCCATGCCCTCCTCCACCTTGTCCACCACCATACCTTATTATTCCACCACCTCATTCCTCCCCTCCCTCCTCCACCACTACTACACGCTACCACCCCATACCCTCTTCCACCACCACCACTACCTTATTCTTCCACCACCTGCCTCCCTACCCTCCTCCAACACAACTACACGCTACCACCCTATACTCTTCCACCACCACCACCACCACCACTGCCAACTCTTCTTCCTCCATCTTGAAGAGTATCTGTGGCTTCCTTAGTATTCTTCCTCCAAGGTATTATTCGTCATTCACCATCATCATCTCCATCACTCCCATTCCACCAACACTACTACCAACTCCTATTCCTCCATCTTCAGAAGTATCTCTTGCTTCCTTAGTATTATATATCCAATGCATTACATGTCTTGCACCACCACCACCAATATCATCCCTCCACCACCACCAACAACAACAACAAATCTTATTCCTCCATCTTCAGAAGTATCGGTATCTCTAGCTTCCTTAGTATTATATATCCAATGTATTACTTGTCATCCACCTCCACCACCACCAATATCATCCCTCCACCACCACTACCACCACCACCAACTCTAATTCCTCCATCTTCATAAGTATATCTAGCTTTCATATTATTGTATCTTCAATGTAATACTTGTCATCCACCACCACCTCCTCCACCTCCACCACCCTTCCACCACTATTAAGTCCTTTACCCCATCTTCACAAATATCTATAGCATCCTTAGTATGCTTCCTCCAATGTATTACTTTTCATTCACCACCACCTCCACTCATGTATCCTCCTCCACAGCTGTCAACATACCGGTATATTTTTTTGACCATTCGATATCTTTCCTCATCATCACCCCACTATCTTCCCTTATCACCACTACCACCATTATATTGCATCACCATCACCACCACTATCTTCCCTCAACATCACCCCACTATCTTCCCTTATCATCACTACCACTATCACCACTATATTGCATCACCATCACCACCACTATCTTTCTTCAACATCACTACCACTATCACCACTATATTGCATCACCACCACTATCTTTCCTCAACATCACCCCACTATCTTCCCTTATCATCACTACCACTATATTGCATCACCATCACCACCACTATCTTTCTTCAACATCACTACCACTAATGCATCACCATCACCACCACTATCTTTCCTCAACATCACCCCACTATCTTCCCTTATCATCACTACCACTATCACCACTATATTGCATCACCATCACCACCACTATCTTTCTTCAACATCACTACCACTATCACCACTATATTGCATCACCATCACCACCACTATCTTTCCTCAACATCACCCCACTATCTTCCCTTATCATCACTACCACTATCACCACTATATTGCATCACCATCACCACCACTATCTTTCTTAAACATCACTACCACTATCACCACTATATTGCATCACCATCACCACCACTATCTTTCCTCAACATCACCCCACTATCTTCCCTTATCATCATTACCACTATCACCAATATATTGCATCACCATCACCACCACTATCTTTCTTCAACATCACTACCACTATCACCAATATATTGCATCACCATCACCACCACTATCTTTCTTCAACATCACCCCCACTATCTTCCCCCGCCCATCACCACCACGATCACCTACTCCAAGTCACCTACCTGTCATTCTTCCAAGTCCACCTTGTAATAATAATAATAATAGGTCCCATATGTATGATCCCACCACGCCCTCTTCCTGCACCTCCACCACCACTATCTCCCTCTCCTCCACCACCACTACCTCTCTTTCTCCACCACCACTACCTCTCTTCTTCCTCCACCACCACCTCCCTCTCATCCTACTTCTTGACCTCTTCCTCCACCACCACCACCATTTATCCAACCACCATCACATCCACTACCACTATCTCCTCCCTCACCTCCACCACCTCCTCCTCTTCCTCACCTCCATCACCTCCTCCTCTTCCTCACATTCTCCTTCGCCTCCTCCTCTTTCTTCACTCACCTCCTCCTACTCTTCCTCTTCTTATACCAGCTCCTAGCCGGCTCAATCACAAAGGATCTTGGAGAGTGCCCTGATATTTACGTACCGCACCGCCTTCTATGAGTACGTTACATGCAAGGTCTATATAGATCTTGGTATATAGATCTTGGCTACATGTGTTGGAGCTCGGATTTCATTAGCATTCTATAGCAAGAACCCCCCCCCCCCTCCTCAACACACCCAAGTATTTTGACCCACCCCTCCCCTGTTCTATATTTTTGGTAACCAGTAGCGTTCCATAGATGGTGTTGTGGGCGATTTTGTTAATGGTTGCCCTGACCCCCTTTATTTGTTATAGGGCCATTCTTTTGAACATCGTAAAAGCTTTCCCTACGACTTTTCCCTACCCAGATTGACCCTTATACAGATAAACAATAAGGGTTAATATGGGTCGGGAAAGGTCGTAGGGAAAGCTTTCATGATGTCCCCCCCACACACACACAGTTTTCTGTCCCTCCCCTACAATGCCCCATCCCCCAAGCCCCATAACCCCTTCCATATACCCCCATCTCTTAAACCCCACACTCTTCCACATCCCCTAAGCCCCACAACCCCTTCCATTAAACCCTTCATCTCTTAAACCCCACACTCTCCACAACCCCTTCCATAAACCCCCATCTCCTAAACCCCACATTCCCTTCCACCTCCACCTCATTCCCCCACCAAAGTCCACAATACACAGGTCCTCGTAAAGTGAGTGCCCTGATATTTACGCACCGCACCGCCTTTTGTAAGTACTGTACATGTGTGAGAGCTCTTGGATTCGTTTTAGACGCTGTGTTCGCATGTCAGTTCCAATATATTATGGTATGCAAGATATAGCCTACAGTACTGTATATCTTGATGGTATGTAGGACACAGATGCGATCAAAAGTCATGTTCTAACTCCACTACTTCAGTTCTATTTGCCCCCTATGTTATATGAAAAAATACTCAACGAACACACACACACACACACACACACACACGCGCACACACAGTAACTGAGTAACTGAGTAACTGAGTAACACACACATACACACACACACACTTTGAGGGGTTTTGCTGTCCGTTTTACTTGAGATAGCTTATAATAAACATTTAAATTATGAGGTACGACACGACTTTTGAGCATCCCTGTACAGTTGGACATGTTAGGCTTGTTACGGCACCAAATTGCTACGTATTTAATAGGACAAATGTCTTCCAGGAGCTCTTGTTAGACTCGATTACAATATTTACTAGGGAGTCTGTCATACGCTTGTCTACATTTAGCGACACAATTTATGGAACATCTGGCGTACACATTAATTCATTGTTAAGCGAGCAAATTGTATGGTCAACTGTAAGCTGTGTATATTTAGCCTAGCTGTATGTGTGGCAGATAGACTTGAGAGCTTAGTGGTTAGTCTGAAATCCCTGAAAGAGAGAGAGAGAGAGAGAGAGCTATCTTTTTTTTATTAATTTCACCACAACACCAAACGCCTCCAATGAACTTAATGAAAGCATATCATTTATGTGATCCACCAGGATTCGAACCCGATACAAATTTAGATGCTGTAACTAAACAAAGTACCGGTATTCATCTTTCATAATTTTCGCATAGGCCTATAGTACGAGCCTACGAGGATAAATGACAAATATTTCGCATGAAGCCCGAGTGAGTTCAGCAGCAGAACGAAATAAGGATAACATCTCGAACTTGTTTTTGTTTTTTCACCTACACGATAAAAGTGGACATTCCTCGAGTGTCATATTTGCATAAGAATGCTCTTATGAAAATGGTAAACCTTGTATTTTTATATTTGTCTCATGTTGCCCTCTGCTGCCGAAGCTTGTAGGATAGAATGAAGGAATGATTTGAAAGAAAATTTATGTAGTACCTTACCTTAACTACATTTGTGTACCGTACCCAGTTAGAGAAGGCTATCATAGTTATGGTTGGAATGATGGTGACATTATTGTAAAGCAATTCTTCTTCTTCCCGGGTTAGGTTACTTTGTTGTGTTTATAATCAAATGTATTTTATTTAATTGTTTTCATGGACATTGTATTCTAAAATGGGTTTTTATTATAAATGTTGCTTGAGATAAGAGGTATATTATAGTTCAGTTATTTATGAAGAAGTAACATCAGTGGGCGATGTATTACTCTAACAATTTAACTTAAAGTTAAATATTTTCTAATTACCGGTACTACTCAATTTGAATGAACGAAATTGTGGTACGGTACCAGTAGTTTAAATCCGCCGGTTTGATCTCCAGAGTGGAGCAGCGACAACAACTCCGTGCTCTCATCATCAAGGTTCGAATCCCCATTGCCTGATATGTTATTCTAATTGTTTATGGAAGATACTTATTATGGTCACGATTGCACTGTACCCCTTTTTTAACGCATCATACTCCTTCTCTGCTATGTCGTGTGTGAGAGAGAGAGAGAGAGAGAGAGAGAGAGAGAGAGAGAGAGAGAGAGAGAGAGAGATCAGCAAGGGGCATTGATTGGGTTTCTGTTGTTTGTGTTGCTACCTAATTGGATCATACGCGTCATAAACAGTTTCCGCCACTTTCCTTCCTCACACGTTCGCTGCTTTTTATACACTAGGACGAAGGTGTTCTGTTTAAATCCCCCTATTTAGACCCATTAGTTTGGCGAATTTTAAGATGTTTCTCCCTAATTAAATGGCTATTATAAGCAGTTTGCCCCCATTCAAGTGTCGATTTTTTTTTTTTTTTTTTTTTTTTTTTTTTTTTTAAATTTTTTTTTTTTTTTTGGCGATAGCGAGGCTGCACTCACGGAGAAATCGGCCTTTGGCTTGGACATTTTTCTACCGAAAAATGTAAAGCTTTTAACTCGAGGAAGGTCTGGGGAACGTTTTTGAAGCTTGAAGGGAGGTTGGGGTAAGCGATTTACAAGAGTGCACACCAAGGGGTAATGTCTTGGTTTCTGGTGTTATTGTTGCTACCAAATAGGATCACATGTGTCAGTTTCTGTTCCTTTACTTCCTCACACGAGCTATAGGTACTCTTTACACACGCTTAAGGGGGTAGTACTCGCTTTGTATGAGCCTCTTTCTCCCTCATGTTTAGCATATTAGTTTTGAGATTTTAAGACGTTCGTTCCGCTAGTTTGGCGTTTTTGAGACCTTTCGACTAATTTTATTTGAAATTTTAAGACCTTTCGTGCCCTTTAGGTGTGGATTTTTTTCCCGGCGAGCGAAAGTGAGCCTCCAATTTTATAAGGAACCGGCCGAATTTTCTACCGAAAAATGTACGAATTTATCTTGAAAGGGGATCTAGGGGGTGTTTTTCTAAGCTTGATGAAGGTCTAACGAGGAAACTAAAAAATATATAAATAACTAAATATATAAACAAAAAACCAAGCACTACCCCCTTAACACAACACACACACTCACTCACTATTAGTTATCTTTTCACTCCTAAGATTTCTCAAAGTTCTTCCTCGTGAGAATGACGCATGCGTTCGAACCACATACAGTACAGTTTCGCTTTGGGTGTTTCTATGTTGTTATTGTTTTTTGTTTTGTTTTTTGCCTGAGGACGAACGCTGGAGGTTTATGGGTACCGTAATCGACTGTTGTTGTTGTTGTTTCAGCCTGCGTGTGGTCTTTACATGTATTACTTTTACCAGATAATTGGTTACGTGTGTGTGTGTGTGTGTGTGTGTGTGTGTTCTGGGTCAAAAATGTTAAAGAGTTCATGATTATACTTTTTACATGTTTCCTATAATCCTTTATAACTCTAGCAACTCAATATTTCACCCTCTTCCGTCCTTTAGATAAGATCACATAACCTAGCCTATCATACACACACACATAATAACACACACACACACACACACACACACACACACACACACACACACACACACACACACACACACACACACACACACACACACACACACACACACACACACACACACACATACATACACACACACATACCCTCTCACTTTCATGCTCCGTCATTCTCTCCCTCACTTTATTAGACCATGACCCATATGGTATTTACAGAACAGGTTTTTATTTCACAGTTTACTCTTTAACAATGTATATACTGTTTACATTCTGGATCCGTGTTATACATTTGTACCCTGTGTTTTATTCCGTTATAATGTAGGCTTACTATAATGTGATCGTCTTTAACCCTTTGAAGCTCCAATACGCGTTTCTGGCTACCATTAGACGATTTTATTAAGATTAGTAACGGTATATGGAAGTCAGAGGGTTGAATGTGATAGTATTTACCCTTCTAATACCCACATATACTTCCTAAGCTGCATAAAATCGTCTAATGATAGCCAAAATAAACTGCTAAAACGCGTCAGAGCTTCAAAGGGTTAATATTGTTTTACCTTTAATTTTCTCTCTCGCACGTTGGAAGCAAGTTTGCCTCCGTCGGAAACCGACGAGAGGCTTATTGCCGCTCGTTTCACTCTTCGTTTTGTTCTGCTTGTTAGACTGGATCAGTTGAAACATTTGAAGCGGCTGGCTGATTGAAAACGTTCCATGGAGGTATTCAGTGCTTTGCAATGTTTGTTAATACATTTCTGCATCATGTTTATTTATGTTTACCCTGTGGTTTACGCCTTTATCTATTTATAATTTTATATTTTTAGCTATTTACTGTAGCTCAATGACCATGAACAGTTTGACCTTTGTGAGACCTTTTCTATATAATCTAGGACCGGAACCAGTATTTTTCCAATAGCCCTTTCTTGCTATTAGTGTTTTTATATATAGCCTGACCGATCAAACTTTCATCTCGGGGACTTTTTTAGGACCACTTTTTTTTAAGCAAGTGTGTCGTAATATTTATTTGTTTAATTGCTAACACTAAATGTGTGTGTGTGTGTGTGTGTGTGTGTGTGTGTGTGTGTGTGTGTGTGTGTGTGTGTGTGTGTGTGTGTGTGTGTGTGTGTGTGTGTGTGTGTGTGTGTGTGTGTGTGTGTGTGTGTGTGTGTGTGTGTGTGTGTGTGTGTGTGTGTGTGTGTGTGTGTGTGTGAGAGAGAGAGAGAGAGAGTAATTTTTAGTATGTGTATAGTTTGCGTTTTATTAGTGAGTTATGTTTTGGTTCCAGTTTATATATTTTGCGTACCGTACACGTAAATATGTATGTATGAATGTATGTGTATAACGGGCATGTCTTGTTTGCTTATTCTCGACCAGTTCTGACATGCCGGTGAAATATTTTAAATAATTCCCTTTAAACACAATAATTACCAATAATTACTGTAATTACCAATAATTACTGTATCAAGATTATAGAAGAGTATTGTACCAGCTATTTGTGCAGGCGATTGTACATTAGGCGTGTAAATAAGGATGTGTGTGAAACTGGTATTTGCTTGCCTATGTGTTTTGCTTACGGGGGGGGGGGGGGGGGGGGGAACCAACACTCACTCACTCACTCACTCACTCACTCACTCTCTCTCTCACTCTCTCTCTTTCTCTCTCTCTCTCTCTCTCTCTCTCTCTCTCTCTCTCTCGCTCTCACACACACACACACGCTATATGTATGCATGTTCTGTATATATATATATATATATATATATAAGTAAAATAAATGTGTACTGTATAATTATGCACTGTAAATCACTTACTCTCATGGTTAATTTATGATAATTTGTATTTTACACTAGCATAATTATTGTATTAATTTATTTTTTTAATGTAAAGTTTATTATACTCACACATTGTAAACTGAGCTTACCATTTTCATATCTGTACATCTCATGTTCATCCACTAAATTGTAAAATGTGTATTTTCAGCTCATGAGGCTGCCATTCTTTAATAAACCGCTTATTATTATTATTATTATTATTATTATTATTATTATTATTATTACACACACAGACAGACAGAGAGACAGACAGTTGGACCAAGTTTCTTGTTGCACTTTAATTAAAACGGTTTATTCCCCGTGACCTAATACTTGGAAGAAGTGGACCATTGAGTCACAAAGGTCCAGTCAGTGTGGTTCATGTCACTGTGTCATGGTTTTCGTGGACCAGTGTATAGGCAGGAGCTAAAGTTATGTTCTACTTTCATAAATACCACTTTATTTTGTATCCTTGTGTCTTGATGTAGGACAAATATACTGTACTCTTAAATATACTTGATACTTGGCAGAGGTTGAATATAGGCCCGTTTTCTTTCTTTCTTAATTTATTGTTTATTTTTATGTTTCCTTATTTTAACTTTAGAGAAGCTCAATCATTGTCAGTTTTTTTCTTTTACCTTATTCCTAGCCAGTCAATATGTTTCGCTAGTTGTAAGTGCAATGGCAGTACCGTACTGTAACAATGTTGTAATGATTATCATTGAAATGTTGCATATTTAGTAGCTAATAATACAACAAAGTTACAGTAATCACCACCGACAATGATAGGTTTGTCTAGGAATACGGGCCATAATATATGTGTCCATATAATATAGACTACTAAGGAATTATTAATATATTTATTATTATTTTGTACTATTATGTTTTTGATGGACCATATGTAAGTTAAAAATACGGAGGTAGGATATGACTTTTGAGCATGTACCGTAAACATCTGTGTTTTACTGTACTCTGGGTCAAGGATTTAGGGTCTAGTGTGTATGTATCTTGGGGTGCTGCACACTTTCCTTTTCACTCCTTCCCATTTTGCCTTGCTCCTCTTATTGCCTTCTTGTTCCTTCCTTCCCTGTGTATATTCAGATGTATTCACCAACCCACCAATTAACTTATACATAAACCTAATGAAATCAATGAAACTAATGAATATATGTGGTACTCTAAGTATGTACCGTGTGATTGGTGCTTCTGAATGCTTGTGTGCTTGCTTTTTGTGGGCGAACTGTTGTTTGTTCTTCTCCTGTCACCTCTTTTTCCTTTCTTGTGCCTCTTGCTGATCCCCCCTGCCCCTTGTGGGATTAAGGGCTGGCTACTGACTGACAAATTCTTCTTTGTACATTCCATCTTCTTGCCCTTTTTGTCCTTCCCATTTTTCCTTTATATTATAATTATGTGTGTGTGTGTGTGTGTGTGTGTGTGTGTGTGTGTGTGTGTGTGTGTGTGTGTGTGTGTGTGTGTGTGTGTGTGTGTGTGTGTGTGTGTGTGTGTGTGTGTGTGTGTGTGTGTGTGTGTGTTATTAACTATTCTAACATTTTCGTAGACGTCTGACTTTCCCCCATTTTTTTCCATTCTCATCTCCCATCGCTTGAGAGAAGAAATTTCATAATATTCGCAGAACAAAAACATTACCGGTATGATCTCGAGTATATTACTTGGAAATCGAATGGTTAGAGAACAGTCTAATATATTGCTTAACTATACCATCTCTCTAAAAATGTTAATGTGCCGCTAGTTAAAAGTATAAACATCTAGATCTAGCGATGATAAGTTATCAATACTGCATGATCCAAGTGTACAATAGTCATCTGCACAAGTAGCTGGTACTATATGATAAACCAAAGACAGTGAACAGTGATTGAGGGAAATTCTGACTCGATCATGTGTTTAAAGGGAATGTTTCAAAATATTTCGTTGGCGTGTCAGTGTTGTTCGATAAGATTTGTGAAACCTATCACTGCAGGCGATTGTACCATAGAGATCCTTCAATTATAAAACTGGAGAACTGCCAACATTATGTATCTTTCTTATTCTTCATTACTATTCATTAAAATTGCATTGTTCATAGTATGACATTCTATCTGACGTAATTAGACGATACTTGTACAGTACGGTACTAATAGTATAATTGATTTCAGGTAATTAATTATGGTATAAGCATGTGGATAGACTCTCTCTCTCTCTCTCTCTCTCTCTCTCTCTCTCTCTCTCTCTCTCTCTCTCTCTCTCTCTCTCTCTCTATCTCTCGCTCTCTCTCTCTCTCTCCTCTCTCTCTCTCTCTCTCTCTCTCTCTCTCTCTCTCTCTCTCTCTCTCTCTCTCTCTCTCTCTCTCTCTCTCTCTCTCTCTCTCTCTCATTCATTGAAGATAATTTGTGCAAGGCCCCGCACCACCACCCTCATGAGCGAGAGTGAGTGAGCAGAGTGAGTGACAGGGATACATAGGCACTATAAGAATTAAAACTATAAAATATACACGAATATATACTGTATATACCCTTAATACATAACCTTTCCCCATCAGTTTCCATCCTCTTCCCAGTCTATCTCCTAATACCCAACCTTCAACAAGCAACCTTGTAAGGATCAATAGTTCTGTTGTTGCTTGATGTCCTTTGTATTACACGTATTTGAGACATACAATAACAATCGGAATATATATGGATTCTAGACACAGAACTTTTATAAGAAATGAGTGAGAGAAAAATAAAGTTACAAAATCCAACAAGTTACCAAAATACCGCCTGAGGTTCGAGTTTAACAGACGTGCACAAGGCTTGGGAGACTTGGGGCTGTTGTTAAAGAAATTAAGGGTGTGTGTGTGGGAAGGGTGCTGTATTTGTTAGCTATTTATCTTGATATGAGAGAGAGAGAGAGAGAGAGAGAGAGAGAGAGAGAGAGAGATATGTTTAGCTAGAATGAACGAGGGTTGAAAGGGAAGGAAACACTATTTCTTATTGCTAATCTGGCAACCTCTGCATAGATAAATTGAAACAAAATAAATCTCTATTAATCTCGACGCAATAATTCTGAACAAATATGCGAAAAGGGGAGAATTATGTTTCAATCTTTATGGAGCCAGAATAGGTTGTGAGGCTGGTTTCTAACCCGTAAACGCCTAGGCTATACTGCACCATAAACAAACTATCTAAGTCATACCACTGTTACTGGTTTACTGTATGTTTTACCTTCTGTACCTTGTCTCTGTCCAAACCCTGCGGTATATCCCACTAACCTTCATAACTTTTCTATTATTATTGTATTGACACACACACACACACACACACACACACACACACACACACACACACACACACACACACACACACACACACACTCACTCACTCACTCACTCACACTCTCACACTCTCTCTCTCTCTCTCTCATACTGTATTGACAAACCAACTCAATGGCTTACAAATAAGTCGCCCGCGGTTTCAATGTGAGAGACACAACACTTACAGAGAGCGTCAGGGTGTTGTGAAAGAAAAACTAAGGTTGTGTGTGTAGGAAGGATGGTGTGTTTGTTACCTATTTATCTTTTAGTGGTTAGAGAGAGAGAGAGAGAGTGAGTGAGTGAGAGAGAGTAAATTGTTAGTTAATATATACCGTAGTAATTTTATTAAGTGAATAAGGGTAATAAAGATATGACTTTTATCTAACAATATATTTGAAATTATTAAAGAGTTCAGGATGATTAACTGTTGTGATCCAAGGGTAAGGTAACATTGGCTTGGTAATTAGGTTTATAGCTTTAATATATTACCTCCGCCAACGAAGTAGGACGGAGGTTTGTTTGCTTATATGTAAGCAAGATATCTCACAAAGTTATTAACCGATTATCACGAAATTTGGTGGGCAGATAGGATATGCGCCAGGGGAGAAGTGACATTTTAGGCCGCGATCCGAACATTTTCACGAAATTTGGTAGGCAGATAGGATATGCGCCATGGAAGAAGTGATTCAACTAAGTAGGCGATCTGGATCATACCCTGGAACCCAGATCAAGAAGAAAATTTGAGCCTATGATATTAACGATAAAAAAACAGCCACCGTAGGCGGAGATATGCGCTCTACCGAATGCCCCTCTTGTTTTAGTTATGTACAGTTTACCGCACATATTCTATTCAGTTGGGGTCGTAATTTGGCAGCGCTGCACCCACTTCCCCAACCCCCCTCCCTCCCTCCACCTACTATTGGTAGGATGTGGAGTGAGGGAGGGGGGTTGGGGAGGAGGATGCAGCGCTGGCCAATCACGACCCCAACGGAATAGAATATGTGCGGCCAACTGTACCTGTAACTGTCTTGTCATTGTTCTTGTCGATCACCATCAACCTTTTAGGTCCGCGGCTTATCCCCAAGCGCATGATTACAGCCCATGTCCCTATCACGGTGACTTATTACGACTATCTAACTATTCAAACATAAGAATAAATAACGTAAATACCTTATATCAATATGGTAAATAATGTCGGATTGCAGACTCCGCTATATTTCGCCGATAAAACCGCTCGTGTGACTCCTACTTTACTCTTTATCCTACCAGCTGTTTACCACCACTCATATCAGGTGCCACTCCCGCCAATCCCATACACCCACTCCTCGGCGGGACAGGCGTATGTAACCAAGGCCCAACCCGGATGTTCACTATAGTCGGTTTGTTTTCAGCTGTCGGTAAATTGCAATGTCCTCCCCTTACCTACTGAGCTACTACGAAGAATTTGAAGTGAAATATGTTGTTAATTATGAAAACTTGGCTTTTATATGATGCAGAGACACATTGGTTTCATACTTTTTCCATAAAGTATCGAAATATCATCTGATAAGAAAGAATATAGGCTGATAAACCACACTTCTCATATCATTTAATTTACACATTTTAATTTACATTTTTAATCCAGTCTCAAAACTAAGTCCCTTGTTTTTAGTCTTATTATTGAATTTACAAAGTTAAAGGTATCTCTATAGTTCCCGTTATTCCTTTAGAAATTATTAAATGGTAAACAAAATAAAACACTAATATGGACATTTTCCTGTATTCCCTCTCACGCCTTATAACAATATAGCCTAGGTTTGCCATCTTGGCATTGTTCACCCACCCATCTCTTGCTCTTATGACCATACTATCTATATATCTTGACAGTGGCGTCCAACCATACCAACTTAAATGTCATACGCGTGCCATTAGTGGATTTGTTCGTTAGAGAATATCAGGTACCCTCCATATAATATTAGAGTTTAACATAATATTATGTCCTCAAATTCGTCTCAAGCATACTTTGGTTACTATCTTGCTCACTTCTGTATACAGTATATAAAGTATGATTTTGTAACGTGTATGTTTGGAACCCTCTAGCCCCCCAACCTTTTTTCTATGGAGATGAGACCTGGCATTTTGTTCTGGGTGTGGTGTCCCGAGTTCGAATCCCGGGAGGACCATATGCTTTCATTAGTTTATTCAAGTGCATTGGAGTTTGTAAATGATGATTAATGTTACATAAAAGGCTCCCAGGAAGGGTTTTAAGAAGAAACAAATTATAGAGAAGTGACATACTCTCATCTACAGCTACACATATACGCCCTCCTCGATGCTTCCTATACAACAAAGAACCAAACGTAAGCTAAGGGTATAAATGCCCGAGACCCGTAAAGTAATCCCCCCCGCTGATATACCCCCCCTCCCCCCCCCCCCCCCTCCCACCCCATCCCATCCCTTCCCCTCCTTGTATTATACCACCTCACGCACCAGACAACAACCACACGCAATGCATAACAACAGGTGGGGCTGTATTGGGTTAGTTAGTATCTACACACACATAACACACACATATATATATATACACATAACACACACACATACATAGGCTAACACACACACATACATAACACCCACACACACTCTCTCTCACACATACGCACACATACTCTCTCTCTCTCTCTCACATACGCACACACACACATTCTCTCACACACACACACACACACATACATACACCACACACACGCACACCACACACACACACACACACACGCACACCACACACACACACACACGCACACCACACACACACACACACATACACACACACACACACACACACACACACACACACACATACACTCACACACACACACACACACACACACACACACATACACTCACACTCACACACACATACAGTATATCCTTCTGTCCGTCGTGTTAAGTAATGATTACATCGCCTGTAAAAAAGAGGATGACGTGTTGGATAACCCTATAGCACTGATCGATATTCATGACCACTTGTTGCTGGGCGTGAGTCATATCCAATACCTCTTACTCTTTCACCAGGACGATCACGGGAATACATGTTAGGATAGGGCAGGATAAGTGACAGTGATCGTCTTGGTAATAATACAAAATAGCTCGAATGCACAACCAATAACTATACTTGGTTTCTTTTCAACTGACGGTAAATTACAAAGTTGCCATCACGATTTCTGTTATTTTGAAGTTTTTGTAGCGAAATATGGTGCTAATTATATAAACTTGGACTTAATATGATGCGGAGACATAGCAGTTTCATATTATGCCATTAAGTATCGAGAAATCAGCTGGTAAAGGATTCAATTTACCGTCAGATGAAATGAAACTGACTATAGATGCGTCACGTTCGTCGATGCCACTTGCAGTGCAGCGAACATACCCAAGGTAGACCCAAGTTAGGTAGTATTAATTCTTCTGTAATTCAGGTTATAGTCTAAATCTACCTTCGATCTCGTTTCCGATTCCAATGCGAAAGAGCCTCATAATAGTACGAGGAAAAACTTGTCAACTAAAATTGCTGGAAAAAACGCTCGTGTGATACCACCTTTAGGATCTTCTATGATCTTGATCAGTCCTATTGGTTATTTGTCATTAGTGATGATTCTATGTCTTTATCATGAGTCGCCTTCATGTTCATTGCTTGTATTGGCCAATGTTATTACCGGGTCTGATTGATGTGGATAGTATGACCCATTTTAGAGCTAATTAATCACAGCCTATAATACTGTGAGTTTGATTTTATAGGCTTGATATTGTAGTAGGACCTACCTGCAATTGCAAGTGCGGAATGAATTGATCACTTGCACTTGCGAGTTTCTGGCTATAAGAAAGTTGGTGCTATAAACATCGATATATAGTCTATAACAGGTTGTAGTGGATATATACAGTATATATATATATATATATATATATAT
The DNA here is from genome assembly GCA_032716605.1 of Paralithodes platypus. NCBI lineage: Eukaryota > Metazoa > Arthropoda > Malacostraca > Decapoda > Lithodidae > Paralithodes > Paralithodes platypus. Next base: position 14,463,470 of record CM064536.1, on the reverse strand, counting down.
ATATATATATATATATATATATATATATATATATATATATATATACAAGCAAATTCAGCCATTTTTCTATCGATCATAAGCTCTATAACACACACACACACACACACACACTGCAGTTGTTAATATATCTTGGAATGAACTATAGGTGTGTAGAGCGATTCAGCGAGTAGTGTCATGGTTATCTGAACAACACCACATACCTTCCCTACTTCCCACACACATACACACTAAGGCGCACATAGACACTTTTAGAGACACACACACACACACACACACACACACACACACACACACACACACACACACACACACACACACACACACACACACACACACACACACACACACACACACTACAGTTGTAAGTATATCTTTGAATGAACTATAGGTGTGTAGAGGAATTCACCGAAGTAGTGTCATGGTTATCTGAACACCACATACCTCCCCTACTTCCCACATACACACACATACACACACAGGCGCACATAGAGACACTTTTAGAAACACACACACACACACACTGTTAAACTATATACCGGTATATATATATATATATATATATACCGGTATATATATATAATGTCATATCATTCCACTTATTACCCTTCACTTCTCACGTCTTCACACCTGCTACACCCACAGCATATACACCACATAACACAGTCACCGTCATAAGTTTGTTATCTCTACCTTACCTCTCTAGTTGGATATTAAAGTTTGATGGAGGTCTGGGGAGGAAACTAAAAAAAAGGATAAATACATGAACAAATCGACTAAATAATGAACCATCCCCCCCTAAACCCCTTGTGCACCATGTGGGCCAAGAACCACCCTGTGCTAGTCGTCAATAAAGTGAACGGAACTAACAGCTGTACTGTACTCCTATTCCACTTGTCACTTCCACACTTCAATCAGTCTTAACCTCTAGCAATCTCTTATCAGCTCCCATGTCTTCCTGCGTTCATCTTCATTAGTTCGCTTATTTACGGGTGTGGTCAGCCTCACTAGATCGATTGCCAGTGCTGGTTTAAATTTTCTTTTCTTCTCTCATACTCTCTCTCCCTCTCTCTCTCTCTTTCTCACTCAAACGCACAAACGTTGGCAAAAAGGGCACAGGGGAAAACATTACCCACACCATCACAAAGAACGGCCGTGTGGTGATGAACAAGTGGTCAAAGAATACATTTAAATGTAGTGCCGTATATTGGACAAGCTTCGGACAGGGAAATCATTAAAGAAAACACCATCTGCATAACAAGATCCAACTCCGCTATAGAATGTAAAAACAATGTGAAAGACCTTGGAGTGTTAATTATTATGTTTTTTGCACCAACCAACTTCACCTCTAAACTCAATTAATGAAATCAACAAATACATGTGGCACTCCAAGGACTCGAACCAAGGATATTCACATCGAAATTCCGCGCACTTATGCAGAAAATACGGGAATCAAAGAGCATAACCAGCTGGAGCGCGTTCAGTCTACCCAAACGCACAAACGGGATAGCTCTACTGAACGTGATCTCCTCTGATTCGATGAATCACGTTTGTGATTGTTTGCAATCAGACGGCGATCACGCTAACATTCCCTGGAGGTGACTAGCGAAGCTATCATAACAGTAAGCCTAAATCTCACCTCGACATTATATTATCATAATTAAGCTTAATTAGCCTCCCTCCATGTTATATGTGTCGAAATATAAATTATAAGGTTGCACACCTATAAAAATCATAGTTATCATGACTATTTTGCTATATATAACGTAAAACAAGCAACTTGGAGCGCAATCCTCACAGCTACTTCGTCTAGACTTCAGTGCAGTAAGCATAGCCTAGCCGGTAACTACTTCGCCTTTAAATCCGTAAGCCTACTCACAATTGGGTTCGAGGCTCGACGAGTTAATGTTTTTTTTTTGCAGTATTTATCTAATTTGTTTCTTATATATTGGTAATTTTACTATGCCAATGATATATTGTAATGGGTTATAACTTGCTGTACAGGTTTTTGAGCGTTTGTCTATATTATTGATTAATTATTATGTTTTGTATGCGGTTTGTATTTAATTTTTATAGTTATATATTAGTAATGTTACTATGTCAATGATAGCCTATATTTTACGGGTTATAGCCTAACTTGATGTACAGGTTTTTCGGCGCATGTCTATATTATTGATTGATTACTCTATTTACTTTCTTAAAAACAATTTCCGAGGCATAATTGCATCGAAGTATGTTAGGTCAGTTAAGCTATGTCTAGTAGGGTAGCCTAACCACGCTATAGTTCAATTTTCAAATGTGATCTAATGATTAACAAATAATATTAATGAACCTTCCATAAATATAGGCTTGCAAATAGCCTATATACACATAGATCGTCAGAAAAAGAAAGTATGCCTATACATACATTGCCAGGAAGAGATAATATAGCCTATATAGGCTACTATTTAATTCAGCCTGGCTACATAGCCAATATATATAAACTATAGGCCTATAGTTTAGCCTATTCATAGTCCTACATCGCCAGGAAAAGAACATCTACTTTTATTTCCCCAATAGACTAACGGAGAATTGTTTGAAAATTACACGGGGAAGAAAGAGCTACCTTTGCCAGATAAGGACCGTAATAACTTTGTCAACATTTCTTAATAAGATTACAAGATATAATAAGCCTGATGGTAGCCTAGCCTACCGTCTGTCTTGAGCTTGAACAAGGCTGCTGACTGTAGCTGACACTGTGACTACCTTAGCCAATAGTCTATATTGATGGATAATAATATACAATAATAAAATGTATTGATTGAAATTAATAGACCGAAAAAAGCATATGTTACAGGCCTAAAACCTTCGTAGACATCGCCAACAAGATTTGAATTTCGTGCTCATAGCCACTGACCAATCAGCGACGAGAATCAATGTTTGGCTATCAATGTCGTTCAGTCTGCGCGACCATAAACAGGATTGCCTGATAGGGTAGACTGAACGCGCAGGTCAGACTTGCGGCTGTGAAACTGTTAACAGGTTGAATTATAATTATGTGATTATAAGTTTAGAACACGAGTGAATTGCCGATTATAACGTTCTTCAAATCCGTATTGCTACGAAGTGTACAAAGAAACTTCACCTCGCATATAAACTTAGTAAAACTCCTACACCCGTGTGTGTGTGTGTGTGTGTGTGTGTGTGTGTGTGTGTGTGTGTACTCTAGTTGTATTGCGGGAGTGAGCATGCTCGTTATTTCCCGCCTCCTATATGTGTAGGTGTATATGTATCGTTGGAATGGCTGTGGATGTGTGTGTAGTCTGTATTTTTAGCCAATTGGCGACATCGGAAACGAAGGCTTAGGGTGGATCTGTATGGTACTATTCTCACTATAGACGGTACCGTCTCGCCCGAAGGCTTAGGTAGCCATCAGCTTAGGTGAACCATATGATACCCATCTCGCCTTGTACCATTTTTGCCAACCCCAGATGGGACGTCACAACGTCGTCCACTTATTCCAGGTACCTATTTACAGCTAGGTGAACTGAGGCTAACACATGAAAGGAGACAAGCCCAATTTGTCTCCGCCCGGCCGGGGATTGAACCCCCGACCCCTCATGTGTGAGACGAGAGCTCTACCTACTAGGGTGTGTGTGTGTGTGTGTGTGTGTGTGTGTGTGTGTGTGTGTGTGTGTGTGTGTGTGTGTGTGTGTGTGTGTGTGTGTGTGTTTTCTTTGTGTGTGTTGTGTTCTTTGTGATAGTGTGCATGGGTAATTATTTCGTCTCTGGACTTCCTGTCAGGCTCTCAGGTAATGCTTGTTTACCTGTCCATCCACCGTGACTTCTCTCTCTCTCTCTCTCTCTCTCTCTCTCTCTCTCTCTCTCTCTCTCTCTCTCTCTCTCTCTCTCTCTCTCTCTCTCTCTCTCTCTCTCTCTCTCTCTCTCTCTCTCTCTCTCTATCTCTCTCTCTCTCTCTCTCGCTCTCTCTCTCGCTCTCTCTCTCTCTCTCTCTCTCTCTCTCGCTCTCTCTCGCTCTATCTCGCTCTCTCTCGCTCTATCTCTCTCTCTCGCTCTATCTATCCCTTTCTTAATCTGTTATTATCTTTGACTCATGGTACGTTCTGTGTTTAGCTTTCAAATACCTGTGCTACATCTTATTCCCGTTGGCATTTTCTCCATCCTTATCATCTCTTCCTATCTTTCTCCTTTTCTCCACTAATTCTACTAGGCCTATCTTTATTTTAATATTTTCTTTCATGCTATTGTCATATCTGCTCATGATTCTTGCATCGGTATTTTGATAACATCCTCTATTTATAAATTCGTTTCGTATGGTACACTCGGATGCCATAGTCTCTAGCCCACTCATAAGAATTTGTGGATTCCCTATATTTTTCTCTATGCAATTATAACTATCTGGGTTGAATTTCGGATAAAACTTGCTTATCAATAAATAGCATATATGGTTTTGTAGTTGACGTAAAGAAAATTGTGTTCGTAAATTCGTTTCCAGAGATATACTTCCATAATTAGAAATAGTTGAAATCCACGAATATTTATGAGTGGGCTAACGACTATGGTATGTAACTGTACCTACCCATATTTATTTTATATATCGATCTGTTTATCTATATCATTCTTATACCTACATGCTGTTACATATAAGTTTGCATATCAATCTACCGGTATAGGCTAGGTATATATTATTGTTGATGTAGTTATGTTTCTTTGTTCTTATTCGTCACTGTATTCATTCGTCTCCTGTTTTTCTCCTCTTCCCTTCTCATTATATGTTCTTTATCCTTTCATCTTTCTCTTCACTTCCTTTGTGCCCCCTTCTGTGTATACCTTCCCACGCTTCTTGCATCAGTCCTTTAATTGCTCCCTCTTTTTATAACATCTTTCATAATGTTCTTTGTTCTCAGCCACTGTCTTTATGTGCTGTTTGTTCACTTTAGCTACTGGTACTTTAAATATTTCGGTCTCGTATTGTACAGTATATTATGTTCCATTGTTATTTGTTTGTCTTCTATTTTCGTATTCTTCCTCCTCTTCCTCCTTTTAAAAATTAGTATATTTTATTTATGTGTTGCTCTCTACCATCCCCAGCAGGAGTGAGGAAGGCGTGAGAAGAGAACTGTATACTAATGATGCGTGTTATTAACCATCCTTACCACCACCTCCACAACTACCACCATTACTACAATGTCTAATGTTAATACAGTACTAGGCTTACACACATATTGGCTCTACAACTATACTCTTGTTGTTTCCAGCTGATGGTAAACTGCTATCTCGCCATTGCCAAGATATTGTAGCGAAATATGTTGTTAATTATGAACACTTGGCAATTATATGACGCAGAGACATGGCAGGATCATATTTTTCCATTACGAATCAAGAAATCAACTGCTAAGGAATTCAATTTAACATCAGCTGGAAAAATACAGTATAGTCCGCAATCATTTTATTCCCATATGTTTTACATATTTAACTTTTTACTATCATTCCCACTGTATTGTTATTAAAGTGACCTGCATGATGTACTGTCATATCCAATAAACAGAATATAACATAAATTATCTTCCATTTAACTTGCAATTACAATTAGGATTGTATGTTTATTTTTGTTATTAAACATAACTTCCACAACTAATTATATTAGTACCATCACCACAATTGATAACGTTTTTACAAAACCATACTGCAAAAAAGATTTACCTTCTCAGTATAACATCATGTATATAGTATATTCATTATATTCTAGAGATTATCACACCATTGTATTCAGTTTAGAAAAAGATTGTAGGGTTACGGCATTTGTTTACATACCGTAGTTTTATCCCTTTAGAATCTTTGATTATTGTAGATCCTTCCCTAACGGTTTAGGAAGATCTTGTAAAAGTAAGACTTTGTTATGATAGATTTTACCCCTTTCAATACTAGAGATCCTTCCCAATCATTGTACACCATCAACAGTAAAAAACAAATTCGTTCTTTGGTTATTTAGTTACCAAAATGGCACCTAAAGAAAACGATGGCCACCCTCTCTTACTATAGGTTGCCCATATCACCGTAGCCATCACCATAGGCTATCTTGATCTCAATCCACCGACTTCACATCTCACCACTAGGCCACTTCATCTTTATAACACCAACCAATTACTATATCAGAGTGAGCCGTACTATTAAACCAATGTGGGCTATTTCGTATTTTGTAGGAACCAGAAGAATTTTTTTCCTGTGTGTATGTGTGTGTGAAACCAACCAGCAATGTTCTTCGGGAAAGTCTCCATGTCTAACAAATTGCCTGAGTCATGATTCACTGGTTCACGAAGTACCTGCTAATTCCATGAGAACCCCACAGTCTACAGATATAGTGGATAACCCCAAGAGCCTTCGATATGACGAGTAGCTGGGCAGGGTATCAGGGGGCATGTTTGTGCCGCTAGAAGAGCGGCGAACACATCCAAAGACATCCAAAGACAAGACCCTCACCTCTGCTGGAGGGGGGTCAAGGTGTGAGGGTGGGCATGTTTATATCCTTGCCACCCTCCACCCTCCCTTCATGATCCCCTGCCACCCTCACCTCTGCTGACAGGGTATCAAGGTGGTAGGGTGTGAGGGTGGGCATGTTTATATCCCTGCCACCCTCCACCCTCCCTTCATGATCCCCTGCCACCCTCACCTCTGCTGACAGGGTATCAAGGTGGGAGGGTGTGAGGGTGGGCATGTTTATATACTTGCCACCCTCCACCCTCCCTTCATGATCCCCTCCCACTCTCACCTCTGCTGACAGGGTATCAGGGTGGTAGGGGGGGGGGGGGGCATGTTTATATCCTTGCCACCCTCCACCCTCCCTTCATGATCCCCTCCCACCCTCACCTCTGCTGACAGGGTATCAGGGTGGTAGGGGGGGGGATGTTTATATCCTTGCCACCCTCCCTTCATGATCCCCTGCCACCCTCACCTCTGCTGACAGGGTATCAGGGTGGTAGGGGGGGGGGGCATGTTTAAACCCTGCCCCCTCCACCCTCCCTTCATGATCCCCTGCCACCCTCACCTCTGCTGACAGGGTATCAGGGTGGTAGGGGGGGGGGGGGGGGCATGTTTAAACCCTGCCCCCTCCACCCTCCCTTCATGATCCCCTGCCACCCTCACCTCTGCTGACAGGGTATCAGGGTGTGAGGGTGGGCATGTTTATATCCCTGCCACCATCCACCCTCCCTTCATGATGCCCTGCCACCCTCACCTCTGCTGACAGGATATCAGGGTGGTAGGGTGGGCATGTTTATATCCTCGCCACCTTCCACTCTCCCTTCATGATCCCCTGCCACCCTCCACTCTCCCTTCATGATCCCCTGCCACCCTCACCTCTGCTGACAGGGTATCAAGGTGGTAGGTTGTGAAGGGGTGGGGGGGGATGGCATGTTTATATCCTCGCCACCCTCCACCCTCCCTTCATGATCCCCTGCCACCCTCACCTCTGCTGACAGGGTATCAGGGTGGGAGGGGGAGGGGGGGGGGGGCATGTTTATATCCTTGCCACCCTCCATCCTCCCATCATGATCCCCTCCCACCCTCACCTCTGCTGACAGGGTATCAGGGAGGTAGGGTGTGAGGGTGGGCATGTTTATATCCCTGCCACCCTCCACCCTCCCTTCATGATCCCCTGCCACCCTCACCTGTAATGTTTGAGAACAGCCGAATAAATAAAAATGGAGGTGGCGTTTTATTTTATATCAAAGAAAGTCTTAACCCGACCCTCGTGTCAAAACCTCAAATTGTGAACGTCGACACATCTTTTGTGCTAATAAAGAATAATAAAGGTACAAAAATAATACTTGCGTTAATATACAGACCTCCAGCTCAATCAGTGCAAACTGACCGAGAAATTTACGAACAAATTGCAGATGTAAGTAACTCACAAGATACCGTAATTTTTGGCGACTTTAATTTACCTGTGACCAAGTGGGGCGATACTCTTACTTCACACTCCGGACATGACTTGTATACGAACTTGCAAGAGAGTTCGCTTTATCAATTTGTTCGAATGCCGACCCGTGGTAATAACGTTCTTGACATTGTACTTGCAACAAAAGAAGAATTGATAGAGAATTTGAATGTTGGTGATGAATTCAGTAACAGCGACCATCGTACGATAACTTTCACTTTAAAGTTTACTAGTAACGAACCAAATAGTAGCATCGAAAAAGTCCCTAATTTCAAGAAAGCAAACTTCCATAAACTTAGAGCTATGTTTAAAGAAACTGACTGGAGCTTTTTAATTAACAATAACGACATAAATACATCTTGGAAGTTATTCGAAACCACTTACCTAAAAGCAGTGCAAGACTGCATACCATCGAAAATACGGCGTCCAGGCCATAATAATAAGCCCAAATGGTGGAATAAAGATATTTCAAACTGCCTGCTTGCTAAAAAATGTGCTAATGATAGATTAAAATCCTCACAAAATGACGAAGAACGGGTGAAATTTGTAGAGCTACGACGCAAAGCCAAAAAGTTAATTAAGCAAAGTAAAAAGACCTTAGAGTTACATATTGCGAATCAAAGTAAAACAAAACCCGAAAGAATTCTATAGTTATATCAGAAAGAAAAAAGTAGTTACTTCAACTGTTGGACCGTTAGTCGATGAAAAAGGAGAATACACCAAAGACGAAGTACAAATGAGTAATGCCCTCAATACCTTCTTTGCATCAGTTTTTACAACAGAAGACCTCAGTGATATCCCTACACCATCGCCGATTCAGATTGATAATTCAGATGTTCTAAGCAATATCACCGTTACAGAGAGAGAAGTATTGAATTGTTTAGATAAACTCAAGGTAAATAAAAACGCCAGGACCTGATACAATCTCGCCTAGAGTTCTAAAGGAAGCTAAGAATGAGCTCTCCAAACCACTGACATTACTATTCAATAAATCCTTGCAGTCTGGAACTATGCCTGATCAGTGGAAGCTAGCCAACGTAACACCGATATTCAAAAAAGGCAGCAAATCCCTACCCAGTAACTATCGTCCAATTAGCTTAACCTCAGTTGTATGTAAAATGCTAGAAACGGTCATACGAGACAGACTCGTAAATCACTTGGAGGAAAATAACATACTTAAAGATACTCAACACGGCTTTCGTAAAAAACGTTCCTGTTTAACAAACCTCTTAGACTTCTTCCACGATATCCTCAACCTCTACGATGAGAGTAAAGCTGTAGATATTATATACCTTGATTTTCAAAAGGCCTTTGACAAAGTTCCCCACAAACGTTTACTGCTAAAACTAAAAGCGCATGGAATACAAGACGGTGTGTTGAAATGGATAGAAAATTGGCTCAGCAACAGAAAGCAAAGGGTAGTCATAAACGGTAAGGCATCTAAATGGACCAATGTAAGTAGCGGGGTACCCCAGGGATCGGTACTAGGACCAATTCTCTTTCTAATTTACATCAACGACATAGATGAGGGTCTCACCTGCACAATCTCAAAATTTGCTGACGATACAAAAATTGCAAATAGCGTACTCTCAAAAGAACAAGTTGACGATATGCAACACAATCTAGATAAATTGTCATGTTGGGCCCAAATTTGGCAAATGAGTTTCAATGCGGATAAATGTAAAGTACTACATGTCGGATACCTAAATGAGAAAGCAAAACTATTCGATGAATGGCACTCAGCTTAAGAATGTAAACAGAGAAACTGATCTGGGAGTAACAATATCGAGTAACCTAAAACCGAGTCAACAACGTTCAGAAGTTGTTAAGAAGGCAAACAAAATAATTGGCTTTATAGGCAGGTCATTTGAGCATAAATCCAAAGAAGTTATCCTAACCCTTTACAATTCCTTAGTCCGCCCTCTTCTGGAATACTGCGTTCAATCCTGGTGCCCTTATTACCAAAAAGATATAAACAAGCTAGAACGAGTTCAACGTAGAGTTACCAAAATGATACCTAGCCTAAAGAACAAACCATACGAAGAGCGTCTTAGAGAATTAAATCTATTTCCTTTAACCCAGCGCAGATTAAGAGGCGACTTAATTCAAGTGTTCAAAATCATCAAAGGCATCGACAATATGAACTGTAGTAAGTACTTCACTATCGACCAATCTAATTACACGCGGGGAAACGGTTGCAAAATTATTGGTAAATCTTTTAACTCGCACGAATCTAAGAATTTCTTCTTCAATCGAGTTGTCAACTTGTGGAATGGGCTTCCCCGAGACGTTATAGACTGCAGCACCGTTGATTCATTTAAATTCCGCCTAGACAAATATCTCGCATCAAACCCGCGACTGACTGCGTTTGTAAATGAATAACTTTATCCTCCCCTCAGTTACTAACCCATATGTCCCCTACTAACTTCCTAGTCCTGCCACGTTAGTGGCAGGGCAGTAGTTCCCTTTCCAATGTTCCCTTACCCACTCTAAACCACTGTTTGGACACTTGATCCTCAGTGTTTTGGAGGACAAGCAACCTAGAAGGGTCACTAGATCTGTTGTTGCTTGATTTCCTTTGTACTCCTTTGTACTTTGTACCTCTGCTGGCAGGGTATCAGGGTGGGAGGGTGTGAGGGGGGGATGTTTATATCCCTGCCACCCTCCACCCTCCCTTCATGATCCCCTGCCACCTTCACCTCTGCTGACAGGGTATCAGGGTGGGAGGGTGGGCATGTTTATATCCCTGCCACCCTCTACCCTCCCTTCATGATCCCCTGCCACCCTCACCTCTGCTGACAGGGTATCAGGGTGGGAGGGGGGGGGGGGGGGGGGTGCCTGTTTATATCCCTGCCACCATCCACCCTCCCTTTATGATCCCCTGCCACCCTCACCTCTGCTGACAGGGTATCAAGGTGGTAGGGTGTGAGGGTGGGCATGTTTATATCCTTGCCACCCTCCACCCTCCCACCATGATCCCCTGCCACCCTCACCTCTGTTGACAGGGTATCAAGGTGGTAGGGTGTGAGGGGGGGGGGGGGGGGGGGCCGGGGGGCGTGTATATATCCCTGCCACCCTCCACCCTCCCTTCATGATCCCCTGCCACCCTCACCTCTGCTGACAGGGTATCAGGGGGGGGGGGGGGGGGTGCCTGTTTATATCCCTGCCACCATCCACCCTCCCTTTATGATCCCCTGCCACCCTCACCTCTGCTGACAGGGTATCAAGGTGGTAGGGTGTGAGGGTGGGCATGTTTATATCCTTGCCACCCTCCACCCTCCCACCATGATCCCCTGCCACCCTCACCTCTGCTGACAGGGTATCAAGGTGGTAGGGTGTGAGGGGGGGCATGTTTATATCCCTGCCCCCCTCCACCCTCCCTTCATGATCCCCTGCCACCCTCACCTCTGCTGACAGGGTATCAAGGTGGTAGGGTGTGAGGGGGGGCATGTTTATATACCTGCCCCCCTCCACCCTCCCTTCATGATCCCCTGCCACCCTCACCTCTGCTGACAGGGTATCAAGGTGGTAGGGTGTGAGGGGGGGCATGTTTATATCCCTGCCCCCCTCCACCCTCCCACCATGATCCCCTGCCACCCTCACCTCTGCTGACAGGGTATCAAGGTGGTAGGGTGTGAGGGGGGGCATGTTTATATCCCTGCCCCCCTCCACCCTCCCTTCATGATCCCCTGCCACCCTCACCTCTGCTGACAGGGTATCAAGGTGGTAGGGTGTGAGGGTGGGCATGTTTATATCCTTGCCACCCTCCACCCTCCCTTCATGTTCCCTGCCACCTTACCTTGAGGTTACCTTGAGTTGTTTCGGCCTCCTCAGTGGCCTCGGCGAGAGTTGCTCCCCCCGAGTATGTTTGATGCAGCAGACTATTCGAGAGGGCAGCTCTCCCCCCCCCCCCCCCCCACGCGAAGTATGGCTGATCAAGCACCGACTTGAGATGTTTGTCCAAGGCTTTTTTTAATACTTCCGTTGGCACGTCCATCATGTTTCTCACGTTCTCTGGCATTTTGTTGAAGAGGCTCGGTCCCTTGTTTGTCAACCAGGAGTCCCTCAGAGTGCCCAGAGCTCCCCTACACTTTTGGGGTGGGATGTTACAATACCTACCCCCTCTGTCACTCCAGTTCCATGATATTGTGGTGTGAAGGTTTGGCACTAGACCCTCGATAACTTTCCATGTGTAAATTATCAAGTATCTCTCTTCTTCGCTCCAGTGAATATAAGTTAAGAGCCTTCAGCCTATCCCAGTAATGAAGATGTTTTACCGAGCTGATGTGGGACGTGAAACTTCTTTGAACACTCTCTATTTCATATATTTCCCCGGCTTTGTGTGGAGATGTTAGCACACTGCAATACTCCAGTCGTGGGATCACCAACGATTTGAAAAGGGTTATCATTGGCCGTTCTTCTCGTGTCTTGAAAGTGCGCAGTATCCAACCTACAAGTTTCCTTGCCGCTACTGACTTGGCCTGATTATGTTCTTTGAAAGACATGAAAGACACCTCTGCTGACAGGGTATCAAGGTGGGAGGGTGTGAGGGGGGGCATGTTTATATCCCTGCCCCCATCCACCTTCCCTTCATGATCCCCTGCCACCCTCACCTCTGCTGACAGGGTATCAGGGTGGGAGGGTTTGAGGGTGGGCATGTTTATATCCCTTCCACCATCCACCCTCCCTTCATGATCCCCTGCCACCCTCACCTCTGCTGACAGGGTATCAGGGTGTGAGGGTGGGCATGTTTATATCCCTGCCACCATCAACCCTCCCTTCATGATCCCCTGCCACAGTCACCTCTGCTGACAGGGTGTGAGGGTGGGCATGTTTATATCCCTGCTACCATCCACCCTCCCTTCATGATCCCCTGCCACCCTCACCTCTGCTGACAGGGTATCAGGGTGGTAGGGTGTGAGGGGGGCATGTTTATATCCCTGCCCCCCTCCACCCTCCCATCTTGATCCCCGCCCACCCTCACCTCTGCTGACAGTGTATCAGGGTGGTAGGGTGTGAGGGTGGGTATGTTTATATCCCTGCCACCATCCACCCTCCCTTCATGATCCCCTGCCACCCTCACCTCTGCTGACAGGGTATCAGGGTGTGAGGGTGGGCATGTTTATATCCCTGCCACCATCAACCCTCCTTCATGATCCCCTGCCACAGTCACCTCTGCTGACAGGATATCAGGGTGGGAGGGTGTGAGGGTGGGCATGTTTATATCCCTGCCCCCCGCCACCCTCCCATCTTGATCCCCTCCCACCCTCACCTCTGCTGACAGTGTATCAGGGTGGTAGGGTGTGAGGGTGGGCATGTTTATATCCCTGCCACCATCAACCCTCCCTTCATGATCCCCTGCCACAGTCACCTCTGCTGACAGGGTATCAGGGTGTGAGGGTGGGCATGTTTATATCCCTGCCACCATCCACCCTCCCTTCATGATCCCCTGCCACCCTCACCTCTGCTGACAGGGTATCAAGGTGGTAGGGTGTGAGGGGGGGCATGTTTATATCCCTGCCCCCCTCCACCCTCCCATCTAGCTCTGCTGACAGGGTATCAGGGTGGGAGGGTGTGAGGGTGGGCATGTTTATATCCCTGCCACCATCAACCCTCCCTTCATGTTTATATCCCTGCCACCATCCACCCTCCCTTCATGATCCCCTGCCACCCTCACCTCTGCTGACAGGGTATCAGGGTGGTAGGGTGTGAGGGGGGGCATGTTTATATCCCTGCCCCCCTCCACCCTCCCATCTTGATCCCCTCCCACCCTCACCTCTGCTGACAGTGTATCAGGGTGGTAGGGTGTGAGGGTGGGCATGTTTATATCCCTGCCACCATCCACCCTCCCACCCACCATGACTCCCTGCCACCCTCACCTCTGCTGACAGGGTATCAAGGTGGTAGGGTGTGAGGGGGGGCATGTTTATATCCCTGCCCCCCTCCACCCTCCCATCTCGATCCCCTGCCACCCTCGCCTCTGCTGACAGGATATCAAGGTGGTAAGGTTGGCATGTTTATATCCCTGCCCCCCTCCACCCTCCCACCATGATCCCCTGTCACCCTGACCCCTGCCACCTGACCCTCTGCCACCACCGTCACCCCTGCCACTATGTCGGGGTTGTTGCCATCTTAACCCCTACTGTACCAGCGACGTCTTTTTAATTATATTATTGCTGTATTTTGACGATTTAATGCAGTTTAAGCAAGATGTGTGGTAGTAAAAAAGGGTTAAGTGAGATAGTTCGAAGTCTGTTAATTGGTGGAAGCCCCTTTTAAACTGAATAAAATCGTTTAATAGTAGCCAGAATAAAACTTAAAAGGACGGCACCTGTACAGAAGGGGTTAAACTACAGCATGACCAAATTCAGAGCCCGCTCAAGAACTAAACAATATACTGTATATACAACTATTATCGCCGATTACTATCAAAGAGTAAAGGCTGATTTGATATATAATTATTATAGGGTCCTCCTAGTGATAGCCATTAATTTTGGGGAGACTACACTGTTTCTTCTCAACCGGCGGTAAATTGCAAAGTTCCCATCAAGATTTTTCGTATATATTTTGAAGAGTTTGTAGTTAAATGTGGTGCTAATTATATACACTTGGTCTTAATAGGATGCAGAGACAGTAGTTTCATATTTTTCCAGTAAGTATCGAACAATCAGCTGCTAAAGAACTGAATTTATCGTCAACTGAAAAGAAACAGAGTATAGTTGGTATCAAAGGTGTTGATGCATTTCTACAAGTCAATATTATCTATCCTTATATCTCAACCAATTGACAAGACAACACCAGTGCCTTGAAGATCTATTACTTCGTCCTTCTATAAGATATATCAACAGTGCCATATGATATGAGAAAGTTCATAATCCATGATTCTCATAACCAAGATACTGGTAAGTTGATCTACCCAAGACCTCGATGTCTTCACCACATGCATAAAATGTTTGTACTAATGCAGTCAGGGAATTATCAAATGCTTAAACTTTAGTCTTAGTCCAAGAGACCTTTAGATCTAGTGGCTCCAACTTATTCGAGCTAGTATGAAATTTTCCATTGACTCAGCTGGGATCACATTATTATACTCATAATCACCGACCTACGCTTCATAGCAACAATGTCCACTAATTCAGCCTGCAGTAGCCAGTCCATGCAAGTGTTGAAAAGTCGAGGTGCTAGAGCACAATGAATTTACCCGTTGACGTCCATATTTTGGTATTATGGTTCCCTCCCTTCGCCTGGTTTTGTCTTCTATTCTCCTTCTCCCCTCTCACCATCCTCTTACATCCATGTTTTCCCCTCTCATTTATTTCCCTAATCCCTTCTCTTCCTCTCCTATCTTCCACTTGTTCCTTGTATTTACATCCCTTTCTCTCTTCCATGGTGTTCCTTTCACTCATCACGATCTAATTTCCCCTCTCACTCTTATCAGCTCATATCCCAACTGACCCCCACCCCCCTACCTGGCTCCCCACCTGTCCTACTCCTCCACTCCTCTCCTCCCCCACTCCTCTCCCTCTCCTCCCCACCTTTCCCTCCCCCCACCTCCTGTTCTCTCCTCCCCACCTCTCCCTCCCCCAAACCTCTCCCTCTCATCCCCATCTCTTCCTCCCTCCCCCCTCCCCCCCCCAACACCACCTGTTCTCTCCCCTCCCCACCCTACATGTAAACAAATACCTGCATGGGTTGTGGCTTACGAAAAGGTATGAAAAAAGTAATTAAAGTGTCTTTTGTTATATACCCCCATAAAGGTATATTGATTGAAATTAACCCATATAATGTAAGGATAGAAAGGTAAATCACTATCAAGATACCCAATAATTATATATACATTTATTATACTTATTTTTTCTAGACTGCACCTCCTGTTCTCACCTGTTGCCACCACACTTATATCCCCCTCCAGCCCCACTTGTCCCTTATTCCCACTCCCACCTTCTGTTCCTTCCCCTTCCCTACCGTCACGTATATCCCCATCCATCCCCACTGTACCCCAACCTTATGTTTTCTCCCCTTCGGGCCCCAACATAATATCCTTCTTTATCCTCACTGACCCCCCAACCTTTTGTTTCTCACCTTCGTACCCCCGCTGACCCCCCTCCTCCCCCCTCCCCCATCTTGTTCTCTACCCTTACCCCCACTTATTATCCCCCTCCATCCTCACTCCCCTCAACTCCTGGTCTCTCTCTCCTCCACACTCTCACCCATATCCCCTACATCCCCACTGACCCCTCCCCCACCTTTCGTTCACCCCCCATATCCCCACACCCCCTTCTCTCCCCTTCCCATCCCATCCCATCCCCACTGAACCACCCACGCCCTTATGTTATCTCCCCTCCCCACCCCACTAATGCCCCCCACTTTCCCCTTGTTCCCACCCCCGCACTTTCCTCTTCCCTTTTCCTCCCAAGCCGGTGTCACATTAGCACTTTAACCTATTTAGACCTAGTTTAATATCTGCCAATTATCGCTTTCATTATGACTGTATTTTGTATATTAGAGCTCCTATTCTTGTCCAGTCCTGTATAATGTATGAATGAGCAACACAAATTCATCAAAATAATGTCGTCTTGTGTAATATAAGAATAAACAGCACACATTTATCAAAATAATGTCCAGTTTAGTATAATGTAAGAAAAACAACACACTTTCATCAAAATAATATGATAACTTGTAGCGGATTCCATACACGGATAAGTTTCCCCGATAAACCTCTTCGTGTGACGCCGGCTTCTCGGATCTGATTAAACTGATGCTGATAGGGGCCTAGGGGCAACAGATGGGTGGTGATGGTGGCTCCAGAGGAATTTGTCAGACGTGAATATTAATGTAGGGAATGGAGAGATTGTGTGTGGATGCTCAGATTCTTACAATGTTACTACGGGGATTTATATTATATTATATATTAGTTATTAATTAATTATTTTGTTATTATTTGTATTATTATTATTATTATTAATAGTAGTAGTAGCCTAGTATAGTAGAAGTGTGATGGAAATGACGAATGTCTTTTACTAATATATTATGTTTCAAAATGTGTTGTGTTCTTTATCATTATTCTTTCTCTTCGTGGTAGTCTTCTAGTTTTTATACCGTATTTTGTCTGGCATGAATATAATGGGGAGGGAAGGGATTGTGTGAAAATGCTCTGATTCTTCGTTTAATTTGACGTAGAAGATTTTTTTTCCTCAGGTAGAAGGTTTTTGAAGTTATATTAGTTCTACTTATTCTGTTCTTATTCGTGTTTTGCTTCTATTTTCGTATTTTGCTTCTTCCTCTTCCTTCTCCTTCTTTGTAGTAGTAGTAGTAGTAATAGTAATATTCCTCTACTTCTTGTTCTGCTTCTTCTATCTCCCCCTTGTAATTTGTGACAGCCGTGAATACTTTAATGTGGGGAGAATGATTGTCGTATGCTGGTGCTCTGATTCACCTGGTGTGAGATGCGGTGAAGGGTAGGATTGTTAACCCCTTCAGGATTATGACGCCTTTTGACAGTTTAGTCTGACTAGGATTTCCCTTCTCCTATATACATGATATTATATGGAATAAGGTTGGTTAGCTTTGATCTCAACGTGGTCGAGAGGGTTAAAGCGTGGAATGTTATTTTAATTGGGATTCGAACCCTGGCTGAGGGCTAAACACAGAATGGTGTTGATTGTAGAGTTGATGTGATGATTGTTGGCAATGCTCTATTACTGCTGGGTACTACTGCTGTGGGGATTTTATTTTGTATATGCACTGATCATAATTTGTGATTTTATGCTGGGTGTGAAAGGGAGCTGCTTCATGTGGGCCGCATGGCCATATGCAGTTTCCCGCGATCTTATGACCTTATGTTATGTAATTGAGGTTGGGTGTGACAGGGATCTGCCTTGTGCGGGCCGATCGGTTTTTTGCAGACTCCCATTTTCTGATGTTCTTATGTTCTCTGCAACTCAAAAAGGGCTAGAGCGAATGGGCTCTAAATTTCCACATCTATTCCTTGACTGACTCTTCCCAAAATGGTAGAAATATTAGCTCGATTACTCTTGTCGTTTTTTAGTTAAGCCGAGAGCAAGATAGCTTTTATAGTCAACATTCGATGATCAACATTTTTCTGGCAACATTTCTGGAATATTTTACACTGAGTATAGGAAACTAGACTGATGGTAGATGAATTTAGGTGGCAGAAATATATTTAATGTTCACCTCATAAGCTGCCAGACCAGTGTTGAGGATAAATGTTGAGGGAAAAAGTGCTCGTGTGATACCGGCTTTACCGAGGTTAGAGGTCATGATTTCTCGCCTACTTACAGCGAATAGACTATAGCATGCACGGTATAGTAACAATAGAAGGTAGACGCAGTGAATTATTGAACTCTTATACATAAAGGCTTCTAAAAAGCACTAACCAGACTTTTATTAATTATTTTTATTTTGTGACTTCACGCTATACCATCGTGGCTTGTTTGGCTCCGCTATAGTGTTCTCTCTGGCCGTCAGAGGGCACCACCGTCCGTTCTTCTCCCCCCCCCCCACTCAAAGTCCCAACCACTATTTCGCTTCGTAGAAATCTATGTTCCCTCTAGCTTTTTTTTTTTTTTTTTTTTTTTTCTAAATTCCAACTTACTTCCTCTCGGGCATAGGCTGAGAGCCTTAACATTCACCGCTTTACAATGAACAGTGAAGCCTGTGAGGTCTTGTTCCAGTCTAGGGAGTGAGACATGTGAAGCACGTAGAGTACAACAAGCACCTGCCATCTTGCCTTCACATGAGGCACGGTGATCACTCATGGCCCGAAACGACCCCATCTCTGAAGCCACCTCGTTCCCGTGCTTCACTGTCTCAACCCCTACACTCGGACTCTCACACTTACACACACACACAACGCCACCTATTGAGCAGATAACTCACCAGGCATTGCACCCCTATAGCATATCTTGAATATGGGAATATTCATACAGTGCTATTTAATCAGGGAACAATGAGGGTATTTTATTGACGTTTCGGTGGGCTTGTGGTAATGCACTGATACTAGGTACAGCACAAATTCCATCCCAATAATCGATTAATTCCCAAAAATGTTACCCGAAAAATATGTACCGTCTAAAATTAACCCCTTCAGTACCGGCGACGTATATTTAACATTATTCTGGCTACTATTAGACGATTGTGTTCAGTTTACAAAGGGCCTCCAGCAATTAACAGGCTTCGAACTACCTCGCTTAACCCTGTTTGCAACCACAGATCCTTCTTAACCCCTTCTATACCGCCGCCTTATTTTGCATTATATTTTGGCAACTACCCGGTATTAGACGATTTTATTAAGCTTAACAAGGGCCTCCAACAATTTACAGGCTATCCCTTTTTACTATCACAGAGAACATAAGAAAATTAGTCTGCAGAAAGCCGATTGGCCCACACAAGGCAGATCCCTCTCACACCCATCCCCAAATATAAAGCCTAATTATAGGTCCAGCTCACTAATACCATGATGACTGACCTTATCAAAACGGTCAGAGGTCAACGCAAGATTACGTGGGTCTGCAGAGCGCCGATTGGCCCACACCCGACAGATCCCCCTCATACCCAACCCATCGCCTCCATATGCCTATTTTTAAAAAAATCTTAAACTGCAGAAAATCCTCTAAATATAGCTATAATGGATTTATAAAGACGTCGACAGTATATAGAAAAGGTTAATTCCTAAAAATGTTACTCGAAAAATGTGTACCGGTACCCTCGAAAATTAACACTTGTCCAGATTAAGGGGGGATGGGCCGGTTTTCTGGACCACTTTCTTCATGCTTAGCCCCATTAGTTTTCAGATGTTAAGATGTTTGCCCCATTAGTTCGGCGATTATAACACCTTTCGCCCCATTTCATTGTCAATTTTTAGACCTATTGTGATATTTAGGTGTCGTGTTTTCTTATGTAGGGAGGGCTGTGGGGAGATTTGATTCGCGGTGGGAAGTGGGGAGATTTGACCACTTGCGAGTTTCAGGCTATAAGGAAGTTCGGCCTGTTACCCTGTCTTGATAGCGACGTAATGCTTATATAGTGTGCGGAATTTCGGTGTGAGTATCCTAGGTTCGAGTCCTTGGAGTGCCACCTGTGTTTGTTGATTTCATTAATTGAGTTTAGAGGTGAAGTTGGTGTAAAAAAAAAAAACAAAAAAAAAAACGTGTTGATAGCGCAATGCTTAGTGTGCGGAATTTTCGGTGTGAGTATCCTAGGTTTGAGTCCTTGCAGTGCCACATGTATTCATTACTTTCATTGATTTCATTAGTTAGGTTTGTGTAAATTAATTGTTGGGTTGGTGAAAACAAATATGAATTTATGACACGTGATATCATACGTGTGTGCAGGTCCTTGGGTCTATTATTGTCGCTATCTGTTTATATCATGTCGATGAGCATTGCAGAACAAATCAAATTAGTGTTAGAAGTTTGGCTACTCATTAGGGATTTTGGGTGTTATTAAGGCCTAGCGCATCCAAACATGTGTTACGGTATCGGTACGCTTTGTTTATATGATAAATAGACCAAAAAGACCTCCCTCTGACACAATATGATTAAAACCATGAGGTTAGGTAACGAACGGTATCTGGACACTTCGAGCGTAGGCGTATTCCAGCTAATGTGTGTGTGTGTGTGTGTGTGTGTGTGTGTGTGTAGGGGGGGGAAGAGGCTGTTTGAGGGTGTGGAGGGTGTGTGTCTTTTGTGTGTGTGTGTATGGAGGGATGTATGTGTGTGTGTGTGTGTGTGTATAAGAACATAGGAAAACGGAAGGTTGTGTGTGTGTGTGGAGTGTATGTGTGTGTATGGAGGGATGTGAGTGTGTGTGTGTGTGTATAAGAACATAGGAACACGGGAGTCTGAAGAGAACCAATGAACCACTTGCGAGTTTCGTTCTATAAGGAAGTTGGAGCCGTGAACATGGACATTAAACAAAATTGCAATAATAATGTACGTGTCTGATGGATAAATGGTTTGTTGCATTGAGTTTTATGTATTTATAAATGTACTGCGACCGTATTTTAGCTGTAAATTCTGTTAAATATAGTTGCCCAAATAAGTCATGTCGCGGTACCATGTATATTTCGATCAATAATTGCTATCACCAATATCTAAGCATTAATTAATCGTTTCGAGTGAAATATACACACATGTTCCTATCTTTACACACCCTATTTAACATCTGACAGACATTAATACAGCACACAGCGAGCAAAACGTAATGCCAGCAGAGACATGACTTATTTGGCCAACCGTACGGGATATAGTGTCGGGTCCCTGGATATATTGTCTGCCGGGTCGAACGTTAGAATATCACCACGTTATAATGATGGCAACAAAATGGCGTCCACATATAGTTGCCATCCTCTCCAGCGAACACATCCTTACATGTGTGCACTCAACCCCCACATGCCATATGCAGCTTCCCGCGATTTGTTTTCTATGTGAGTGAGGGAGGCCAAAAGGCAGAACTGCCTGTGACAGGGCCAAAATCAAGGGACGTTCGAGCCAAAATGCCTGGACACACGGAGTTTGAAGCAATTTAAGTCATAGGAAGAGGGAAAGACTGATTCTGGGAGAGAGTTCCAGAGCTCAGCTGTTGAGTAGAAGAAAGTTTGAGAGTAACGTGTTTCCCCGTTGCTTTTCAACTGACGGTAAATTTCAAAGTTCCCATACAAATTTCTCAGTTATTTTGAAGATGTTGAAGTGAAATATGGTGCTAATTATATAAACTTGGTCTTAATATGATACAGAGACATGGTAGTTTTATATTGAGTATCGAGAAATTAGCTGCTAAGGGATTCAATTTACCGTCAGATGAAATGAAACGAAACAGAGTCTAATACAGCTCACTATATTAAATATGGAAGGCAGACAGTCATTTCACTGTAAATGTAATATAGGGAAATACAAATCATAATAATTATACTCACTACGATCAATGTCCACACACCACCATTACTCCAGCAGTCTTGCCTATAACAGAGAAAACATATTATACACAAAACTATAATAATAGTAACCAATATGTATTATAATGTTCAAATAAACATGGTGAGAGAGAGTTGCTCGTGTGTTTGGACCTCTCTCTCTCTCTCTCTCTCTCTCTCTCTCTCTCTCTCTCTCTCTCTCTCTCTCTCTCTCTCTCTCTCTCTCTCTCTCTCTCTCTCTCTCTCTCTCTCTCTCTCTCTCTCTCGACACACACGTATAAGAAAATGGGAGTCTGCGGAAAGCCGATTGGCCCAAACAAGGCAAATCCCTCTCACACCTAATCCTAATCATAAGGCCTTGCTGGGCTTATACAGTCCAGCTCACTAACACCATTAGGACTGACCTCATCGAAACGGTTAGTCAGAACACGGGAGTCTACAGAGGGCCGATTGGCCCACACCTGACAGATCCCCCTCACACCCAACCCATCTCGTCCATATGCCTATCTAATTTTATCTTAAAGCTCCCTATCGTTCTTGATCCCACTATAGCATTCGGTAGCCTATACCGGTAGGCCTACCTAAATTAACCCTCTAACTCCCACATAGGCTACCGTTCCTGATATAAATAAAATCGTCTAATAATAGCAGGAAAACAAATGCGTAATCGGATCTTGAAAGCGCTAAGTTTGTTTTTCTATGTGGATGAGGGAGACAAAATTCAAAACTGCCTGTGACGAGTGACTCCCCCAGGGTTGAAAGAGTGACAGGGCCACTGTGTGTGAGAGTGAGAGTGTGTGTGTGAGAGTAAGAGAGAGTGTGTGTGTGAGAGTAAGAGAGAGTGTGTGTGTGTGAGTGAGTGTGTGTGAGAGTGAGTGTGTGTGAGAGTGAGTGTGTGTGAGAGTGAGTGTGTGTGAGAGAGTAAGAGAGAGTGTGTGAGAGTGAGAGTGTGAGAGTGAGAGTGTGTGAGAGTAAGAGAGTGTGAGAGTAAGAGAGAGTGTGAGTGAGTGAGAGTAAGAGAGAGTGTGTGTGAGAGAGTGTGTGTGAGAGTGAGAGTGTGTGTGAGAGTAAGAGTGTGTGTGAGTGATCATGAGTGTGAGAGAGAGAGTGTGTAAGTGAGAGTGAGTGTGTGTGTGTGAGAGTGAGAGTGAGTGTGTGAGAGTGAGAGTGTGTGTGAGAGAGTAAGAGAGTGTGTGTGAGGGTTGGCCAGAAATCGTGAACCCTATAGCTACCCGTAGTATATTTTTGTGTGGAACTTACATTTTCAAGCTGCCAAACACAATTGCTGTATAAATTGACGGAAAAAATCGCTCGTGTGATACCGGCCTAAGGTTGGAAACTCTATATAGGCTATAAACAATGGGGCTAAACATGAGGGAGAAGGGTATCTACAAACCGGACCATCCCCCTTAGTCATCTTAGCTACCATAGCCTATATCCTTCCAGACATTCATAAATCATGTACAGTACCGTATAATATATAGATAGAATAAAATTGAAAAGACGTGGTCGGTACAGAGAGGGTTAATAACGACCATACAGTGTATAGCCACAAACACATTAAGGGAAGATGGGTCGTTTTTCTAGGTCCCTTTCTCCCCCATGTTTAGCCCCATTAGTTTTCAGATCTTAGGACGTTCGCCCAATTAGTTTGGCAATTTTAAGAACTTTCGCCCCATTTTCTTGTCAGTATTAAGACTGTTCGTGCTATTTAGGTACCAGGTATCGATTTTTTTTCCTAGCGAACGATAGTAGTGAAACGAATAAAAAAATTAAAGATACATAAATGATCAAATAAATACGCCCATCTCCCCTTAATGGGACCCCTTAACCCCTTCTGTACCGACGTCGTTTTTTCAATTGTATTCTAGCTACATTTAGACGATTTTATGAACGTTAGGAAGGATATATGGTAGCTAAAAGGATTAATCGAGTATGTAGCCTTGTAATTGGTAGACATCCTTCCTTAAGCTGAATTCAAATATAATTGGAAAGGACGTCACCGGTACAGAAAGGGTTAACCCCTTCTGTACCGGCGACGTCTTTTTAATTGTATTCAAGCTATATTTAAGGGATTTTGTGCATCTGAGGAAGGATCTGAGGTACCGTACTTAACTCTTTCACGCATTTATGACGCAGAGGTTGCCAGATTAGCAATAAGAAATAGTTTTCTCACTCTCATAACTACCTCTCCAAAATTAGTTTTCTACCCACAGCTAACTCAAAGACAACTGCAGAGGTTGAAGTAACTAAACTAAACGTTTCTAAATACCCCTGATGGTAACAAAGGCTTTAAAGTATCCCCAATAGGCTCAACACAGCTAACTCAAAGACAACTGCAGAGGTTGAAGTAACTAAACTAAACGTTTCTAAATACCCCTGATGGTAACAAAGGCTTTAAAGTATCCCCAATAGGCTCAACACAGCTAACTCAAAGACAACTGCAGAGGTTGAAGTAATTAAACTAAACGTTTCTAAATACCCCTGATGGTAACAAAGGCTTTAAAGTATCCCCAATAGGCTCAAAATCGTGTCATATGTCGGAGAGGGTTAAAAAGGTTAATAGAGATCGTTTGAAGCTTCGCAATTGCTACACGTCCGTCCTAAGCTGACTAAAATCGTCTAATGCTTGACCGGAATACACTGAAAATTAAGTCGCCTGTACAGAAAGGGTTAAGGGAGGATGGCCGATTTTAGGCCTTATTTTATTTATTCACACCGGATTCCTATTTAAATTACAGGCTCGCTATCGCTGGCCAGGA
The DNA here is from genome assembly GCA_032716605.1 of Paralithodes platypus. Lineage (NCBI taxonomy): Eukaryota > Metazoa > Arthropoda > Malacostraca > Decapoda > Lithodidae > Paralithodes > Paralithodes platypus. The sequence goes on along the minus strand of CM064536.1, from coordinate 14,438,842 downwards.
AAAATCGACACCTAAAATGGCACGAAAAGGTTGACAACGAAATGGGGTGAAAGGTGTTAAAATCGACAAACTAATGGGGCTAGCTAAACATGAGGGAGAAGGGGGCCTAGAAAAACAACCCACCTCACCTCTATATAGCCTACATATTTCTGTATTATATGGTGACCGGTCAACTCAACCAGTAGACCATTTCAACCAGTACCAAATCAACCAAGGTTAGGTTAGTACTATATTTCGGCACTGGTTTGGTGACCGGTCAACTCAACCAGATCATTTCAACCAGTAGCTCTCAACCAGTACCAAATCAACCAATACGGTTAGGTTAGGTTAGGTTAGATTAGTACTATATTTTGGCACTGGTTTGGTTGGTCTGGGTTAATTTGGCACTGGTTGAGAGCTACTGGTTGAAATGGTCTACTGGTTGAGATGACATGGAACCATGTAAAATATATACCAAATACATTGAATAGGCTTAAGAGGAGTCACCGTGTTTTTTTTGTATCTTTCTCTCCTGTTCTCTCTTTCCCTGGCTTGTATCCATTTGGCCCCATTTAGCCCATTCACACCCAACCCCATATGCCTATCTAATTTTATCTTAAAGCTCCCTATCGTTATTGATCTCACTATATCACTTGGTAGCCTATTCCACCCATCTACAACTCTGTTACCAAAACATAGAACTCTTAAATTCTGATCTAAATACTATCTCCAATTGGGGCAGAGAAAACCTTGTTACCTTTAATGCTTCCAAAACCCAATTTCTCCATCTATCTACCCGTAAGGAACTCCCAGCGGACTATCCCTTATTCTTCAACAATACAAAAATCAACCCTTCATCTTCTCTCAATATTCTTGGTGTCTCCTTTTCTTCCTCTCTCAGTTGGAAGGACCATATGGTCTTGCTAAGGCAGCCTCCCAGAAGCTGGGTGTGCTCAACCGCCTTAGGGGGTTCTTTTCCCCTGCACAGCTTCTTGCTCTGTACAGGGCCATAGTGCGTCCTTGTATTGAGTATTGTTCACATGTGTGGGGAGGTTCTTCTCACACCGCTCTCCGAGACAAAGTTGAAAGGAAGGCCTTTCGTATCATTAACTCCCGTCCACTCACCAACTCTCTGCAATCTCTCTCTCTCTCCGCCGCAATGTTGCATCTCTCTCGCTATTCTATCGCTACTATAATAATCAGTGTTCCTCAGAGCTTTCCAAGTGTATACCACCTCCTTTACGTAAGGCACGTGGTACCCGTCTTGCAACTCAATCCCACCCCTACTTTGTGCAACACTCCAACCCAAGAGTGAAACGTTACTCTCAAACTTTCTTCTACTCAACAGCTGAGCTCTGGAACTCTCTCCCAGAATCAGTCTTTCCCTTTTCCTATGACTTAAATTGCTTCAAACTCCGTGTGTCCAGGCATTTTGGCTCGAACATCCCTTGATTTTGGCCCTGCCACTCTTTCAACTATGGGGGAGGCACTCGCTATAGGCTTTCGCTATGCCTTTTGCCTCTCTCAATCACATAGAAAACAAAAAAATCCACCCATCTACAACTCTGTTACCAAACCAATATTTGCCTATATCTTTCCTGAAACGAAATTTATCTTATTTGAAACCATTTGTTCGAGTTCTTTCGCTATCACGGAGCTTTAGTACATTTTTCATGTCTCCTTTATTAATCCCACTCACTTGAACACTTCTATCATATCCCCTCTAACTCTGCGTCTTTCTAACGAATGTAAGCCTAATTTGTTCAACCTTTCTTCATATGGTAGATTTCTAATATTATGAATCATTTTTGTGATTCTTCGCTGTACTCTCTCCAACGAATCTATGTCCATTCTGTAATAAGGACACCAAAATTGGACAGCATAATCCATATGAGGTCTTACTAATGACAAGTAAAGTTTCAAGATACTGTAACATCGGCAGTTCTGTTACACTCCTTGAGATGAACCCTAGAATCCTGTTTGCCTTGTTACGAATGCTTATACACGGTTTTCTAGGTTTTTAAAGGAGAGTCACCGGCTTTTTTTAATCTTTCTCTCCCTTTCTATTTTACTTGTATTATTTCGGCCACATTCAGCCTACTGTTTTAACACGTTTACCCCCATCCAGGTGTCAATATTTTCCTGGCGAGCGGTAGCGAGCCAGCATATATATTTTTGTTTTGACAGCAAGCTTAATTTGTACATTTTTCGATAGAAACATTTCTCCGGCGAAGCCGGATTTCTCCATACAATGCTGGCTCGCTATCGCTCGCCAAAAAGAAATCGACACCTGGATGGGGATAAACGTCTTAAAACAGTTGGCTGAATGGGGCCGAATGAATACAAGCCAAAGAGAGAGGGAGAGAAAGAGAAAAACACGAGGTGAGCTCCCTTAACCCCTTCTGTACCGTTGGTGACGTTCTTGCCATTATATTCTGGCAACTATTAGACGGGGACCATGCGCCCTTATTATGAGCTGGGCTTGTAATTAGGCCTTATAATTGGGGTTGGGTGTGATAGGGATCTGCCTTGTATGGGCCGATCGGCTTTTAGCGGACTATCATTTTCTTACGCACACGGATTCACACTGCCAGATTCATTTCTCACGCACCCTCAGAACCACAGTGGCTCTCTCTCTCTCTCATGTGTGTATGTGCGTGCGTGTGCTTCTTTGTGTGTGTGTGTGTGTGTGTGTGTGTGTGTGTGTGTGTGTGCTTTCGCGTGTGTGTATGTATATGTGTGTGTGTGTGCTGGACCTGTAATTGAAGGACATAAAAAAGAAAAATGACTCTTTCAAACTTGTCAAGTTGTCACGCTATTGTGTGCACATATGTGTGTACTTGTGTGTACATATGTGTGTATTTGTGAGTACTTGTGTGTATACCTGTGTGTGTACCCTAGTTATTATGTGTACCTGGGCGTGTGTACCTACATGTTTATACCTATGTGCGTGTAGCTGCGTGTGTACCCTAGTTATTATGTGTACCTGGGAGGTTTTACCTACCACAGATCATCCTTAAGTGGTACCCGTCTTGCAACACAATCCCACCCCTACTCTGTGCAACTCTCCAACCCAAGAGTGAAACTTTACTCTCAACAGCTGAGCTCTGGAACTCTCTCCCAGAATAAGGTTTTCCCTCTTCCTATGACTTAAATTGCTTCAAACTCCGTGTGTCCAGGCATTTTGGCTCGAACGTCCCTTGATTTTGGCCCTGTCACTCTTTCAACTTTGGGGGAGGCACTCGCTATAGGCAGTTCTGCCTTTTGCCTCCCTCACTCACATAGAAAACAAATAAAAATTAAAGCCTAATTATAGTCCCAGCTCACAGACACTATGAGGATCGACCTCACCAAAACGGTCAGACGTCAGAAAACAGGGGTCTGCAAAGCGCCGATTGGCCCACACACGGCAGATCCCCCTTCCACCCAACCCCATCTCGTCCATATGCTTATCTAATTGTATTGCATATTTTCACTTACACATGTAGTTATACACACACATAGGCCTACTTTAACACACACACACACTATCTATCTATCCCAACCCCAACCGTTACAGCCCGTTTGCTCAAGCCCTTCCTATTGCATCTCTCACTATTCTACCGCTAGTAATTGTACAATAATCAGTGTTCCTCAGAGCTCTCTCAGTGTATACCAACCTCTACCTCTACCTCTACGTAGGGTACGGTACGTAGTAGGTACCCGTCTTGCAATATAATCTCACCCCTACTCGGTATACACAACTCTCTCCAACTGAAGAGTGAAACGATACTCGGATACTCCCAATCGTTCTTCTATTCAACATCTGAGCTCTGTAACTCTCTCCCTGAATCCATCTTTCCCTCATCCTATGACTAAACTTGCTTCAAACTCCGTGTGTCCAGGCATTTTGGCTTGACTGTTCCTTGATTTGTACCGTACTGTATATTATACAGTACCGGTACACACATATTAGGCCTATAGACTATTAGACGATTGTATACATTTTTATTCGGCCGCGTTACCGCCTTGCAAAGTTCGTAGTATACGCCAATCAAACTAGTTCAATGAAACTCGCTCATTTTCGCAATTAAAGTACATGCACACATAATTTTAGCCAGAGCAACTCGGTAATAGTTACATTTACCCAGACCAAGCACTAATTATGCCTCAAATTATATAAGAATCGTGTTGATATTGATATTCGAAAGTGGTGGAATAACTGACAATCTATAATGTGTTTAATGTATCCTACTGTGTTCTCGCTAACTGGAATATACTAAATTTTATAATAAAGTATAGATATATTTAATAAAGATATATATCGAATTAAGCTACCCTAGGCCTAAGTTTATATTATTGAAGATTAAGCTAAGGTTCTGATTTGACTTATCTAGACTGGCCGTGGGGCCCAAAAATCAAGCCTGACTGGATAAGCAAGCACAAACAATTCCGAAGTACAGAGCGATTTTATAGTGGTAGCCACATCAAAACAGCCTAGGTAAGTAATGTTATTGCGTTTTAAGCCCTATAACATCTTAAAGACGTAAGACTGTATGCTGATTAGCCTGATTAGGCCTATATAGGAAATATCGTCGGTGAAAAGGGCCAACTTACTCAAGGAACCCTGAATGTGTTCTCCATTATACCATTAGCTTCCAGGCTGCTACTTTCCTCCTAACGATTATATTAAGCTAAGCCTGAACTCTAGACTCCCTTAGCGGGCATCACACTGGACCAAATTCTCGTCATTCTCCAGTCTCAGATTCCAGTCAGTAGCGCCGGCAAATTCTAGCACACGCCAAGCGTCCTGGCTGCGTGAGTCTCTGACACAACAATAACAACGTCCGGTCGACCTTAGCCTATATTGGTCCGTTTCACCTATACTGTAATGTATAGTAATATGAATTTACACCTTTAAGTACAGTTGACCAAATAAGTGATGTCGCGTCACCAAGTATATTTCGATCAATAATTGGTATCGGCACTAGGCTATCTAAGCATTAATTCATCGTTTCCAGTGAGATATACAAACAAGTTCCTATCTTTACACACCCTATTCAACATCTGACAGACATTAATACATTAATACATTAATGTCCCAGCTGTAATTACGTTTGGTTCGCTCTGTGCTGTATTAATGTCTGTCCGATGTTGAATAGGGTGGGTAAGTAGGCCTATAGGAAAATATTTTTATATTTCACTCAATATGAAGAAATGAAGCTTAGATATTGCTGATACCAATTATTGATCAAAACATACCTGGTGCCGAGACATCACTTATTAGCGCGACTGTACTACAACCGTATTTTAGCTGGTAATTATGCTAAATATCGATGTCTCGCAAGTGGTCAATTGCAAAGTTTCCATCAAGATATCTAGATCGGTTATTTTTAAATTGTGTCGTGAAATATGGTGCTAATTATATAAACTTGGTATGATGTAGACATTGTGTTTAATATTTTGTCATTAAGTATCGATAAATTAGTATCTAAGCAATTCAATTGCCCACTTGTGAGTTTCGTTCTATAAGGAAGTTGGATTATAGGCATCGATATTTAGCAGCATTACCGGTATACCAGCTAAAATACGGTTGTAGTACATTTATAAATACATAAAACCCAATTCAACATGCTCTTTAGCCATCAGAACCCTACATTATTATTGCATTTCGGTTTACTATCGATGTCTACAGCTCCAACTTCCTTATAGTGTTTGGACACTTGATCCTCAGTGTTTTGGAGGACAAGCAACTTGCCTAGAAGGGTCACTAGATATGTTGTTGCTTGATTTCCTTTGTACTCCTTTGTACCAGAACAAAACTCGCAAGTGGTCAATTTACCGTCAGATGAAATGAAACAGATTGTGAAGTACAGTATGTGTGGGGAGCTAACCCTTTCAGTAGCCTACCGGTGACGTCTATTGTGTGTAATTTCAGGGGGGTGACCTGTTTGTGTTCTGTCCTTTTCTTCTTTGTGTGTGGGAGGGAGTGTGTGTGTGCCCGCGTGTTCTTATTAATTTCTTATAGAACGTAAGTTTTGTATGGGGGCCGTGAGTGTGTGTGTGTGTCGCTTATAGAGAGGGTAACTTTATGTATAGGGGGTGAGTGTCTGCGTGTTCCCTTGTTCGCCAGTGGTCTGGTTTCGCTGGCTTCAGTGAATGTCTTCATGATGTTAGTGAATAGGCTAATCAAGCCATATTCTTATGGTTGTATATGAGAGGGATCTGCGTTGTGTGGGAAAATCGGCTTTCTGCACTCTTGTGTTCTTAAATATTCCTCCTTCTCCCCCCCCCCCCCTCCCCCAACGCTCCTCGACTCCTCCCCCCGTCTCCGCCACCCCAAGGTCCCGGCGCCATCCCTCATGCCGTTCCCACGACACCACCTCCCCCCCCACCCATTAATACTTGAATGTAGGTCTATGTATGTAGGCTATGTATATATATAGGCCTACTCAGACACATACATCATAGCTAGGGGTGGCCGACTTGAGACTAGAAACAAAATAGCGAAACAATAACACAAACATACTTAATAATACAAAATTACATAAGTGACTCACTCCTCCTTATGAAGGGCCCCAATACATAAACTTACCCTCTATAAGAAGATATCGTAATTGTTAACCATACACTAAACAATTACCCTTAGGCTTACACTCATATATAAACCCTACCCTCTATAAAAACACACACGGGAAAAACACTCACGTTGGTGGCTTGTAGGCTAGTTGTAGATAGGTGATCCTGGAGGCCTATCCCTTTCATCCTCTTACTTATCGATAGGCTGCCAGTAGTGGTGGCGGCGACGACGTGGCCTTGCCTCAGAGAACACCAAGGGAACAACACCCTCTTGAGGCAGAAGCGCTTAAAGATAAAGCAAGGTAAAGATACTGCCTGAGAGAGTGCATCAGAACGAACCCGCGAACAGACACTGGTGAGTGTGACTGGCCGAGGCGGCTTTCCCTTTGGCCTTTCCTACCCCCTGCGATGTAGAGGTCACGTGACAGATGATTCTCTCTCTCGAGTTATAAACTAAAGAATATTCCATTAGTTAAGTAGGCCAGAAATGCATAACTACAATTTGGGAACAGTCGGCTAGGTAAATGTGTGTGGAAATGTACAGTCCGTTTGCTCCAACCTTTTTTCAGTTACAGAGGCTAGGAGTCACGATTTCTGGCCTACCTATATGGAACAGGTTATAGTAATTTAAGAATGTTCAGAAATCACAACCCGGCATAACCTTTCCTCTAATTCATGTTAAAATTAGATAGGTACACTTGACCAAAAAAAAAAATTTACACTAACGCTCTAAACATTTTGGAAGTGGGTCGAAATCTTATGATAATACCTCACAGACGTATGTTTCACCCGATTAATTCCGTTCACACTAGATTATTTACAGCTCACCAGTGTGATGGTCGAGTATTGGTCGAGTGTACATGGATGAGATATGGATTGGGTGTGAAAGGGATCTGCCTTGTGTGGGCCAATCGGCTTTCTCCAGACTACCGTTTCCTTGAGTTCTTATGTCTCTGAACTTAACCTTTTCAGTACCGGTGATTTCTTTTTTATATGATTTCAGCTACAGTTAGACGATTTTATGAAGCTTAGGATCGATGTATCGACTAAAAGGATTAATTTATACTCGGTTTAATTTCAACTGGCGGTAAATTGAATCCCTTAGCTACTCATTCCTCGATACTTAATGGAGAAATATGAAAACTACCATGTCTCTGCATCATGATAAGACTAAGTTTATATGCTTGGCAACAAATATCACTACAACATCTTCATAATAACAGAAATCTTGATGGGAACTTTGCAATTGACCGTCAAGTTGAAAAGAAACAATCTGTAGTCTTTTTTAAATAGGTAGACTGTTTAACCGATTCATGACGCAATTTTGAGCCTATTAGGGATACTTTAAAGTCTTTATTACCATCAGGGGTATTTACAAACCTTTAGTTTAGTTACTTCAACCTCTGCAGTTGTCTTTGAGTTAGCTGTGGTCAGAAAACTAATTTTGGAGAGGTAATTATAAGAGTGAGAGAGTAACTATTTATTATTGCTAATATGGCAACCTCTGCGTCATATGAGTCTGAAGGGGTTAAGTATTATTGACATAGTGTGTGTATGAGAGAGAGAGACAGAGAACAGCTGATACCGGACAGGGTAGGTGATCTCTGATTGGTCAAACGGGAAGGTGTGACGCCAGACAGGGCTTTGATTGGTGCACTCCCAGACTTCCTTCAAACTACAAAATGCCCACCCAGACCCCCTTCAAGCTAAATTTGTACTATGTTCCAGCCGCAAGTAGGCTCGCTATCGCTTGCCCAGAAATAAAATCGACACCTGAATGGGTTGAAATGTCTTATTATCGCCAAATTAACGGGATGTAGGTTAACCGTTCGTGTGTGGAGGGAGTGTGTGTGTATGTACTGTATGTGTAGGCCGTTCGTGTGTGGTGTGGGTGTGTGTGTGTGTAATGTATTATGTGTGTGTGGGGGGGGGGGTTATGGTGTACTTGAAGGCTGTTTGTGTGTGTGTTTGGGAGTGCAGAAATCCAACCACCAATCAAAGGGCTTGTCTCGCGTCACACCTTCCCGTTCGACCAATCGGAGACCACCTAGCCCGTCCAGCAGATCAGCTGTTCCCCCCTCCTCCCCCCCCCCCCCACCCCCCTCTCTCTCTCTCTCTCTCAATGGCATACTATCTATGAATTCAACTTAATTCAAATTCATACAAAAGTCGAGAATTTGTGGCTACTGACTGACTGTAAATATAACTATGTAAGAATAGGCCATAGGCTGGTAAATATAGCCTACTCTTGGCGAGTTGGCTCAGTTGTCCCGGTGACTTAGTTTTTATTTGATTTCAGCTATATATCAGCTATACTTCAGCTATATTTCAGCTATATTTCAGCTATACTTCAGCTATACTTCAGCTATACTTCAGCTATATTTCAGCTATATTTCAGCTATATTTCAGCTATACTTCAGCTATACTTCAGCTATATTTAGACGATTTTGTTAAGCTTAGGAATGATAAAAGGAGTAATTGAGATAGTCCGTAGCCTTTTCATGGGTAGACGTCCTTCCTAAGCTGAATAAAATTGTCTAATAGTGTTCAGACTAATGAAACTGACGTCACCGAAACTGAATGGGTTAGACATAGGCTATGTCGTCGGTACAGAAGCGGTTAACCCCTTCAGCACCACAATGTCTTTTGCCTTTGATTCTGGCTGGAGTTAGACGATTTTATGCAGTCTAAGTAGGATCTATGTTATCAAGAGGGTTTATAGAGATCGTATTTACCCCTTTGAGTCCTAGAGGTATATTATAAGCTAGAGAAAATCGTCTAAACGTAACCAGAATGTGATGAATATTACGTCATGGCGGTGCAGGGGTTAACAAGCCCCATAGCCAACCAGTTAACTGATGAGGAATGATGTAGCTGAAAGGGGGTTTGTTGTGAAGTCAGTCAGTAGCCAGCCTTTACTCCCACAAAGGGTAGGGAGGATCAGCAAGAGACACAAGAAAGGGAAAATAGTTGACAGGAGAAGAAAGCATGGAAACAGTTCGCCCACAAAAAGCAAACACACAGACATTCAGAAGCACCAATCTCTCACCAGCCCCCGAAATCAATGGCTTCACCTCATATGTGTTTTGTGAACACACTACCTGCAAGGCAGGTAGTGTAAGAAAGGACCTCTGTGTTTAGTACCCTTTCAGCACCTGACTGAGGTACGGAGCTGTACTAAAATACTACTACTGAGCGGTACATACTGACTGCCATACGTGCGGAGGTGTCCATACGTTTACACGTTTTCTGTGAATCAGCACAGAACATTATTTAGTATTGGTTAATTTATTGTAGGCCTAGAAATTAGCACTTTTTACGGTTTAACACAATTATCAAGTATTTATTTGATCTCTCCAATAGAAAATACCAATAATTAACAAAAACAAATCGAAAATTGAGTTTGTACCATGTACTGTAACACGCGGGTCGTTTTGTGGTGGGCGGCTCTGACTACATTTGGCAATTTTTAGGTATGCTAACTTGCTAAGGCTTATTTGCATGCATTATTTTATGTCTAGTGTTTGGATTAGCCTATGCCTATTATTATATTATGCACCTCTGACCTCTGTCCCCAGTTGACGAACTGAGGACAGAGTCTTGGTGCATGGGCTGTGGCAGCCCTTTGGGAATCTCGGATCATGACTTTAGCAATATATATTATGCTAGATTAGGTTTGATAAATAACTGGTTGTTAGGTGATGGAATTAATTAAATTATACAACGTTTAGCATATAGGCTATAGGATAGGCCTAGGCTAACTCATACAAAACATGAAATTGCCTAGCCTAGGCCAAGGCAGCAGGCTAGGTAGGCCTAATGTTAAAATTGATTTAGAGCTAGGCTATTGCAAGAATGTTGATAATATAAAAGGAAACTACAGTAGCCTGGGCTATTTACTTAATATTACCCTATGGGCAAATTATATTGCAATATTTGAAGACAAATATGGAATCTATAATACTAGGCTAGGCCTATAGCCTATGCTCTAGCCTAAACATCATATGAAAATGTGTTTTAACCCTCGGCAAAACCTAATAAAAATACATGTACTAAAATGTTTTGGAATGAGTTGTGGATAGGGAATAGATTCGCAGCCTTATTATACATAATTTATGAGGGAAAGTGAAGCTCTATCTCTGGAATCCTTATAATATACTCTCATAGATTCCGTTGTGGGAGAATAGGCCTAGTTTTGGGTACGATTTTAGTTACTGGACACCTATTTGACAGGTTCCACCGAGGATTTAATACATATTTTGGGTAATTTTTTTGAAAAGACTCGCAGCGTTATTATACATAGGCCTAGCCTAATTTATTATTAGGGAAAGTGAAGCTCTATGGAATCCTTATAATATAGCCTACTCACATAGATTCCACTGTGGGAGAATAGTTTTGATAGTTAACTATAGTTTTGATGTAAATACTACCGCAACTATGAATCTTGTTTCCGAGACCTAGTATATTAACGGTACCAGGGTGTCAAACGACGCTGTTTTTTTGGGTGATAACGGAAATTAACTTTTTGTATAATGATAACAGAAACTCCACCTTTTTTTTTAACCCTCCCGCCCCGGCTACGCATTACATAAATATTCCCCGAAATCCGGGTGTTTTGGCCGAAAAAAGTCTAGGCTAGGCTACCGTATCATTGTTATGCTGACTGCTTCCCGCATCCCCAAGCGTAGCTGTGTTATTTACCTGTAGAATGGCGTTAAGTAGAGCACTCTAAGTCAAGTGCTTGATTTGTGATGATGATTTCATTGGAGATAACTTTATGGCCAAAACAGCCACTTTACACTACTTTTCGATACTTAACAACAACATACAGGCACACACGAACAAGCGACGCTCTCCTTCTTGTGGCCGGAGATGCGGGGCGTCGGTCCAGCTGGCTGTTGTTTACATGCGTCGGACCGACGCCTCGCACACGAAGCTCACAGGCTTTCAAGCAATGGTACAATGTTGTACCACCCGGGTTCCTGGGGGCAAAACATAATGGTACACACGTGTACCACCCGGGGTTGAAGGGTTAAGAAACAAAAAAGGTAAATAGACACAATTTTGGCATAGCCTATTTTTCATCTTGATTGCTTTTAGATTGCAGGAAATGCTGTTTTAGACACCTAAATTCTCACAAAATTTCCGGGGGGGCATGCCCCCGGCCCCCCTAGAGCTCGCGCCTTCGCCGCTCCGTCGTGCTATAATGATAACAAAATAATAAACCATAATGATAACACAATTCATATTTTGTGGATTGACACCCTGTATAATTAACCTAATCAAACCTAACCTAACCCTAGACCCAGTACCGTTCAAACGTGGGATATAACACTAGCCCTTGCATGCCAGCTATTGTGGGTTCATATATTAGACATACAGTAACATCTTTGTAGAACATAACACTTTACCGTAACAAGTGTACTGTACTCCATTCCGAACACTTTTTGTAAACATGAACACGTCCATAGCGGAGCTCTAAAAGATTGCGGGACTGAGTTTGTTTACGCGCGGGACTATTTATATCGACAAAATAGAGTTACAAAACTTATCAAAACTATTCTACCACAACGGAATCTATGCGAGTATATTATAAGGATTCCATAGAGCTTCACTTTCCCTAATAAATTATGTATAATAACGCTGCGAGTCTATTCGCGATAATTATCATATTTTGTTTCGGTTTCCACGCATCCAACACCAAGCTACACCTTTATCTGGGCTGGTAATAGTATTGAAAACGATATAATAACTTTTTAAATGTGGTTTTCGACGAGAATAAAACGGCGCGTTTGTGCCGAAAATCGGCGGCGGGGGGGAGTCCGTCGTCACGTCGGATCGTCGCAGTTTGTTTACCCAGGACGCTCGAGGTTACTACGGCCAGCTGTTTTACTTGCCCCCTGCTGGCCACATACATACTTTACACTTTGGTACACTTGGTTGTATTCCGTCCGTTAGTGACAAAAAGTAAGTGACTACAAAGTAAAAAGACCTACCTGCAAGAACGATATCAGGAAGTTTAGCTTCCCCTATAGATGTATTGACAAATGGAATGGGCTGGAGGAGGAGGTGGTAGGGGCAAGGAACATCCATATTTTCAAGAAAAAATTGGATAAAAAGTAGACTGAGAGACGGGACAACACGAGCTTAGCTCAACTCCTGTAAACTACAATTAGGTAAATACAATTAGGTAATACACAGTTGAGCTGGGGCTCCACTGCGACCAGGCAGCTCCCTTTCTTCCACTCTCCATTCCAGAAGTCGGTTGGAGTTGGCGCTGGGGTATCCTGGTGTTGGTGGCCGGTCCGGTACTTCGGCCAGCCACATGTCCAAGTGTTTCTTGAAGGTGTCTGGAGACACCCCGGTCATGTTCCTGAGAGGGACTGGTATACAGTTGAACAGTCTGGTTCCATTGTATGCAAAGCTGTGATGGATCAGGGATTTGATTTTTTGTGTTGATCCCGGCGTAGTCCTCACATAGCACAGCCTCCCTCGCCTTTGGTATTGAGTCTCTTGGACGATTATTACAATTCACGGGGGGGTGAGGGGGGGCAGAGCCCCCCCTCAACCCTGTTCTGTTTCCCACGGCCTATAACGCAAGTCTTTATCAACAAATGGACCCAACAACTTAGCCATTTGAAGTCGACCGCCAAGGCGGGACCGGGAAGTCACTCCGAGCGTAAAGTAAACAAAGCGACGCTACTTTCATGAACGCAACCGAGTTGTCTTTATATTTCGTCTCATATTATCATTATTAAAGTGTCCCCATTGCTTTTTTAGTGTTTCGTACACCAGAAAAGGGTGTAGCTTGGTGTTGGATGCGTGGAAACCGAAAAAATATGTATTAAATCGTTGGCGGTACCTGTCAAATAGGTGTCCAGTAACTAAAATCGTACCAAGTTTTGTAACACACTATTGTGTCGATAACAATAGTCCCGTGCGTAAACAAACTCTTCTTCTTCAGTCCCGCAATCTTGAGAGCTCTGCTACGGACGTGTTCAATGTTTACAAAAAGTGTTCGGAATGGAGTACACTCGCTACGGAAAGTGTTATGTTACTGTATGTCTATTATATAGACTGGAACAAGACCTCACGGGCTTCACTGTTCATTGTAAAGCGGTGAATGTTAAGGCTCTCAGCCTATGCCCGAGAGGAAGTAAGTTGGAATAAAAAAAAAAAAAAAAAAAAAAAAAAAAAAAAAAAAAAAAAAATGAACCCACAGTATCTGGCATGCAAGGGCTAGTGTTGTATCCCATGTACTGGGTCTAGGTTAGGTTAGGTTAGGTTGGGTTGTTTGGTTAGGTTAATATACTAGGTCTCGGAAACAAGATTCGTAGTTGCGGTAGTATTTACATCAAAACTATAATTAACTATCAAAACTATTCTCCCACAGTGGAATTATAACTAATAGCATTAAAAATACCATTGCCAAAAAAAAATTGAAAAAAACCACTCGCAAATAAGGCAAATGAGAGTCTCTTAAAAAAAATACAGAGTTGTCTTACCGGGCGTACGTGACTACGTCGTGTAAACACTTAAGTTGATGTCAAATAGCGGGGGTGTGGGGGCGGCAGCCCCCACCCATAATACTAGGATAGGTTAGGTAAGGTTGTTAGGTTAGGCTAATGTCCTTTCAAAGGGGTATTATAAACACTAGGATATAGCCTACCCGGTCAGAGGTAGGTGATACGCCCGATAACACAACTCTTGCCAATGTTTTCTTTCGGAACATGGTTGTCAATACTTTCCTATATGTAGCCTAGACAGCACTGATTCGTATAGGCTACTCGCCATTTTCACTTGTCTCCCGATGTTTATATGAATATGTGTTAGCCTATTATTATTATTATTATTATTATTATTATTAATTTTTTTTTTTTTTTAACCCTCGGAAAAACCTAGGCCAATATAAAAGTATGCTACTAAAATGTAATTTTCGTAACAAGGTTGTCAATACGGTACTTTCCTGGGGATGGATGTAGAGTTCGGGCGTACGGTCGTCATGTTTACATAAGGCGATCGTCGCGGTTAACTTAGCGTCTATTTTGACGGCAATTTTTTTTGGTTATTTTCCCCCTGCTGGCAATATATGATGATGACAATATGTCATGGGGGGTGAATCCAATGGCATTCAAAATAGACGGGAACATGATTGCAAAGGTCCGATGCATTCCCTGCCGCCGCCGCCATCATGTTTACATTTGTCGATCGCCGTGGTTAAGTTCGCGTCTATTTTGACGGCGATTTTTTTCGGTAATTTGCCCCCTGCTGGCAATATACTGTATATGATGATGACAATATGTCATGGGGGGGGGGGCAAAGCCTCCCCTCAATATATTATTGTATCCAAAGGCAGTCAAAATAGACAGGAACATGATGGCAAAGGTCCGACGCCACTATGCGTAGTGTAAACAATGATGGTGGACCGGTACGCCCGCCCAATATGTCAATGGGAAGATATTATTGGGATGGAATTTGTGCTGTACCTAGTTTCAGTGCATTACCACAGCACACCGAAATGCCAAAACAAAATACCCTCATTGTTCCCTGATTAACCCTCCCGCCCCGGCTACGCATTACATAAATATTCCCCGAAATCCGGGTGTTTTGGCCGAAAAACGTCTAGGCTAGGCTACCGTATCATTGTTATGCTGACTGCTTCCCGCATTCCCGCGCATCCCCAAGCGTAGCTGTGTTATTTACCTGTAGAATGGCGTTAAGTAGAGCTCTCTAAGTCAAGTGCTTGATTTGTGATGATGATTTCATTGGAGATAACTTTATGGCCAAAACAGCCACTTTACACTACTTTTCGATACTTAACAGCAACATACAGGCACACACGAACAAGCGACGCTCTCCTTCTTGTGGCTGGAGATGCGGGGCGTGGGTCCAGCCGGCTGTTGTTTACATGCGTCGGACCGACGCCTCGCACACGAAGCTCACAGGCTTTCAAGCAATGGTACAATGTTGTACCACCCGGGTTCCTGGGGGCAAAACATAATGGTACACACGTGTACCACCCGGGGTTGAAGGGTTAAATAGCACTGTATGAATATTCCCATATTCAAAATATGCTACAAGGGGCCAATGCCTAGTGAGTTAATTGCTCAATAGGTGGCGTTCTGAGAGTGAGGGTCCGAGCCTGGGGAGTGAGACTGTGAGGCGCAGGGGCGAAGCAGCTTCAGAGATGGAGTTGGGTTCGATCCGTGAGTAGGTGCTTCGCATGTCTCACTCCCTAGACTGGAACAAGACCTCACGGGCCTCACCATGTTCAGCGGTAGAGTGTAAAGGCTATCAGCCTATGCCCGAGAGGGAGTAGTTGGAATATAGAAAAAAAAAAAAAAAAAATGAAACATTCTTGCCCTTTCCTGTTATCAACGTACAGTACAATCAAAGCTGAAGGGAGACTTGTACATTGTCAGCAGGGGGCAAATAATAGACAAAATAACCATAAAAATAGACGGGAACTTAACCGCGAGAAACAAACCAAAACTTGGACGAACACAGTAAAAAGACAAAATAACTAATAAAAATCGCTATGTGGAAACAACGCTTAAGCAAAATAATAATTTATAAACAAAAGAACACAATCCACCACATAGGGTGTACATTACTACATGAGCAAGTTAACCAGATTAACTTGTGCAGTAGTGTAGTAGTGTACACCCTATGTGGTGGATTGTGCAGTAGTGTAGTAGTAGTATACACCCTATGTGGTGGATTGTGCAGTAGTGTAGTAGTAGTATACACCCTATGTGGTGGATTGTGCAGTAGTGTAGTAGTAGTACACCCTATGGGGTGGATTGTGCAGTAGTGTAGTAGTAGTATACTCCCTATGTGGTGGATTGAGCAGTAGTGCAGTAGTAGGATATACCCTATGTGGTGGATTGTGCAGTAGTGTAGTAGTAGTATACACCCTATGTGGTGGATTGTGCAGTAGTGTAGTAGTAGTATACACCCTATGTGGTGGATTGTGCAGTAGTGTAGTAGTAGTATACCACCCATGTTGTGGATTGTGCAGTAGTGTAGTAGTAGTATACACCCTATGTGGTGGATTGTGCAGTAGTGTAGTAGTAGTATACACCCTATGTGGTGGATTGTGCAGTAGTGTAGTAGTAGTATACACCCTATGTGGTGGATTGTGGTGTACACCCTATGTGGTGGATTGTGCAGTAGTGTAGTAGTAGTATACACCCTATGTGGTGGATTGTGCAGTAGTGTAGTAGTAGTTAACCCTATGTGGTGGATTGTGCAGTAGTGTAGTAGTAGTATACACCCTATGTGGTGGATTGTGGTGTACACCCTATGTGGTGGATTGTGGTGTACACCCTATGTGGTGGATTGTGGTGTACACCCTATGTGGTGGATTGTGGTGTACACCCTATGTGGTGGATTGTGGTGTACACCCTATGTGGTGGATTGTGTACACCCTATGTGGTGGATCGTGTACACCCTATGTGGTGGATTGTGTACACCCTATGTGGTGGATCGTGTACACCCTATGTGGTGGATTGTGTACACCCTATGTGGTGGATTGTGGTGTACACCCTATGTGGATTGTGGTGTACACCCTATGTGGTGGATTGTGGTGTACACCTATGTGGTGGATTGTGGTGTACACCCTATGTGGTGGATTGTGGTGTACACCCTATGTGGTGATTGTGGTGTACACCCTATGTGGTGGATTGTGGTGTAACCCTATGTGGTGGATTGTGGTGTACACCCTATGTGGTGGATTGTGGTGTACACCCTATGTGGTGGATTGTGGTGTACACCCTATGTGGTGGATTGTGGTATACACCCTATGTGGTGGATTGTGGTGTACACCCTATGTGGTGGATTGTGGTGTACACCCTATGTGGTGGATTGTGGTGTACACCCTATGTGGTGGATTGTGTTCTTTTATTTCAAATTTTATTTTATTTAGCGTTGTTTCCACATAGCGATTTTGATTAGTTCTTTAGCGTTTATCTTGTGTCGTCCCAGTTTTGGTTTGTTTATTTTGCAAGTTTTACATTATAATCCCAAGCAAACTAGTAATACATATAACAATGCACTATCTAATACTCTCAACCTCCCCAGGACCCGTTTGATGGAGATGGAATCTCCAGGGGGGGGGGGGGGGGGGGGGTCTGTCTGCCCGGATCATCTCTACCCACACACACCTACACACAGCCGAGCTATCAAGTGAGTTAAGGGGGAAGTACTGTACAGTAATCGCTATGTCTCCCTCATGTTTAAGACGTTCGTTCTATTACTGTAGTTTGGCGATTTTAAGATATTTCGCCACATTTCTTTGTCATATAAAAACCTTTTGTGCCATTTAGGTATCAATTTTTTTTCCTGGCGAGCGATAGCAAGCCTGTAATTCTAGGAGGCAGCGGCCTTTGGTTGGGACATTTTTCTACCGAAAAATGTACCAATTTATCTTGAAGGGGAGGGGGGGGGGGGTCTAGGGGGTGTTTTTTTAAAGCTTGATGGAGGTCTATAGATTACTGTTAACTAAATAAATATATAAATGGACCAAAGAATAAGCACTACATTTTTGTTAGTACAGTCGGGCCCCGCAAGGGTGCGCACTAAAAGGGTGCGATTCTCCAACCGTGCGGCAGATGTCCGTGTGGTGCTTATAATCCAAGGGTGCGAAAAAAGCAAAGCGTGCATTTTTTTCGCCCAATAACCCCTGAAAAACATGAACTAAGGAAAGAATACCTGTACAGTATAGAAATGTGATTAGATATTAGATAGAATATGGGTATTACACTCACTTTGGATGGTTTATGTATGCGTGGAGGTTGGTCTTACTGAGGGTCCGAGGCTGCCCCCATGCCCACACCAAAATGTCTACCCACATTTGCCTGTTTCTCACCTCTAGCCAACATGTCTAGTAACTGTTTTTTCTGTTCTAAATCAAGAACTTTCACTTTTGTTTTGGTGGGTAACACGATCGCCCTGGGCGGTGGGTTAGGGGCAGCAGGTGTAAAATGCCCCCATGTGGGCATGGGGGCAGCCTCGGACCCTCAGTAAGACCAACATCCCAACCTCCACGCATACATAAACCATCCAAAGTGAGTGTAATACCCATATTCTATCTAATATCTAATCACATTTCTATACTGTACAGGTATTCTTTCCTTAGTTTATGTTTTTCAGGGGTTATTGGGCGAAAAAAACGCACGCTTTGCTTTTTTCACGCTTTTTTCGCACCCTTGGATTATAAGCACCACACGGACATCTGCCGCACGGTTGGAGAATCGCACCCTTTTTGTGCGCACCTTTGCGGGGCCGACTGTATATGACTAAACTAAGTGCTTATAAAGTACAGTATAGAAGTCATGGGAATATCCACATGCAGCTGATAATGACTACAAACATAATTATAACCAGATTAACCCTTTGAGTACCAGCGACGTGTGTTATATTGTATTTTAGCTATACAGTACTGTATTTAGACGATATTCTGCAGCTTAACCCTTAACCAACGGCGCACGACATATGTCGAGTTAAATAAATATGGACTATGTGGCGGTGCACCACATATGTCGAGTGCCATTTTCAGCACGTACTGTTGCTCTGAGAGAGAGCTGAGCAGTGGGACGAGCGTAGTAACCTCATGACCGCTCCCCACCACCGCCGTGGGTGTACTGAGCTGTATTCCACCCTCCTCCACCTCCTCTCACTCGCTACACAGGGAATTATGTAAGGAAATTACCTTTTTTTAGGGTTTTTGCACAGTTCGTGTTGCACGATCGTTGCAAGAGAACCAGTGGTCATACAAGGATGGTTCGGGTGTCATTGGAAAGCTCTGTTTACGTCCTTTCAGGGATAGATACTTGTTTTACGCTCTGGGTCTTGTTTATGCATGAAAATGAGCACGAAAACAACCCTATTTAGGGTAAAAAAAAAACGCTGGGCGGCACAGTGTAAAATACCCTACCACCCGCTCTTTGTGTGTTAAGAATGATCTGTGGTCGTTAAAAGGGTTGGTTGAAATATTTTGAAGCCTTATTATTGCTACAGGTCCTTCCTAAACTAAATAAAATCATCTAATCATTGCCAGAATATAATGAAAAGGATGTCACCGGTACTGAACGGGTTAATTAATAATCATAACAAAAAGGTGCAAAAATACCTGCTGAGTTTGTATTATTAATATATGCTACTTTCATTGATTTCATTAGTTGGGTTTATTTGTAAATTGATTGGAGAGTTGGTGAAAAAAATATGAATTTATGAGTATACTGTAGGTGACTCTAAAATTAATATTATCACCAACCCACCAATTAAATATAATAAACAACAGAATGCAAAGACTGTAAAGTGTCAGCTATAGAAATATCGACACAACGCTTATAACCAAGAAGCGTTTAACCTAAGAGGTGCGCATGGGGGTAATTAGAAACGTCCCCCTGTGCTGACGTATTTGAGCTGTTTCCATCACTAAAATATTCATTTTACCATAAATAGCATTAATACTTATCCATACACACCTATTATGGGTTGATTATAAAGGTATTAACCTGAAACAACAATAAAACGAGTGAAAACAGCGTTTGGATGGTCAAAATCGGAGATACAGGCCGCGAGTTATATAATGTATGGGTGAGGCAACTGCTTTCCCGCCAATTTCCCCCAAGGCCACTGAGACACAGTCGATCGATACTCTTTCTCTCTCTCTTGCACTCGCTTGCTAACAGAGATGACAATGCCCTGCTTGCAACTCGCTAATGTTAGCACGAAAATATACCTCAGAATAAGGGAATAACAGGGAAAATAGGTGATAACTGAAGGAGGGGAGGAAAGTGGGGAAGGAGGGGAGGTAGAGGAGTGATATTTTGCATGGCCCAGGGGCCCAAAAAAAAAAAATTGATGTTTAATTAAAGTTGATTTTTTTTTCTCTGACTCTTAAGAGTCTTCCTTGCAGTCCGCCGGGGGAACTCTTAAGAGTCTTCCCGCAGTTCCCAGGTTAAGGGGAGATGGGCTGTTTTTCTGGTCCCCCTTCTCCCTCATGTTTAGCCACATTAGTTTGGCGATTTTAAGACCTTTCACCCCATTTCTCTGTCAATATTAAGACTTTTTGTGTCATTTAGGTGTCGTTTATTTACTGGCGAACGATACCAAGTCTGTAATTTAAGAGGAACCAGCCTTTGGCCGGGACATTTTTCCATCAAAAAATGTACAAATAAATCTTGAAGGAGGGTCTTGGGGGTTGTTTTCGTAAGCTTGATTGAAGTCTAGCGAGGAAATTAAACAATACATGAATATGTAAATAAATAGATCCAAAACAATAACTACTGTCCCCTTGAGAAGAGCTCCGCAAGGTCGCCAGTTTCCCCCAATGCACCGCGGTAAACACTGCGTTCAGCGCCTCTGTCGGCCACTTCAGGATATTCGTTGGTAGGGAGAATTGTTTAGTAATAAAATAATGGGTTTAATTCTAGTTTCGCTTTCACAGCATACTCATAAATTTCTATGGCTACTTTAGAGTTGTCATATACCATACTTAACCCTCTCCGACATATGACGCAATTTTGAGCCTATTAGGGATACTTTAAAGCCTTTATTACCATCAGGGTTTTTTACAAACCTTTATTTTAGTTACTTCAACCTCTGCAGTTGTCTTTGAGTTAGATGTGGGCAGAAAACTAATTTTGGAGAGGTAATTATAAGAGTGAGAGAACTCTATTTCTTATTGCTAATCTGGCAACCTCTGCGTCATATATGTCTGAAGGGGTTAATTCCTATATATGTCCAAAGCGGCGGAAATGCATTATAAGGAATTATACCTACTGTAAAAAAAATATATATTTTCTCCCCATATGCGGCACCATAGCTATTACATAATACTAGGTTAGGTTAGGTAAGGTTGTTAGGTTAGGCTAATGTCGTTAATGTAGTTTATTATCATTATATTACGTCTTTTACCCAGCAATTTCCCTGATCTTCATAGTTGGTCGGGAAGCTATGCCTTTACAACGGCGCCTCCCTTTTGTCGCTGTGTACGTGAAACTAGAATTTTACCAAATAATGTACCCAAAATAATACTATATGTGGTATTTGGGTGTTGTATGCAATCTTAACGCAGAAACAAAAAGCTGCTAAAACATCAGTAAACACACACACACAAACACACAAACATTACAAACTCCTGGCTGTACAAATGGGGCTAAAACCCCAAGTTAAGGGGGTATCACATAAACCTTTATTCTCTCCACTATTATTGGCCACTCTGGTCTGGCAGCTTATGAAATTAACCTTTATAAGAATTTGGTCACTTTAATTTATCGCGAGCCGAGGCATAGTCAGTAGAGTCGGATGCTGATCAAGGTCGGCGGGTCGAATCCTCACTTTCAAAATTTTATTGGTAGATGTCAAGCCTGGGCAACTTGACCTAGCAATTCGAGACAAACGCCTAATCTGCATGACCACCCCTTCTCGGGAATTACGGCGTCTGGCCAAAAAAAAAAAAAAAAATCTAGTTTTGTTTTTGGCCCACCTGCTATGTATTCCCAGTGGAGGATACAAAATTACAGATATGCTGGTCTTCCAGATTCAGTGGTGGTATGTGCCTCTCGCTGGGTTTTGATCCCACAATACTTTTGTGGAATTGGCTCACCAGTTGCACACCTAACCCATTTTATACCAATGCAAACGATCCCAAAAATATTGTTTACCAATTCTAGCCATAAAATTGAGGATAAAGCTCTAGTGTGATACCCCCTTTAGTAAAACACCAGTTTACTCCACTTTGATAATATGTCTGAGGCAGGATGTAAGGCATTGGGCCGGACCTGAAGAAAAACAAGCAGCTATATGGATCATAAGGATAAGCTGTTATATAAAATATGTATAACTAGGATGTATACACTCAACGAATAAGTAAAGTAAATTTTGTGTACGACTCAATTAAAAATATATACAGTACCTTATAACAGTACGTATGCAATACTCAAGGCTTTTACGTACAATTTTTTAACGTATCGGTGAATTGTCTCGCATCCAAGTCTATACTTGTACTGTACTTGTGGATCTCAAACGCACAATTAGGATGATTTAGCAAACTCAAACAAGCCATTCCATCCAGGTAGAACTATATGAATAGTTAAAAGATTGCACAGAATGTACAGTATGTATTTACTCAGGCCCATTCCCCATTTTTCCTGTTTTTGTTTTTGTTTTTTGTTTTTCTGGGGGTGGCCGACACAAGACAGAGCTTGAATAGGGACAACACAACATAAAACAATGAACACACAAAAACAAAATACAAATTCACACACATCTAGGTCACCCAGAAAAAATAGCAGTTTGTTGCTGAATTAAATTGTGATATACAGTACTGTAAGCCTATGTTTTTTTTTTTTTTTTTTTTTTTTTTTAAAGAGACAATGAACGGAGGAAGGAAAAACACAGATAAAATAAAAAGGTCCATGTGCCTAAAGGCATCCTCCATTCATAAAATGTTTGTAACAACTGGATTTAAACATTTGTAGATTGTAAGTTTGTGGAAAGCAATTCGAGGGAAGTGAATTCCAAAGAGTAGTAGCTCTGGGGATAAATGAATTCTGATAAGCAGAAGTTCTGCATTGTGGAGGAGAAAGTGTAAATTCATGGGCGCTCTCAGCTGCCCTAGTTCTACGGGGAAAGATGTGGAGAGGAGGCACAATTGAAGCAAGTTCCTCGGAACAATTGCTGTGAAAATATCTGTAGAATAATGCAAGGTATGCAACGTTTCTTCGTATGGATAATGTAGGAAGGTCCTGTGTGATTGCAGGGTTATTGATTAATCTAATAGCTTTATTTTGAATTTTGTCCAACTGCCTCAATGCAACCACTCCACTTCCACCCCACAGAGGTGAACAGTAATCCATCTGAGAACGCACATGACTTTTATATATTACGGCCAACTGCTGTAAAACAAAACATTTTTGGAGTAGGCCTATTCTTTTGATAACCTAATATTATTAACCCCTTCAGACTCATATGACTCAGAGGTTGCCAGATTAGCAATAATATATATAGTTCTCTCACTCTTATAATTACCTCTCCAAAATTAGTTTTCTGCCCACAGCTAACTCAAAGACAACTACAGAGGTTGAAGTAACTAAACTAAAGGTTTATAAATACCCCTGATGGTAACAAAGGCTTTAAAGTATCCCCAATAGGCTCAACACAGCTAACTCAAAGACAACTGCAGAGGTTGAAGTAACTAAACTAAAGGTTTATAAATACAGTAGGGTCCCGCATAAAACGTGTTCGCATAAAACGACCGACCTAAAATATTAATATTTAATTTTCGATCAGAACGAATGTGATCACATAAAACGAGTCCGCCGCCAAAGTGGGGCAAATACAAGGAGTTTTCATATAGAGCGCCGAAATATCGTACAAAACGTACAAAATATCATACGCTTTCATATAAAACGCCAAAATATCGTACAAAACGTACGAAATATCGTTCGCTTTGTACGAAAATTTTCGCTTACAGTGAACATTGACGATATTGCGCCACCAAAATGCTGTGTTCACATAAAACGAATTCACATAAAACGCCCTCGTTTATCGACCATAAACTCGTTTTATGTGAGACCCTACTGTACCCCTGATGGTAACAAAGGTTTTAAAGTATCCCTAATAGGCTCAAAATTGCGTCATATGTCTGAGAGTCTTAAACCTATGCCTACCACTATAAGTCTACCACTTAACCTCTGAAGTGCGCATGGGGGTAATTGGAAACGTCCCCCTGTGCCGACGTATTTGAGGTGTTTCCGTCACTAAAATATTCATTGTGCCATTAATAGCATTAATACTTATCCATATGCGCCTATTATGGGTTGATTATAAAGGTAGTAACCTGAAACAACAATAAAACGAGTGAAAACAGCGTTTGGATGGTCAAAATCGGAGATATAGCCCGCGAGTTGTATAATGTATGGGTGAGGCAAGCTACTTTCCCGCCAATTTCCCCCAAGGCCACTGAGACACAGTCGATCGATACTCTCTCTCTCTCTCTTGCACTCGCTTGCCATCAGTGATGACAACACCCTGCTTGCAACTCGCTACTGTTAGCACGAAAATATACCTCAGAATAAGGGAATAACAGGGAAAAAGGTGATAACTGAAGGAGAGGAGGTAGAGGACTGAGATTTTGCATGGCCCAGGGGCCAAAATTTTTTTTTTGTTTTTTTTGTTTTTTTTTTCGATGTCAAAAGTTGATTTTTTTTTTTCACTCGCTCATAAGAGTCTCCCCGCAGTCCGCCGGGGGAACTCTTAAGAGTCTCCCCGCAGTTCCCGGGTTAATCTACATTTATCTCACAATCTTCTTTGTCCAACATCTTATGGAAAGTATTTGTATTAGTGACCTTATCAATAGATTAATTACATAGTCAAAATCTAAGAGATCATCCAACCTCAGCCATCATGGGTGTCACGGGTCCAAAATCTAAGAGATCACCCAACCTCAGCCATCATGGGTGTCACGGGTCATTTTTCCTCGGAGTTTAGTACAGTATTTAGCCCAAAGCCGGTATCACACGAGCGCTTTTTCCCTCAACATTTATCCTCAACACTGGCCTGGCAGCTTATGAGGTCAACATTTGAAATATTTTGGATACCTAAATTCATCTACCACCAGTCTAGTTTCCGATACCAGTGTAAAATATTCCAGAAATTTTGCCTGAAATTTTTTGATCATCGAATGCTGACTAAAAAAGCCCTTGTGTGATACCGGCTTAACTCTCAAATATCTCTACCAGTACTAGGCTACTAGGCTACTACCCTAGTACAGTACTCATGAATTCCATAAGAAATTATAATGTAAAACTTCCAATAATTAAACTGTATATAGATATAAAAGAAATATAAAGACATGATCATTGTGGAATAAAGTATTGAATATTTAGCAATACAGTAATAAAGAAAAACAAATCTCAAACCCGCCACAATGATAGCAGGCTTTAGAAGGTACACCATTATGTAAGCATTGCTGAACAAGTAAGTTGTTATTGTTGTTGTTGTTCCCCAGGCTGTCTGACCGAACATCCCCAAGGTCCCGAGCAAGGCGCCCCCACAGAACCCCACCAGCTCCACTAAGACAGCCCAGGCGAGGAGCTGAGGAGGGTGTGGAAATGCCCGGGACACCAAAGCCCACGGCCCTGTGCCCTTTAACAACTGAGCAAGTAAGTCTGATTAAATGGTTTCCCAAGCAAATTAGTTGCAAGATTAATTTTAACATGGTTATTAACCCTTTGAGTACCAGCGACGCATGTTATATTATATTCTAGCCATGTGTAAACGGTATTGTGCAGCTTAGGAAGGATCTGTGGTAGTTAAAACGGTTAGTTAAGATAGTTTGAAGCCTTATTATTGCTAGAGGTCCTTCCTAAGCTGAATAAATTCTTCTAATAGTTGCCATATTATGATTAGAAGGACGTCCCTGGTACTGAACGGATTAAGCTATTAAGTTTAACCCACTCTCGTAATACCGGTAATTCAAGGGATAGATCAAATAAGTTCAGATCTATCTATCTATCTATTGCCTTACGCCGCGATCCCCGAAGGGGTGGCCACGAACGAACCGCCCCCATGCACCTCTGTCCCCAGTCAGTCGACGCCCCTCCCCCCAAGTTCGGTATATATTAAGCAAACCACCCACCAATTTTCATGACAATTTTGAAATGCATGTTGGAATCCCTATAAACTGTACTTCATTTTTATGTAAGTTTGATAATTTGGAAAAATCGATTAAGGGAGAAAATTAACATTGAAAATGATGTGTAAAAAGTCTCCCATAAACGGCGGCCCGCTATGTTATTGTAATTTGCGGCCTAATTTCGTCTGTTAATTAACTTTCTCCTTAATTGGACCCCCTATGAACTGCAACAGATTATGATGACATAAGTGACGGGTGTTTAGAGGGGGCAGAGCTCCCCCTTCAACATATTATGTGTCTCACAGTAACTTCTATTATATAAACAACCCAAGAATTTTCACAAATTTTTAAAATTTAATTTAGGATGTAATATAACCTATACTCCATGTTAAAATAAGTGTCAACCCTCGAAAAATTCTATTAAGGGAGATACAGAACCTGTAACCTGTAACCTGTAACATATTTGTCCAGTGTTTCCCACAGACGCCACCCCGCTAGGTCAGCCATGTTGATACTATAATTGAGGAGCGCTTTTATCGTAAATATTCGAATATAACGCCCTCTGCCTTTCTCTATGTGAACTAATGATCAACACGTCACTATGTTTCTGCCATATTATTGGTTATTTTTTTGTATACGTCACCATACGTCACGGTATTGAAGGAGTCACCCAATCATGGATCAATATATGGACAATTACGTCATTTTAGTCAGCCAATGAGTGCATTGAACTACAGCCCACCGACAGGCAGCATGGTTTTAAATGTCAGTTGCAGGATGGCCAGTGTCTGTAGTGGTTGTGCACTTACCCCTGAACAATAATTATACAAATTTCTCAAAACAACCAGGCAGCCCTTAAGATACTTACAGACCACGGTATATTTCCTACAAGTGTTGAGTGTCCTAGGTGTGAACATCCTTGCCATTACCGGCCAGATAAAGATCACTGGCGGTGTACACACCATTATTACGAGGAGAAGTCCAGAACACGCCGTCACTGTCCCTTTGTTACATAAGGTTGGTTATTTTTATTATTATAGATGTAAAAATTTATATAAAGTTTATTTGCACCTATAGTGTTTTTTCGGTATTATTCTAGCGTTACTTACACAGCGCACCCATCAATTTCTATGACTTCATTCCTATATATGTCAGTAGCGGCGGAAATGCATTAAAGCAATTATAGCTACTGTAAAAAACATAGACGGCACACAACACGACTCGGCGGACCTCTTTCTCCCTGCATTTCAGTCTAATTAACACTAGGAATTGACATAATTTTCTATCCAATGTACTATCCAACCAGCGGGGGTGTGGGGGCGGCAGCCCCCACCCATAATACTAGGTTAGGTTAGGTAAGGTTGGTAGGTTAGGCTAAAATCTTTAATGTTGCTTAATTGTTGGATAATGAGCTTACTGGTAAGTTCATTTTCTATCCCATGTACCATCCAACCAGCGGGGGTGTGGGGGCGGCAGCCCCCACCCATAATACTAGGTTAGGTTAGGTAAGGTTGGTAGGTTAGGCTAAAATCTTTAATGTTGGTTAATTGTTGGATAATGGATAATGGATAATGAGCTTACTGGGTAAGTTCATTTTCTATCCCATGTACCATCCAACCAGCGGGGGTGTGGGGGCGGCAGCCCCCACCATAATACTAGGTTAGGTTAGGTAAGGTTGGCAGGTTAGGCTAATATCTTTAATGTAGCTTAATTGTTGGATAATGGATAATTAGGTTACTGGGTTTTTGGAATAAGTTCTTCAATATTTTTCTTTATTTTCATCTTTTACCCCACAATTTCCCTGATCTTCATAGCCCTCCCCACTATCGGGCAACATAGATGATGATTTCAATTAATCACGGGGTGGGGGGGGGGCAGAGCTCTCCCACACCCCATCCTGTATCCAATGGCGAAGAGTTGGCTGGCATTTTCTACATTTTCAGCTTTTATGAAGCCTAACAATTGTCCAATCCGAGCCAACTTTTGCCAAAACATGACTGTTTTTTTTCATTTTGGGGTTTTCTTAAGTTGAAAAACAAGAAAACCTGAGCCAACTTTTTTTTGCCACTTTCTGACTTTAATTAAGCTGAAAAATCTTAAAATCCGAGCCAACTTCTGCCAAAACTTGGCTCGAGTTTTTTAATTTTGGGGTTTAAGTTGAAAAGAAAACCCGAGCCAACTTCTTTTTTGCACTTACTGTCTTTATGCAGCTGAAAAATCTTAAAATCCGAGCCAACTTTTGCCAAAACTTGGCTCGGGTTTTTTCATTTTGGAGTTTTCTCAAGTTGAAAAACAACAAAACCCGAGCCAACTTTCATCATAAAAACCCTTATATCGCCTTTTTATGTCTTTAACCTCACATTTTCCCTGATCTTCATAGCCCTCCCCACTATCGGGCGCCGTGTCTTAAGATCGTTGGATAAAGGGGAAAACGATTTTTGCGGAGGTTGAAACTAATGCCAATCACTATATATTGATGCAAATAAACTAAAACTAAAAAAAAAATAATGAAAATAATTGGTGGGTGGTTTCCTTAATATTTTCCCCAAGTTCAGATGAAATTTTTAATTCTATATGAATAAAACTTAATTAAAATTTATTAATTTCATGAAAATATTAATATAATCATTCTAATAATGGCCCTGTCCTTGATAATTACCCAAATATACCTTTAAGGGCCACATAGTCACTATAAGTAATTCAGTACTAATTAACCCGGGAACTGCGGGGAGACTCTTAAGAGTTCCCCCGGCGGACTGCGGGGAGACTCTTAAGAGTGAGTGAAAAGAAAAATCAACTTTTGACATCGATTTTTTTATTTTTGTTTTTTATTTTATTTTTTTTTTTATTTGGCCCCTGGGCCATGCAAAATCTCAGTCCTCTACCTCCCCTCCTTCCCCACTTTCCTCCTCTCCTTCAGTTATCACCTATTTTCCCTGTTATTCCCTTATTCTGAGGTATATTTTCGTGCTAACATTAGAAATCCGGTTGGAGGGTGTGGTCATCACTGATAGCAAGCGAATGCAAGAGAGAGAGAGAGAGAGTATCGATCGACTGTGTCTCAGTGGCCTTGGGGGAAATTGGCGGGAAAGCAGCTTGGCTCACCCATACATTATACAACTCGCGGGCTATATCTCCGATTTTGACCATCCAAACGCTGTTTTCACTAGTTTTATTGTTGTTTCAGGTTAATACCTTTATAATCAACCCATAATAGGCGCATATGGATAAGTATTAATGCTATTAATGGCACAATGAATATTTTAGTGACGGAAACACCTCAAATACGTCAGCACAGGGGGACGTTTCCAATTACCCCCATGCGCACTTGTTAGGTTAATGCCGGTCTACGTGATAGAAAAAAGGTAAAATATAACCGCTTAAACCACTTATTAATTTGATAAAATGAGGGGGGGGGGGAGGAGTCACAGTGAGGACAGACACTAAATTTACTAATACAGTAATCTATCTATATTGCCCGACGCCGTGATCCCCGAAGGAGTGGCCACGAACGAACCACCCCCATGCACCATGGGTTGAGGGGGGGGCAACGCCCCCCTCAACCCATTGTGTATCCAATTTACCCCACAATTTCACTTACCTACTGTAAAAGCGCGATTCACCCAATAAATGGCGCAATTTGACACTGTATCTTCAGATTGATAGATAATGGGTAGGCTAGCCTAAGTTTATGCAAATCCTCCACTCGAGCCATGCAAAACAACTATGAAACACTATATTCCTAGAAGAAAAAAACAAAATACATGGTGAACAAGGCCGATGTAGTCTTGTTGAACATAACCGAAAGGAGTATCCAGTTTATGATTGGAAGTTTACAGTATTGCTACACTGTAAGTTACCATTAATAATAATACCGTACTCACCTAATAATAGAGGTCCATGGGTAAATCCTTTTGGCCTTCCCTTGGCTGAATCCAAATATACAATACTGGCTCAAAGGAATACATACCTGCAATTTGTATGCACTACTCAGCCAAGGGAGGACATCACTCATTGGATATGTCTTATAATGTCTATCTATCTATATGCTCAGGCCCAATCCCCATTTTGGGGGTCTTATAATGTAAAAGTTGCAAAATGAACAAACCAAACTGGGAATGACACAATATAAAGACAAATAACTAATCAATCCGACACTGATCATTGCTGTACCAATCCAAATTTGAATCTTTATCCTCAAGTTCAAGGCTTCATACCTCAGAGCTCAAACCAAACAAACTAAGGATTGTAATCTTTGAACCCAGACAAATCATACGTAAACAAATTATTATTATTTTTTATGTTCTCCCCGTTCGGGCTCTGTCTCGAGTTGGCCACCCATAAAAATGTATTACAATAAAATAGAGAAAATAGGGAATGTGCCTGAGTAAATAGAAAGATATATAGATAGATTCTACAGTACTAGTTTGAGTTCAAGGCTTCAGTGCTCAGAGGTCAAACCAAACTAAAGATTGTAAACTTTGAACCCAGACAAATCATAAGTACAGTCACTCATAAAATATCGTGGACCTCACCTATTTTTAATTAGTCTGGAAACAAACTTATGAATGCAATTTTCTATACTACAAAACTATATATACTATTTATTAGAAAGCAAGTTCCATCCAGATAGTTAAAATTAAAATGTAAAACTTGCAAACAAAGCAAACCAAAACTGGGACAAAGACAATATAAAGCCAAATTAATACAGTACATGTAATACAGTTATTAATACAGTAATTGCATAAAAAAAAACATTGTGGCTCCACAATTTTTTTTTAAGTGACTGTACATTCTACTAGTTTGAGGCTTCAATCCACAAAACTCAAACCAAATAAAGATTGGACCTTTAAACTGAAGACTCATATTTTATGAACCCTAGTTTGACACCATTATATAATGATCAGTACCTTATTTTTGGGGGGTAAACAAAGACTCAAATAATTTTGGTCATTACAGTATCTCCCTGCTATTATATAAAAAAAGAAAAAAAAAAAAAAAAAAAAAAAAAAAAAATATATATATATATATATATATATATATATATATATATATAAAACAAAGACAAAAAAATGGGGAATGGGCCTGGGCAGATAGATAGATAGATAGATATTAGATTATATGTACAGTATATGTACGGTATGTATGTACTCTGGCAGATACCCCACAGCTGGGGTGGCCGACTCGAGACAGAGCCCAAAAAAAAAAAAAAAAAAAATATATATATACAGTACAGTAAACCCTCGCTCTTTCGTAATTCCAAGGCTTTCGGACAAGTATTTCAATTCGAACTCATGGTTCAGCCTTTCGGATTTGTCCGATAGTCAGTTCGGACTACATTTCAATTCGGACTCATGGTTCAGCCTTTCGGATTTGTCCGATAGTCAGTTCGGACTACATTTCAATTCGGACTCATGGTCAAAACCTCATCAGACAACGCGACATACTGAAACACTCCCCAGCACCCCACACACAAGACATTACACAACAAATCCAAGCACTCAACACCCAGACTAACAACAAAATACAAGAACAACTAAAACTAAATTGGAATAACTTCCTACAAACACTTGATCACAAAACAAACTACAAAAAACTCTACAAAACACTAAACAGCAACACAACACAATCACATGCTGCAATCACAACAACAGACTCTACTCCTTCATGTAAACAACAAGCAAACACTCTCATCAATCACTTCTCACATGTCAGCCACCTAAAACCTCACAAAGACGACCGACGTGTCATCCGACGTAAGAGACAATTCCCCACAGACCCTGACTATACACCCTTCACCAATCACCAGACAAAGCATATCATCAACAATCTCAAGCACTCACCCGCCTGTGGCCTAGACAACATAAGCAACATACACCTCAGACACCTGGGACCACAAGGCATACAAGCACTCCCTAACATATCAAACTACAGCTATTCACACAACACAATACCAGACATATGGAAGCATGGTATCATCATCACATTCCCCAAACCCAACAAAGACCCCACGCTACCCTCCTCGCACTGCCCCATCACACTCCTTTGCTCCCCCTCCAAAGTCATGGAACGCCTAGTATTACAACTAATTACACCTGACCTACCCCTAACTCCAACACAACATGGCTTTAGGCCACTGCACTCCACAAACACTCTTCTCACAGACCTTACACAAAGAGCTTTCGACGGCATCAACTCAGCTAGACCACCACACAGATCACTATTAGCCACACTCGACATTAGTAAAGCCTTCGATGCCATCCCCCGCCACAACCTAACAAACAAAATCTACAACACAAACATGCACAACAACACAAAAAGGTGGCTGGCCAACTTCCTAGCAGGCAGATGTGCACACGTATCTTTTGCCGGTCAGTCATCTAAAATCAGAAACTTTCCAAACGGAGTCCCACAAGGATCCGTCCTATCGCCCGCACTCTTCAATCTGTACAAGCACGATATAACTACACCCAATACGCCCCAAATAAACTTAGCCTCCTATGCAGATGACATAACACTCACATGCACACACCATGACCCAAAAAGAACAACAGATCTCCTTCAACCCTATCTCAACACACTACATGGCTGGTGCACTACAAACAGACTTAATCTAGCCCCAGCCAAATCCACCGCAACCCTGCTCAACAAGCTGGACAGGAGAACACGAATACATCCCTCAGCTCACCATAAACAACACACCCCTAACACATACACACACCCAAAATCCTAGGAGTAACATATGATACTCATATGACATTCAAACAGCACACCACAAACATTAAAAAGAAACTGACACCCAGACTTAACGCCCTCAGGTCACTTGCTCACACACAATTTGGACACAACAAAGAAACTACCACCACAGTATATAAACAATACATAAGATCAGTGATGGAATACGCAAGCCCAGCCTGGGCTTCTAACCTAGCTGAAACACATCATAAGACCTTACAGACTATTCAAAACAAAGCCCTGAAGATCATTACAGGCTGCACAGCTACTGCACCCACAGATCACCTACATCAAGAAACCAAAATCCTCAAAGTCAAAGACCATCTGGACATGAGAGGCACTCAATTCCTGGCAGCAGCCTCCACGAACCAAGACCACCCACTAAACTACATGGCAACACACCCACAGACACCAAAACAACACCCAGCACACGGTATCACACACAATTATTGTCCTCTCTCCCTTCCCTTCATGCTGGAAGTTTGCTCACATTCAACCTGTCCCAAAGAAGGGTGACCGCTCTCAACCCTCCAACTGTCGTCCAATTGCTCTCATCTCTTGTCTTTCTAAAGTTTTTGAAACTATTCTTGCTTCCAAACTTCTTAAGCATTTCTCTTCTCATAATCTGCTCTCAGATCGCCAATATGGCTTCCTTAAGGGTCGCTCTACTGGTGATCTTCTTTCATATCTTACTAACTCTTGGTCATCCTCCTTTCGGGACTTCGGCGAGACTTTTTCTATTGCACTAGACATATCGAAAGCCTTCGATAGAGTCTGGCATAAATCTTTAATTTCTAAACTACCCTCCTTCGGTTTCTATCCCTCCATCTGTGCCTTTGTCTCTAATTTCCTTTCCGGCCGTTCCATAGCCGCGGTTGTGGACGGCCATTGTTCACTTCCTGACCCTATAAACTCCGGTGTTCCTCAGGGCTCTGTCCTATCTCCTATTCTCTTTCTAATTTTTATAAATGATCTCCTTAACTGTACCTTAATTCCCATCCATTCATACGCAGACGATTCAATCTTACACTACTCCATTAGTTTTTCAGAACGCCCCCAGCCAGCAATTCCTCAACGACAAACGTAATGAAGCCATAGAACTCTTAAATTCTGATCTAAATACTATTTCCAATTGGGGCAGAGAAAACCTTGTTAACTTTAATGCTTCCAAAACCCAATTTCTCCATCTATCTACCCGTCAGGATCTCCCAGCGGACTATCCCTTATTCTTCAACAATACAAAAATCAACCCTTCATCTTCTCTCAATATTCTTGGTGTCTCTTTTTCTTCTGCTCTCATTTGGAAGGACCATATTACCAGTCTTGCTAAGGCAGCCTCCCAGAAGCTGGGTGTGCTCAACCGCCTTAGGGGGTTCTTTTCCCCAGCACAGCTTCTTGCTCTGTACAGGGGCATAGTGCGCCCCTGTATTGAGTATTGTTCACATGTGTGGGGAGGTTCCTCTCACACCGCTCTCCTAGACAAAGTTGAAAGGAAGGCCTTTCGTATCATTAACTCCCGTCCACTCACCAACTCTCTGCAATCTCTCTCTCTCCGCCGCAATGTTGCATCTCTCTCGCTATTCTATCGCTACTATAATAATCAGTGTTCCTCAGAGCTATCCCAGTACATACCACCTCCTTTACGTAGGGCACGTGGTACCCGTCTTGCAACTCAATCCCACCCCTACTCTGCAACTCTCCAACCCGAGTGAAACGTTACTCTCAAACTTTCTTCTACTCAACAGCTGAGCTCTGGAACTCTCTCCCAGAATCAGTCTTTCCCTCTTCCTATGACTTAAATTGCTTCAAGCTCCGTGTGTCAAGGCATTTTGGCTCGAACGTCCCTTGATTTTGGCCCTGTCACTCTTTCAACTATGGGGGAGGCACTCGCTATAGGCAGTAATGCCTTTTGCCTCCCTCAATCACATAGAAAAAAAAAAAAACAGTACACTGTAATTTCAACTACTGTACCTGTACTGTATAGGCTAATGATGAAAACTACCTAAAATCAAAAAGAAAAACCATGGGAAAATTAGTGGTAGTTTCGGTAATATTTTCCTTAACTTGTTCTTCAGAATCTGCTGGTACTAGTGGAGGCCAGGCTAAAAAGAAAGCATCAATCCAGCGAGGACGGGGGAAGACTCGAGGAAAAGGGGCGGAGCGAGGGCTGGGGAAGGCTCGAGGGCAAGGGACTTCTTCAAGTGATAGCTCAGATGGGAGGCGCAAGAGGACTCATAATATTTTATCCCTAAAGACCAAGATGGAGGTCATTGCAGACCATGATAAAGGGGTGTCTGCTCAGTTATTGATGGAGAAACACTCCCTCAAAAAGAGCACATTTTATGATATTATTAGAGAAAAGGACAAATATTTATCGAGAGCCAGTAAAACCGAAACAGTTTCTGCCCAAAACAAGATGTTTGTGGCCCCATCATTACCCTTCAAGAAAGTCGAAGATGCCGTCTGGAATTGGTACGTTCAGCAACGTTCTTCCGGGGTGCCAGTGCAAGGCACACTAATTCAAGGGGCAGCTAAAAGACTAGCATTTGGGTGTGACTGGTTTTTGTGCGAGTAGTGGCTGGTTGTACAGATTCCGAACTCGCCATGGAATATGCAACCGAAAGATTGTGGGAGAGTCCCTCAGTGCTGACAAGGAATCCATCGAGCCATTTATCCTGCAACTCCAGCACCTTATTAACACTGAGAAATTGGAGGAATATGAAATATATAATGCCGATGAAACGGGTCTTTATTGGCGTTCTCTTCCCCAGAACTCGCAGGTCATCCACACAGTTAAGAGCACCCCTGGTCATAAAACTATAAAGGAGCGTGTCTCAATCATGGTCTGTGCTAACAGGGCTGGGAATCATCGAGTGAGGCCAGCTGTAGTGGGAAAGGCCAGGCGACCCAGGTGCTTAAAAGACATTCTTGATGAGTTGCCCATTGACTACTATAATTCCACCAAAGCTTGGTTCACTGGTGCAATAACCTGAGAGTGGTTTACCAGCCTTGTGAAGCAGATCAAGGAGTTCCAGACCCAGACATATGGCATACACCCAAGCAACGTCCGAGCTTTAATCTTGCTCGATAATGCTCCATGCCATCCTTCAGCCTCTGATCTAACATCTGAGAATGGAAAAATTAGAGAATCTGCGGGACATGATCTACAACTGGACTGAGGCGTGGAATAAGATGACCCTATCCACCCTCCGAAATGGTTGGAATAGACTCCTTGGTGTTGGTGAAGCTCCTGCGGATTTTGAAAGTTTCGGGGCTGATGAGGCTCGCCAGCTACTAGCATCAGCCCAGCAAGGCAACCTGACACTAAATGGGGTGGATGAATGGCTGAACGAGGATGGAACACTGCAAGGGTACGAGGACTTGACAGAGGAGGATATAGCTAAGGAGGTGTCTGGCACTGTGGAAAATGATAATGAGGAAGATCAAGAAGAGGAAAGCAGCCACCAGACATCACTGTGTAAGGGGGTTGAGGCAGCGGAGACTCTACTCTCAATAGTCAATGAGAGGGGGGAAGAGTACAACACTTACTATTCTTTCTTGCGTAAGATGAGGATGACCATGCAAGTCTAACTGCAGACTGAAGTTAAGCAATTGAAAATTAGCTCCTTTTTCAAACCCGTACCCTGTGCACCTTCACGCAATAGGACCACCTCTACTGCTATGACAGCGAGCCTCTCTTCGTCTTCGTCTGAGACCTTGGTGGTAGTGGAGGGAGGAGAGCCAGCTGCTACAGCCGCTGAGTCCGAGACCTTGGTAGTGGACGAGGGAATAGAGCCAGCTGCTACAGCCGCTCGGTCCGAGACCTT
The DNA here is from genome assembly GCA_032716605.1 of Paralithodes platypus. Classification (NCBI taxonomy): domain Eukaryota; kingdom Metazoa; phylum Arthropoda; class Malacostraca; order Decapoda; family Lithodidae; genus Paralithodes; species Paralithodes platypus. The sequence continues at coordinate 14,402,095 of CM064536.1, read as the reverse complement.
GGTGGTAGTGGATGAGGGAGGAGAGCCAGCTGCTACAGCCGCTAGAGCCGCTCAGTCCGAGGTGGTGGAGAAGGGAGGAAAGCCTATCGCTAGTGATTAGGGGTGGAGTGCCAAGTGATTTTTTGTTTACAGTACTGTTAATTAAGAAGTGTTTTTGTTTTAGGGTTTAGTACAGTACTGTACATTAGTAATTTGAAGGAAATTGAAATTTAAGTTGTCATGCAAGTTTTAACCAGTTCTATTTTTGTAGTTAAGAAAAAAACAAACAAGTTTAGAATTAAGGTTACTGGAAATTAAAGTACCAAATTGTGTGTAAGTGCAAATGTAAGTGCACTAAAAAGTTAAAATGTTATGTCAGTAGGCTATAAGTAATATTTGTTATGGCACCTCCACCACCTCTCTTCAGTACAGTATTACAGTACTGAACTGTAATTAATTCTTCCACCACCCTTTAACTCCTCCACCACCCTTACTCCACTCTCACCTGGATGTCCTCTACCACTCTCACCTCATAATGGATCACCTCTACTCAACACTTCTAAAAGGTAAAGTACAATACCTGTACAATCTCAGGGTGTCAAACAAGAGGAATGTTGTTTGAAGACTGGATTTAATATGAGAAGGAATACACAAAAATTAACATGTAACAACATTGCTTTGTCTATTTTATCACTTCTAAACATAATTTGAACTATAAACCACAATGTTATCTTTATATAAACAATAATAAAGACTAAACTAATACAGGACTCGGCTTTCGTTTGACACACTGCTGTACACTTTAAAAAAACTAATTTATAGTATTGTACATGTATTTGATGTTTTGCATATTGTACTGTAGGCTATTAATTTCTTTCAGATTAGGAAGGGTTCAGTAGAGTCTGAACATTATCTTGAGTTTCGGATTTCTCTGGTTAGGTGAATGTGTATTCGTACTTATAAACTTCGGACATTATCTCAGAGTTTCGGACAAGTCCGGATGGCTGAAGTGTGAATTCGGACTCTAAACTTCAGACATTATCTCAGAGTTTCGGACTAGTCCGGATGGCTGAAGTGTGAGTTCGGACTCGGCCCTTTCGGACTTTTGACAGTTTCGGACAGGGGTCTCCCCCAATTAGTCCGAAAGAGCGAGGGTTTACTGTATGTATACAGTAGGGGCTCACATAGAACATGTCGCTTATATAACGCCGACCTAAAGAGCGAGGGTTTACTGTATGTATACAGTAGGGGCTCACATAGAACATGTCGCTTATATAACGCCGACCTAAAGAGCGAGGGTTTACTGTATGTATACAGTAGGGGCTCACATAGAACATGTCGCTTATATAACGCCGACCTAAAGAGCGAGGGTTTACTGTATGTATACAGTAGGGGCTCACATAGAACATGTCGCTTATATAACGCCGACCTAAAGAGCGAGGGTTTACTGTATGTATACAGTAGGGCTCACATAGAACATGTCGCTTATATAACGCCGACCTAAAGAGCGAGGGTTTACTGTATGTATACAGTAGGGGCTCACATAGAACATGTCGCTTATAGAACGCCGACCTAAAGAGCGAGGGTTTACTGTATGTATACAGTAGGGGCTCACATAGAACATGTCGCTTATAGAACGCCGACCTAAAGAGCGAGGGTTTACTGTATGTATACAGTAGGGGCTCACATAGAACATGTCGCTTATAGAACGCCGACCTAAAATATTGTTCCAAAATTTTTGTTAGGAACGAATGTGATCATATAGAACGATTTCGCCATCAAAGTAGGGCAAATCCGAGGAGTTCTCATATAGAGCGCCGAAATATCGTACAAAACAAAATATCGTACGCTCCTGACGGAAATTTACGCTTACAGCGAACATTGACCATATTGGGCCACCAAAATGCCGCGATCACATAGAACGGCATCGTTTATCGACCAATTTCTCGTTCTATGTGAGACCCTACTGAATATATATATATATATATATATATATATATATATATATATATATATATATATACACGGTACAGTATATATATAAAAATAATAAAATAAAATACAAAATAAATTTATTGCTGCCCCTTGATCTTGATACAGTAGTAGTGTACTGTATATACAATGTTGATAATATAATATATAAATTTGTGTTAAGACCCTGATAATTATGTAGTCAGTCCCTTTGGTGTACATGAATATCCCAGAAAAAAAGGAAAACAAAATGAGGAATGGGCCTGAGTAATTTTTTTTTTTTTTTTTTTTTTTTTTAACGGCGACATTTTATTAACACTCAAGCCGCGGGGCCCGACATATGTCGGCCGAGAGAATAATGGCCACCCCTGCGGTGACCGACATATGTCGGAAGGGATTTTGAGCACATTATCGGCTCTGAGAGAGAGTCCACGCGTTGGGAAGGCGATAGGCGGGCTCTGACCGTTCGGCACGGCCGTAGTGCCACGACCGAGCTCCTCACTGCAACATTCCACACCCACGGCCTCGCGAGACCAGGAAAAAACTCGGGAAATTACCGTATTTTAGGGTTTTTCACCTCTCGTTGCGCAATCGCTACAGGATAACCCGTGGTCGTACAAGGATGATTCAGGTGTCATTGGAAAGCTCTATTATCGCCCTTTCACGGATACATAATTGTATCACGCTCTGGCTCTTGTTTATGCATGAAAAAGAGCATGGAATGAAGCTCGTTTAGGGTAAATATGCCCGCCAGGCAGGTAGTAGAAGTTACAAACATCCCCGTCGGTTAAGAGTTAAACGATTTTGTGCAGTTTAAGAAGGATCTGTGGTAGTAAAAATAGTTAAGTAGGATAGTTTTAAGCCTGTTAATTGCTGGGGGCCTGTTTTAAGCTGAATAATATCGTCAAATAGAGTTCTCTCAATCTTATAATTACCTCTCCAAAATTAGTTTTCTGCCGATAGCTAACTCAGAGACAACTACAGATGTTGAAGTAACTAAACTAAAGGTTTCTAAACACCCCTGATGGTCACAAAGGCTTTTAAGTATCCCAGAATAGGCTCAAATTGCATCCTGTGCTTGAAAGGGTTAATGTAGAGGGGCAATTACTGTGTTTTTCAAGCTAACTGGTATTACTATAGTGTGGAGACTCCTTCTACACAGTATAGCCAGTGTTTTTGAGAGGTTTTCCTTACATATATTTATTTGGATCTAATTCCATGAGTCTGGGCCTGGTATGGAATGAGTTAATATGTTTACAATAGCCTCTTCTATGTCTTAAGCCCAAAATCAATATCAAGAATCTGTGGAGTGTCTGTAGTGGGATTATCCATAATGTTTTGATCTCTGATGGCTTATGTTTCGTTAGGCTCACTGAATACCATTTAATACTGCAGACATAAGAGTTCGCTTCGCTTATTTCCTAGTTATCCCCTGTTAATGACCCATCCATTTTCCTTAGTGGGCCGATGTTTGATGCACTTTTAGACTAGCTTGGCATATGAAAAATACTTTGAATTTTCTTTTATACCTGCAATAGCTTTGTTTTCATTTTCAATTTGTTGTAGACTAAAGGTTTAATATTCTTTGCAGGTATCAGTTCACTCCAACGTTAGAAGAGGTTGATGAAACCATCCGCCTGAAGAACGGAGAACTGAAGATCCCCGCCAACTTCAACACCACAGCAGAGTCCTTTAACTCTAACAAAGGTCTGCCCAAGATGGACACAGTACAGATGTTGCCCCCGCGCCTCAACCCCCAGACCACGCTGCTCTGTGAACGCCTGTACATTGACGACCCCATGGCACTTGTCATGGGTGGAAAACGGAAGTCATCGATGCCCAAGGTTGATCGTAGCCCCATCAAGTTGAATGACTCAGAGCTGAACATCACCTTAGAGACATCAAAGCTGTCTACCACCCCAGATGAGGTACAACTACTAATACTAACCCTGTTCTACCGTTGTTTGACCATTGATACTCACTTCTCTTTGAACACTTAGGCCCATATTCCTAGACAAACCCCATAATTGTAATACTAATAGTTGTGTCGTATTCTTAGCCAGTCCGTATGATACGCTAGCAGTAGTCGTTCCCTAAGCTGCCTGGCCGAACAGCCCCGTGATAGGATAGTTGTTGTAATCGCTACGGTATGAGAAATATTGGAACATTATAGTAGTATATGTATGTATGCATATACTCAGGCACATACCCCATAGATGGGGGTGGCCGACTCGAGACAGAACTTAAATAGTAGTACCAGTACTCTTACAATAATGCTCTCTCAAGGATTTTTTATACAATGTATAATATGCTAACCAATCTATAGTTGCAACACACATCTAATTTGTTTCCCTTCTTGAAAAGAAGGGTAACAATATATATATCCGGACTTTCGGCAGATCTGGACTTTAGGCAGATCCAGACAGGGTTCTCCCCCAATTAATTTGGATGGGCAAGGTTTTACTGTATTGCACCTTTGGTTTTATTAGCTAACAAGTTTATTTCAGACAGTTTATGATACATTGATCTGGCGTTAATGTGGATAAAGTGGAGCCCTTTGTTGGTGAAAACTTTATATTCATCTTGGCTTGTGCCCTAGCTGGATTCTGTGGTGTCATTTGTGATGTATAGTGGTTCATTAATATTCGGTAGCTATTTTATCAACAGTAATATTCTTATTACTGTCTATATATTTTCCCTCATACAGCAGCTGCTTATAAAAAAAAATCCCTTTCTCTAATTGTAGGCTGAGCTCGAAGCTCAGCGAAATTACCCCGCCGGGCGGGGTAATTTCGCCGCGACCATTTTACGCATCATATTGCTAGTAAACTAGATAACATTGTATGATTAATGGCCAGACAAAACACTAGTGCGCAGGTAAAACCAATGAAAACATGCACAAACCCAAACTGCCACTAAACATGCCAATAGAAAAACATCGCATACACACACACAACTGAACGAGGCGGGCAGAGATGCAGGTGTGTCACACGTGTAGGCCTAGGCGCCACTGTGTCTAGTGCGGATCTGGAGTTGTGGACATGTAGTGCGGGTGTGGACATATTTATTAGGCCTACGGGTGTGGATGTATTTAGTGCGGGTGTGGACGGGTCTTCTGTGGGTGCGGTGTGTAGGGTGCTAGTGGAAAGTACCAGGCAGCAGCTGACGGATACTGCCAACACTGTGTCACACGCACCACCACAGTGGACGCACCCACAAACACCCCCACACACACCCGACCATACCGTCAGATGCGCCGCTAGCCCCGGCGCCAGGCCCTGCGAAACTGCAACACAACCTAAGCCAAACTAGCTCTACAACCTAAGCCAAACTGCAGCCGAATCCATGCAATAGTTTCGGAGATATCGGCGTTTGAATGCAAATTATTAGCGTCGCGGCGAAATTACCCCGTCTTACCCTCCTTCAGATTGATGAAATTATAAATATTTACCCGGAACCAGAGTGCCACAAACTTTCAATTAAGCTGTACTCGAGCTTAAAAATTTACCTAAATATGGTATATTTTGATAATAAATTTAATCAATTATTCTTTGTAAGTAGTTTGAATTAATGAGAGAAGTATGCTCTGTCTAGATTTGGTCACCCCTAGCTATGGGGTATGTGTCTGAGTATATACATACATACGTACTTGTTCTGACTATATTGTATATACAGTACTTGCTTTGGACATAAACTTTTGTCAATATACTACTAATCTAAACTAAAATGGTAGTGATTAATAAAATTGTTTTTACGCAGCCACCGTGGGGAGAGACGGCCAGGACTGGTGTTGTCGCTGCCCAAGACCACCAGCAGCCTTGCCAGTAACAACAACATCACCTCCCTCAGTGAGAGTGAGGGCAGCCCGCACCGGAGCCCACCAACCAAACGCAACTCCGAGGAAGATGACGACATCAGTTCAAGAGGAGGAATCAGGCTATTTACTCATCCACAGAGGATGAGACATAGTAGTTGATGTCTGTTGTTTAGGTTTAGGCAGTTAATGCATTGACAAAAGAGCACTGTGTAATTATCTTGATACATCATATTTTTGTGTTATTCATCAGACATTTTCTTTACTATTAGCAGCAATAAATTTTGCTGTGTATTTTTAGTCATTCATTCATTAATTCATTAAAGAAGTTCAATTGTGTAAATGTGAGGAACAAAATGGTGGTACAGTATAGCACTGTAGTGACTAATTGTTCAGACTTGATTTAGATGAAACAGAATTAAGAGGGTAGTGTTAGGTATGCTTTTGTATCTTGATATTAAAATAGTGTTTCTTATATGTTGTGCTTGTATAGAACCTGTAACACTACCAGTATGTCAGAGCTCTGTGTGTATCATATTTTTATATTGTTGATATGTACGGCAAGATTTTCTTTTACTTTGTTAACCCTTGTTTAGCGGGGCCCGACTTAAGTTCGTATCTAAAAACCTGGACTATGTGGCGGGGACCGACTTAAGTCTGTGTGCAATTTTTGAGCAAGAATGGCTGTGAGAGAGAGACGAGCGACGGGAGGAGCGTAGGTTGCCTCATGACCGCTCGGCACGGACCCCGTGCGCCTACTGACATCTACTCCACACAACTCCACCCTCCCTACCTCGCCACACAGGGAATTATATAAGGAAATTACCGTATTTTAGGATTTTTGCAAAAATTAGATCGCATTCGGACCAAAGAGCCGAGTTTCGGATTTGTCTGGTTAGGTGAATGTGTATTCGGACATTAATTCAGCCTTTCGGATTTGTCCGAAAAGCTGAGAAAAATTAGATCGCATTCGGACCAAAGAGCCGAGTTTCGGACTTGTCTGGTTAGGTGAACGTGTATTCGGACTTATAGACTTCGGACATTATTTTAGCCATTCGGACAAGTCCGAATGGCTGAAGTGTGAAGTTCGGACTCGGCCCTTTCGGACTTTTGACACTTTCGGACAGGGGTCTCCCCCGATTAGTCAGAGAGGGCTGGGATTTACTGTATTAACAAACAATAGAATGCAATAAAGGTAAAGATGAAATAGTTTTTGCTCAAACAAATATGTACTGTACCTTATGATTGAAGTCCTTTATTTTGCCCCTCTGTAAGTACAAAGCAAAACTGACTGCATGTATATAGACTAGAGATCCTGTAGTAAGAGGGAGTGGTCATCTTTTTGTTTGGATGCCATTTTGGTGTTTCAATTATCAAACTATGGGGATTTATTTTATTTTGGATCGTGTAGAATGGCTATCCAAAGGAGGATGTTAAACGAAAGCCAAGTTCAATATTTTTAGTCTTTAATTAATGTAGGCCTATGTGCAAGGATAAATTTATGCTTCACAGTTCTTATTATGTCTTGGGAAGTGATAAACTGGCCAATACAATGCTATTTCAGTTTAATTATCTTGTAGTTCTCATATTCATTCAAGTCTTCAAACAAAATGCTCCGGTTTGACACCCGGATTAAAAAAAAAATTACAGTAGTGTGCTGTAAAATCATGTAACAGTATTCCCGAATGTGTATTATAGGTATGGCGATATTTATTTGTAAAGAGAAAAATAATATCACCCGTGGCTCCAAGATGGCGGAGGTTGGCTGATCTCTGTTACTATTGGATCTCCAGGTTAGACTAGCCAATCCCAATGCAGTGGTTCAATATTATCATAGTCTATTTCTTTCCCCCTTATAGTATATTGCCATGTCCCCATCTAAACAACTACTCTTATGAAGATACTGTAATATCGATCAAAAAAATACCCACAAAATGGTAAATTTAGTCCCATAGCAGCTAAGAACTGGATACTTAATGGAAAGACAAAGCTACTATGTTTAATAATAATAATAATAATAATAGTTCTTAAAGCTAGCGCATGCTAAGCTAGCTAAGGATAGCTCAATAAGGCCGATTAGGCGTATTTCCATTGGGGTCCTGTACTACTACCCCATCCCTTTGCTCATGAGGGATGGTAACGACTCAGTGCTTGTGAAAAATCTTTAATGCGCCGAGCGTGGGCGCGAACCCGGCCTTCTGGGTGGAAGTCCGAGACGCTAGTCACTACACCAAGTGAGCCGCCGAGTCTTGTCAAGTATTCATAATTAACATATTTTGGCAGATAGGCTGGTGTGGTCCAATTTTGCCAGGTGCAAGTGTTTCAAAGGGACTTAACAATTTTGAGTCTTGCTGAGACACTGTTAGCACTATACCAACATCAGCCACTGTGATGACATGATGGGGCTGTGTTGTGGCAAGTCTGTATTGTACTGTACTACTGTAAAGAGACTAAAACCATGCTCTCTGTGGATGAAGCGCTCTTTAAATTTGTATGTATGTATATACAGTATGTATTTAGCTATAACATTTGTATGTATGTATATACAGTATGTATTTAGCTATAACATTTCCGTAAAAGCTGAGTTAACACGATGGGCACAAGGCAGTTACCATCAGCTGGAAATAATATAATAGGATCACTGCACAGAGATTAGCTATGGTAGTTTATCCTATGGTGTTTAATATATCTTTGGTGGTATGAATGTTTTGGTTCATATGATTGTTGCAATGTTGTTTTTAAAGGGGGTATTACTCGACAGCATTTATTGTCAATTTTCAACTGCCAACATTTTTCCGGCAACATATCTGGGATGCAGTATTTCACATTGGTATCGGAAAAGACGACTGAAGGCATATGTATTTTAGTGACATGATTCTTTAAAAAGTTTAACACATAAGCTGCTTCTTCTCTTAAGCTCATCCATGTTTACCCGGATCCACCCTTGTATTGGCACTTGTTCATGTCTACTAGACCAATGTTGCGGAAAAAACTCTCGAGTTATACCAGCTTACACCGTAAATTAATTATGTTTATGATGAAGTCGTAAATTGCTGTGAGTTTGGGCCATTTTTTGTTCAAACTTCTATTATTTTTTGTTTTTTTTATTATTACTTTACTAGAATAGAAAAACTTTGAATTTTTTGTCCAGTTATTATATGTATTCATTGTCGATAGTATCAATTGCTTACTTTTGCGATTTCCTTAGTTTATTTGTGCTATAAATGTAGGTTATTTGTAGGGTAGTTATTGATAGGGGTCACTTGAAGCATGCTATGCTTACAGGTACCTACCCGATAGCACTATCGTTAGTGAGTGCTGTACTGTATTTTATATATTATTTTGTAATAGTATAGATATCTTATCAATATTTGTATTTTTTACTATTGTTAATGTCTTGTCATGTTGCAAATTTGATTTTAAATAATATTTTGACATTTAACATGTAGTTTCTTTATTCATGCAGAGTTTAGTAAAATTTGCCAGAACGTCCCGGACTTCCCAAACTTGACTACTTCCTTTAACGTGACGATAGTGCGTTGTTATATGTGCGATTGGTTTGCTTGGGAAACAGATTAACTTGCTCATGTAGTAATGTACACCCTATGTGGTGGATTGTGTTCTTTTATTTAATAATTTTCATTTTAGTAAGCGTTGTTTCCACATAGCGATTTTGATAATTTAATTTGACTTTATATTGTCCTTGTCCCAATTTTGGTTTGTTTAGTTTGCAAGTTTTACATTTTAATTGAGTTCCTGTGTGTGTGTACAATCACTCATAAATGATTATGGACATCTTACTTTGCAAATACAGTACTGTAGTTATAAATGCATAAATAAAAACATGGGATTATGGTATTGGACTGTACAGTATATATATTGTATGCAGTTTTTGTAATTACAATGAGAGTACTGAAGGCTATTGTGATAATGTTTCACTAACTCTCATTGTAGTTACAGATACAGGTCTTCCTCACTCAATAAGTAATGTCTCATCACCCAGTATAATTTGATCAATGATTGGTATCGGCAATATCTAAACACGATTTGTTCATTTCAAGTGAGATATACAAACATGTTCCTACACTTGGTTAACCACCCTATTCAACATCTGACCGACATTAATACAGTACAGAGCAAGCCAAACTTAATAACAGCTGAGACATGACTTACTATCGTACCGTAGTGTCTTGATATAGTACTTTTTTTTTTGTAACCTTGGTGAGGGTGGTGTGGTTTTTAGATACTGCAGTCCCCCCTGTTAGAATTATATATATTAAAATGTAAAACTTGCAAACTAAACAAACCAAAACTTGACAAAGTATACGATTTTTCTATTTTAGATTAATTAAGGGGTGCTCTTGTTAGTGATAAGGCAAGTCGCCCCTAGTGTTGTTTTTCTTTATCCTAGCCCAATATTAGTTCACTTATTTATTAGTCATGAGGCTTCTTTTAGGGTGAACTGGAGCCCTGTTGCTCGGTCCCTTCAGGGTGTGCAACAAGTATGCTTCGGGCTAGTACCATTGGATTTTCTCACTTAGTTGAGGGATCCGGCACGGAGCCATTCTACTCTGCAATCGTATCATCATGTGTTCTACAGGTAGCGGGGTCGATGCTGGATCGCAGGTAAGAGCCATTGACGAAATCATCACCGCTCCCATCTAGTTGGCCTCATTAGGTGTATGTGTGCGATTAGTTTGCTTGGGAACCAGATTAACTTGCTCATGTAGTGATGTACACCCTATGTGGTGGATTGTGTTCTTTTATTTATAAATAATTAATTTACTTAGGCGTTGTTTCCACATAGCGATTTTGATTCGTTGTTTTGTCTTTTTGCTGTGTTCGTATACGTTTTGGTTTTTTATTTTGCAAGTTTTACATTATAATATATATACTGTATAACCGGTTAAAGGTGAAGTACAGGGATGAACGAAAAAACTAAGATTAATGCAGGGTCATAACTTGGCATGAATATACTGTAATATGTATATGGGCAATATCGATATAATTCCATTAAACTCCAGAACAAAATACTAATATATATAGTCGTTGGTGACGAATTGGCATTTTCAGCCAGCTGGAATGACTCCATTGTGTAGAGACGCCGTTTGTAAACAACATATGCGGTCCTGAACAGTGAGGTCTGTTTTTCGTAATTAATATCTTGCAATTCAATACTCAAGCTCTGCAAAAGATCGACCAACTTCCTGATGATGTGGTGCACATCAATAAATAATCCCAGCTCGCCAGCAATTAACATACATGCAGTGTTTATGCATGTTTAGCCTGGTCCAGAGTTGAGGGAACTCTATTTTGTAATGATAATACTGTATAGTTTTCTGTTCAATTTATATATCGCGGTCCCTTGACCAGACAGTGGTGAAGCCAAATGTTGAGCTGTAAACATGCATACAAATTATAAGAGCTCAAATAACAAAAAATCACAGATTCTCCCATGTCGAGAGTTCCCGCCATTGGCTACAGTTACGTCATGGTAAACACGCCAGTTCGCACCACATAAAATAACTTGGATAACTGCCTTCGTGGTGCAATGTATAAGGTGTTGATATTCGGTGTGAGCGTCCTGGGTTGGAATCCACGGACTGCCACATGTGTTTGTAATATTTCATTAATGGATTTTAGGAGTATAGTTGGTTGTTGGAAGGAACATAATAATAAGTACCAATGTTTAGGAGTATAGTTGGTTGTTGGAAGGAACATAATAATAAGTACCAATGTTTAGGAGTAGAGTTGGTTGTTGGAAGGAACATAATAATAAGTACCAATGTTTAGGAGTATAGTTGGTTGTTGGAAGGAACATAATAATAAGTACCAATGTTTAGGAGTATAGTTGGTTGTTGGAAGGAACATAATAATAAGTACCAATGTTTAGGAGTAGAGTTGGTTGTTGGAAGGAACATAATAATAAGCTATATTTCTATATTGTTAAAACAAATTGATGAAAGTTCTTCAGTATCATGTACCTAAAACCAAGCAGATCCCAATGGACATTGTAGTTTGAATAGGTTTCATCCCTGGAATTCACCTTTAAGGGGTGTTATCACTGATTAGTGATTGTTCATGATGTATAACCATGCCATGTATGTACACATTGTTCATCCCTATATATATACTGAAGGGTCACCCTTCCGGCGGGATTTTTATTGTTCAGTGCGACTGAACATTAAACAACAACGTGTCTCAGGGTGTTCTGTGGGTTCACCCGCAGATAATTATAGAGTTTATTAGTTATAACTAATATGGTTATATGGGAGAAGGGGAGTGCACCCGATGACTGGAAGACTGGCATAATAGTCCCCCTATATAAGGGCAAAGGGGAAAGAGGAGTGTGTGGTAACCACCGAGGAATATGTCTTCTAAGCGTAGTAGGGAAGGTATACAGTAGGGTAGTGATTGAGAGAGTGAGAGTGAGAACGGAGAAATGGATAGGCGACGAGCAGGGAGGTTTTAGGAAGGGAAGAGGATGTGTAGATCAGATTTTTACCCTGAATTGTGTTGTGGAGAAGTATCTGGAGAAGAAACAAAAGGTGTATGTTGCCTTTATGGACTTGGAGAAGGCCTATGACAGAGTGGATAGAGAAGGTTTGTGGAAAGTACTTAGAATATACGGAGTAGAGGGCAAGTTGCTGAAAGCAGTGAAGAGCATGTATGAGGGTGCAAAGGCGGCAGTACGTGTGGAGAGTGAGCAGAGCGAGTTCTTTGACCTGAATGTTGGTTTGAAACAGGGGTGTGTGATGTCCCCGTGGTTGTTTACTGTATATATGGATGGAGTTATGAAAGAAATACTATCAAGAGCAGTGGATGTTGGTGTATCGCTGAAAAGGGAGGGAATTGAGTGGAAGCTACCTATACTGCTGTTTGCGGATGATACAGTTCTGATGAGTGATAATGAATGGGAGTTGCAGGGTCTGGTAAATGAGTTTGGAACAGTGTACGAAAAACGGAATTTGAAGGTAAATACGGGGAACAGCAAGGTTATGGTCTTCGAAAGGGGTGAAGTCACAGAGTGTGAGGTGAAGCTGAACGGTCAGGCTATGGAGATCGTCAACTCTTTTAAGTATCTGGGCAGTGTGTTGAGTAAAGATGGGACTATGGATGAAGAGGTGCGGGAGAGGGTACAACAGGGGAAGAGGGTTGTAGGAATGCTAAAAGCAGTAACAAGAAATAGGGTGGTCAGTATGGAAGTGAAGAAGTCCTTGCATGACAGTGTGGTAATCCCGACACTGACTTACGGAAGCGAAGCATGGACGTTGGTTGAGAGACTCAGACCAAGAGTGAGAGCAGTGGAAATGAATTACTTAAGGAGTGCGTGCGGAGTTACATGGAGGGATAGACAGACTAATGAGGAAGTAAGAAGGAGGTGTGGTGTGGAGGTAGATGTGCTGGAAAGTGTGAAAAGGAACAACTTGAGATGGTTCGGCCGTATGGAAAGCGAGAGAATGACTAAGAGGGTGTACGAGAGCGAGGTGGAGGGACAGAGGGGGAGAGGTAGACCGAATATGAGGTGGAAGGATGGAGTGAGGAACTACATGAACGAAGGCGGTGCTGGTTGGGGGGAGGGGCGTCGACTGACTGGGGACAGAGGTGCATGGGGGCGGTTCGTTCGTGGCCACCCCTTCGGGGATCACGGCGTCAGGCAATAGATAGATAGATAGATTAGTTATAACTGTAAATTGTGTTGTAAATATGCTTAATGTGATTTTGGTATAATTACAGTACAGTACATTACAGTATAGGGAAAAGGCTCGCACCCTTATTTTTAATGTTTTTGTCTCCAGATTTCGAGACATGAGTGTTTTCATGGTTTTAGTTATATTTCCAACGTGGAATTAAAATGTAAAACTTGCAAAACAAACCAAAGCCAAATACAAGATTGGCTGAGGGGGGTCTGCAGTGGGTAAATATCCACTTCCCAAATTGACTAATTCCTTGAACATGACGATAGTGCATGGTTATATGTGTGATTAGTTTGCTTGGGAAACAGATTAACTTGCTCATGTAGTAATGTACACCCTATGTGGTGGATTGTATTCTTTTATTTATGAATTATTAGTTTGCTTAGGCGTTGTTTCCACATAGCGATTTTGATTAGTTGTTTTGTCTTTTTACTGTGTTCGTCCAAGTTTTGGTATGTTTATCCCCTTCGGGGATCACGGCGTCAGGCAATAGATAGATACATTATAATACTCCATAATGAAGAAGTTTGTAAACAGTGAGGATGTCTGAAGGAGCTCTGAGAGTGATTGGATATACATTAATACATTAATACCGGGTTTATAAATGTGATCAAAATAATTCTCTCGGTGGATTATACAAGAGTACAGTACTGTATAAGGATTCCATAGACCTGCATTGTCCCTAATAATTTATTTATATTAAGACCGAGAGCCTTTTCTAAATAAATAGACTGTGGAGAGAATGGATGAAAAAAAATTGGGTGAAAAGATGCAGGTCTGTGATTGTGGAGGGACCTGCACCAAGGGGTGGACCGAGGAAGACCTGGGATCGGACTATATGTGCCTATCTCTAATCCAAGAACTTGACAAGTGAAGCAGCCCTTAAACAGGGTTGCCTGAAACGCCGCCATTAGGACAAGAGACATAACTGGAGCACTCGGGTCTTAAAATGACATGTATCGTAGATTTGACATAAGAATGCAATACTGTAGAAACATTGAGAACATGAATATATACTATAAAAAATACATAATATTAATAGCACTGAATAACAATATGACATGGAAGAGTAGGGGAAGATAAAACAAATAATAAATAAATAAACAACATTAGCTACAATGAAGATTAGAAATAAGTTAAGACATGGTAAACAAATAAAATAATTATTAAACTGTCACAGGAATAGAGTAATAACCTAGCTTATTGTTTAACAATTTTATGTTTTATTAATACCGGTAATTCTATTTTAGAAAGTTAGTAAGCTACAGTAGTATTAATTAGTATTTTAATCTATACATTTTTTATATTTTAATATTCAACTTGGGAAGGACCTTTACGTTTCTAAGGAAGATGATTGATGAATGTTTTTGTTACTGTAAAGATTGCTATAATTGTTTAACATATTTTACTGTCTTACTAAACAAATTAATGAATTTATTATGACATTATTATGCATTATTACTCTATTTTATTGTGACATTTTTATAATTGAGTACCGGTACTCACCAGGTAGTCAGGCACTGTTGCTGTCACTGTCAGATGCATACTCTTGCAGGTCGTCGTCAATATCAGAGGAGTCTAGAGTTGCTGTCCAAGGCTGGTGCAGCTGCTCTACTGAGGTCCCTCTGAACTTGAAAAAGTTCATCACAGTACTCCTTGTGCTCAGGTGGAATGTATGACAGCAGTTGTTGGACTTGCTCGAGTTTATCAGCTTGCAGCTTGATGGGAGCTTGGTACTTGGGGGTCAGTGCCACTCGTGACAGGTTAAAGGCTGACTGAGTATACTTGGCCTTACCTGGCATAAGCCTGACACTATGCAGAGGCCCCTCGTAGCCTAGAGACAACTGGTAGCCCTCCCGAAAGTGTAGATTGAAGCAGAATCGGCGACATTCGGAGAAGAGCAGTGGCTTTACTGGCTTACGGTGGGTGATGACACCTTGCAACAGGTCAAAGTTCAGGAATTCATTATTTGACATGGGAATTACCTGTTACCTGTGTGGACTGCACATTCAATCAATTTCACATACTGATTGAAATCGTAGATGCTACCCTCCATCCGAAAGGACTTTTCAATATTACCGAATGCCCTATCACATGACATGTAGCTGTGCCCTGAGATGAGAAAGTAATGTACTTACTTACTCTAGTTGTATTGCGGGAGTGAGCATGCTCGTTATTTCCCGCCTCCTATATGTGTAGGTGTTATATGTATCGTTGGAATGGCTGTGGATGTGTGTGTAGTCTGTATTTTTAGCCAATTGGCGACATCGGAAACGAATGCTTAGGGTGGATCTGTATGGTACCATTCTCACTATAGACGGTACCGTCTCGCCCGAAGGCTTAGGTAGCCATCAGCTTAGGTGAACCATATGATACCCATCTCGTACCATTTTTGCCAACCCCAGATGGGACGTCACATCGTCGTCCACTTATTCCAGGTACCTATTTACAGCTAGGTGAACTGAGGCTAACACATGAAAGGAGACAAGCCCAATTTGTCTCCGCCCGGCCGGGGATTGAACCCCCGACCCCTCGTGTGTGAGACGAGAGCTCTACCTACTAGGCTACGGGCTGTGTACCACTTCCTGTATGCGGCGACTATTCAGTTTATGAATATGTGAGAGCATAATGTCAATGTTTTTGTTTTGTCCACTATTATCATTAAACAGTATTAATTTACTAAAATCACCATTGAGCAACACTTAGTTTTCAATCCACTCTTTAATGCAAGATGCCACGCCCGCCTGTTGGCTCGTCCCATACGTAGAACAAGTTTTCACCGGTCTTGAGGGAGATGCATAAGTTGTAAAGCCAGACTTTCCTCTTGTAGTATGCAACGTTTGTAGTGAGACGAGGTATTGGTTGAGTTTGCTGTAAATCCATGCAAATAACACTAGTATCTTCGTCAGTGTCCTTACCCAGAGTCTTCATTAGCGATTGTGCCTGCCGTGCCAATGCCAGGTGTTTGTCAAGTTGTGTTTGCAATGTAGCCCTCTCTTCTTCATTTTGTGCATGTTTTAGCTTTGTCTTCTTTACATCACAAGTCGAGCAAATGTCAGTATTGGGTGGTGAGAAGGAGAGTTCTTTACTCTTGAAGACATGTCTGTAGAAACTTAACTTTACTTTCTTATCGTTAGGATAATTTTCTGACATCCAGGCGGTATAAAGGTGGTACATCCGGGCCACACTCAATGCTGTATCCAGGTAACGCAGCTTTGGAGATTTCGCCCTGCTATAATGGCTTGTCACGCTGGGTTTTGGTTTGTTTATCTTGAAAGTTTTACATTATAATAATAGTCGGTAGAATAATAAAAGACTGTTGATTTGTATTGTACAGTGCTTTGATTTTATTTGTCTAGTTTATCATGAATGATAGGCGAGTACAGTACAGTAGTTTTCTATATTACCACTACCATTGTTAATCATTCCATAGTTGTACTGTAATTTATGGTTGTAATATACTAGTTTTTGCATATGTACACTCAGACATAAATTGTGGCCTAAGCTAACCCTGATTTTCTATTTAATTCTATATTAGTATATGCATTTCATTGGTTCATTCAAGCAGTTAGAGGATTTACAAAAGACCATGACTTATGTCGTAGAGTGTAAAGTCAGATTACAGTACAGATTAACTTGCTCATGTAGTAATGTACGGTCGCGCTAATAAGTCATGTCCCAGCTGTCATTACGTTTGGCTTGCTCTGTGCTGTATTAATGTCGGTCAGATGTTGAATAGGGTAGGTAAGTGTAGGAACATGTTTGTATATTTCACTCGATATGAAGAAATGAAGCTTAGATATTGCCGATACCAATTATTGATCAAAACATACTTGGTGCCAAGACATTACTTATTAGCGCGACTGTACACCCTATGTGGTGGATTGTGTTCAATTATTTTACTTAAGCGTTGTTTACACAGCGATTTTTATTAGTTATTCTGTCTTTTTACTGTGTTTGTATAAATTTTGATTTGTTTATTTTGCAAGTTTTACATTTTAATAGTGATGCAACATTTTGATCCACATATACAGTATACTGTATAGTAACTTGTTCTTACTAGATATTGTTCACTGTAGCACTGTTATAATGGGGTGTTCAAGTATTACGGAGCAGGATTGTACCTAAACTCATAAGGGTACAGTACCTAATTAACACTTAAAACTTGCAAACTAAATTTGTATCCAGGTATCTTGTGCTTACAATTAATTGACAGTAATGGTTGTTGTTGTTGTTGTTGTTTCCCAAGCTGCCTGGCCAAACAGCCCCAAGGCCCCGAGCAGGCCAAGGCCATAACCGTGCGCCCCCACAGAACCCTCGCTGCCGACCACAATAAAGCCTGGGTGACCGAAGCCACTCCATGGCGGGGAGCTGAGGAGGGTGCGGAAACGCCCAGGAAACCAAAGCCCCACCCAGGGCCCTGTGCCCCTCAGCAATTATGAAGAGAAAGTTGAGGGGCAAAGGAAAAAATGGGACGCTTTGGCTTCCAATCTAGGTAGACTGGGAGGTCAATCCACGGAAAAGACGCCGTCACTTGAGATCTAGAAAATATAAAAGAAAAGGAACAGTCAGAGTAAGCCATGGGTATGGCAGAGATCGCTCAGTTCTCACTCTGATAAACCAGCCCATCACTAGTTAATAAAAGTGTCCACCCGGAGTATTGAACCGGGTGTTGAGCTATGCTTGGGCGACGCACTAACAGTCTACCCGTTAACAATAATGGTTTTCGTGCATAGTTTATAAGAGGTCCTTTAGTGATCATTTACCGGTAGTGCATTTTATGGTTTAGCATTGAAATAGTTTGTATATTTGAGCTGTTTTTATTGCCAGAATTTGCATAGCAGTTATAAATCATAATGTTCTTCCTACATAAAAGCATATCGCAGTTGTGCTAGTCACTCAATTCATTAGATTGAAGTTAGTTATTAAGTTATATGATGATCATGCAAGTTTTCATTAGACACACATTCTTGCTGTATTTCACTTATGAGTGATATAATTATGAACTCCAGTGCCTAAAGTTAAGAAACATTTATTTCTTGCTATTAGAAGTTCTTTAGCCTTTATCAAGTCATCCCAGTTTTGTTTATATTTTGCAAGTGTAATTGGTTAATTTGCAGTCTTTATTACTTGGCTTGGTTGCATATGGTTTTAGAGCAGTGATCCTTATTATGATTGGTACTTCTGTTCTCAATGATAGCAATTTTGAGGAGTTATTTTGTCTTTTTACTGTGTTCGTATAAGTTTGGGTTTGTCTATTTTGAAAGAGTTACATTATAATAGGTATATTTAAAGTCCATACCAGGATATTCTTGTTTTCCATTGAATCGGTTTTATTCCATGTTTATACTGTGTTGTCATGTGTCCAGTCCAGTTTATTTAGGGTTATTTATTTATTAAGGTTTACTGTATTGTATTTTCAGAATTTATCGTAGCATAGGCTTACATATTGTAAACATTAATATTTGGTTTAGTAATGTTGTTGCTGTTGTTGTTCCCTAAGCTGCCTGGCCGAACAGCCCCGAGTCCCTGAGGAAGGCCATGGCCACGATTGGGCTTTCCCACAGAGCTCTCATTGAGTGTAGATTGTGTTGTTGGTGTAAGTGGTTGTGTGAAATGCAGTCTTCTATGATGTGTTAATGGTATGGGGTGCTGTGTTACATCCCGGGCAGGTGTCGACAATGGAGTCATCCAGTCTCTTATGATAGCTCAGTTGAGCTGGATGGTGTCCGCATCTCAGCTCTGTCCTCGCGAGGAAGGGAGGATTCGGAAGGATGGATTTCGGGAGGTCGTGCTTGCAGCTGAGTGTTGTCTGTGAGTGAGTGGATGGATCGGAGAGAGATATGAGTATGGATGTGCTTCTGGAAGTTGGTTCGGGGTGGGCAGGGAGGGAGAGAGGACAGTAATTGTGTGTGATACCGTGTGATACCGTGTGCTGGGTGTTGTTTTGATATTTCTTGGTGTCTGTGGGTATGTTGCCATGTAGTTTAGTGGGTGGTCCTGGTTCGTGGAGGCTGCTGCCAGGAATTGAGTGCCTCTCATGTCCAGATGGTCTTTGACTTTGAGGATTTTGGTTTCTTGATGTAGGTGATCTGTGGGTGCAGTAGCTGTGCAGCCTGTAATGATCTTCAGGGCTTTGTTTTGAATAGTCTGTAAAGTCTTATGATGTGTTTCAGCTAGGTTAGAAGCCCAGGCTGGGCTTGCGTATTCCATCACTGATCTTATGTATTGTTTATATACTGTGGTGGTAGTTTCTTTGTTGTGTCCAAATTTTGTGTGAGCAAGTGACCTGAGGGCGTTAAGTCTGGGTGTCAGTTTCTTTTTAATGTTTGTGGTGTGCTGTTTGAATGTCATATGAGTATCATATGTTACTCCTAGGATTTTGGGTGTGTGTGTATGTGTTGTTTATGGTGAGTTGAGGGAAGTATTCGTGTTCTCCTGTCCAACTTGTGAGCAGGGTTGCGGTGGATTTGGCTGGGGCTAGATTAAGTCTGTTTGTAGTGCACCAGCCATGTAGTGTGTTGAGATAGGGTTGAAGGAGATCTGTTGCTCTTTTTGGGTCGTGGTGTGTGCATGTGAGTGTTATGTCATCTGCATAGGAGGCTAAGTTTATTTGGGGCGTATTGGGTGTAGTTATATCGTGCTTGTACAGATTGAAGAGTGCGGGCGATAGGACTGATCCTTGTGTTTCTTGTAAGATGGCAATGTGTATGTTATGTTGTTTGATGAAGTGCGAGAGTTCGTGTTTCTTTGTGTTGATGCCATCTATGTTCAATTGGAGAATGTTAATGTCATGTGCACGATGTATGTTGGGTACTGCTGCACGAGGATGGGGTGGGGGTGGTTTAGTAATTATATAGTAATGTTTTTCTTAAGAGTTGAACAATCATGCAAGTTATATCAAAGTTCTATCATTTGTATACATTGTATGTGAAGTAAGTAATATTAAGGGGTTTATTATTTAAAATCATAAGTTTGCATAGTATATTTTATTTGACAGAAGTAACGATAAGTTGAAAGTGTGCAATGCTTGTTCATTACAATCACCATTGGTAACAAATAAGAGTACATGTACCAACACTACTGTATGTTCCTGACTAAAAATGGAAGTCAGTGATGCTATCATAAATGTATTATTATTGTAGTGATATAATAATTGTATAAAGTACTTAAGTTTGCTATTATGTTATCACTATTAAAGATTTTTGCATTGTTCTCTGGCAAAGATGATCATTGTGATTGAAGTAATTCAGTGATACTAATACTGAAACACTTCTGTGAAATAATTAAAGTCCATTGATTGTTGCTTGAAGACTTCAATCACCAATCAGTCATGATCTTGTAACTTGACATAAACATTTGAAGTAAATTGTGAGAAATAAAAATTAGAAATATCATAATTTTTTTATTGATCCAAATTTTCGATCTCCAGGGGCCTTAATTTTGGCGGGGCTTTATTTTGGTGGGGGCCTAAATTTGACAGGGCTTTATTTTGGTGGGGGCCTAAATTTGACAGGGCTTTATTTTGGTGGGGGATTAAATTTGGCAGGGCTTTATTTTGGTGGGGCCTAAATTTGGCGGGGCTTTATTTTGGTGGGGGCCTAAATTTGGCGGAACTTTATTTTGGTGGGGCCGAAATTTGGCGGAGCTTTATTTTGGTGGGGGCCGAAATTTGGCAGGGCTTTATTTTGGTGGGGTCTAAATTTGGCGGGGCTTTATTTTGGTGGGGGCCTAAATTTGGCGGAACTTTATTTTGGTGGGGCCGAAATTTTGCGGAGCTTTATTTTGGTGGGGGGGCCTAAATTTGGCGGGGCTTTATTTTGGTGGGGCCGAAATTTGGTAGTTTT
Organism: Paralithodes platypus; assembly: GCA_032716605.1. NCBI lineage: Eukaryota > Metazoa > Arthropoda > Malacostraca > Decapoda > Lithodidae > Paralithodes > Paralithodes platypus. The sequence continues at coordinate 14,380,787 of CM064536.1, read as the reverse complement.
ATTTTGGCTGGACCTAATTTTGGCAGAGTTTTATTTTGGTGGGGGCCTAAATTTGGCAGGGCTTTATATTGGCAGAGCCTAAATTTGGCGGGATCTTATTTTGGCAGGGCCTTAGTAATTTATTTGTTTCCACATAGCAATTTTGACTAGTTATTTTGCCTTTGTCCCAGTTTTGGTTTGCTTAGTTTGACATTTTAATTTATTGAAGACTTAATATGAATTACTACCACTGAAATCTGAGTTTACTTTACCCTAGACTTATATATGTTGCAAAAATATAGTTATATATTTTATTTAAAATTATAATAGGCTCCCATTTCTACAAATATTAATATATTTAAAAACTGATTCCGCCATTGGATTCAGCGCATCCTGAGGAATCCAAACATATCCCCACATGTCTAAATCTATTTTTTTCCAAAAAAGTTTTTCTATTTTAACTTGTGACCATATCGTTGGAATCCTCTCTAAGCGGAGAGTTCCCAAAAATTAATTCAGGTGATTCCGACCTATTATAACACCACCAAACAAAAAACATTTTTGTCAAATTCCTTGTAAAGTATTGTACAATCTTAAAACAGCTCCCAAGGCCACAAAAATGGGCGGAATTAAAATTGGTTTGCGCCATTGAATTTTTTGCGTCGAGAAGAATCCGAATATACCGCTAAAAATATGAAAATAGAAAATGTTCGGTCAACGTCCAAAAAAAACCAAGGCCTTAGGATTTTGGCCAAAACAAAAAAATTGAGTTAGGACACTATTCTGAATCCTCTCGACGCACTTAATCCAATGGCGCCAACCGATTTTAATTCTATCCATTTTTGCGGCCTTGAGAGCCGTTTTAAGATTGTACAATACTTTACAAGGAATTTGACAAAAATGTGGGAAAACAATGCGTGTTTTGGAAACGCGGTTTGGGTGGCACGCGGTACACCCCAAATATCCAAAATGTTGCTAACACGGTCAATACTTACACTGGTGCGGGGTCCAGCTGGGCGCCGAAACTTTACTCCCTACTTTCGTAGCTCATATCTCTGCAAATATATGGCCTAACCAAGTGTTTATGCCTACCAGAGGTAAATATGATGGTTCCCGTGCATTGGGTGAAGACTAGAACACTTCACATTGTGTAGTTAATGTGTGAGGTGAGAATAATTACCGAAACACACTTATGTTATTGTTTGGCTGTTGAGTGAGTGTGTGTTGTCATTGTGTGGAAAACTTGGCTAGGCTATCTCGGTCGCCGAATCTTTACTCACGACTTTCGTAATTTACCGATGCTCATATCTTTGCAAATAAATGGCCTAACCAAGTGTTTATGCATACCAGATGAAGATATGGTTGGGTGAAGACTAGAACACCCTACATTGTGTAGTTATTGTGTGAGGTGAGAACTATGATGGTGGGATTTCAGAGCTTCGATCGAAAAATGTCGGCTACTGCTGTGATTCTCTCCTTAGCCTAGCTGCCTAGCCTAAACGAAATATTTAATCAAGACTACCTTATTTTTACCAAAACTGACTGAAGTACACAATATTAGGTACCTGGCACCACTGGGTCTGAGTAAGCATGCCGTCATGCGTTTCTCTCTAACTGCAGATTCAAACCTAAGGAAAAAGAAGACACTTGGAAATTAAACTACCACAAAGCGAATCTAGAGAAGATGAGGAACCTGTTCAGACAGGAGGACTGGCATGGCATACTCAAACAAATCAGCAAGTGAAAAGTGACACATTTTTAAATATCTACAAGGTAGTCGAGGCATGTGTACCAACCTACAGGAATAGGCGGGTGCCCAACCCCGAAAGGGGTTGAAATAGGGGAGCTATCCCCCCGCCAAAGGCGGCTTTCTAGGGCCTTTCCTAGCTGATGCGGAGAGGATTGGGTTCTAGTCATGTGGTGATGGGCTGGTCTATCAGAGTGAGAACTGAGCGATCTCTGCCATACCCATAGCTTACTCTGACTGTTCCTTTTACTTATATATTTTCTAGATCTCAAGTGACGGCGTCTCTTCCGTGGATTGACCTCCCAATCTACCAAGATTGAAAGCCAAAGCGTCACATTTTTCCTTTGCCCCTCAACTTTCTCTTCATAATTGCTGAGGGGCACAGGGCCCTGGGTGGGGCTTTGGTTTCCCGGGCGTTTCCGCACCCTCCTTCATGGAGTGGCTTCGGTCACCCAGGCTTTATTGTGGTTGTCAGGGAGGGTTCTGTGGGGGCACTCGGTTATGGCCTTGGCCTTGCTCGGGGCCTTGGGGCTGTTCGGCCAGGCAGCTTGGGGAACAACAACAACAACAGATAATTTCAGTTATTTTAATCCTATCACACACATTTTCTGATATGTTTATCTTTAACAGCCATGCATGCAGGATACTATGAGTTCCTCAAATATAACTAGGCCTAGTCCCATATAGCCTACTGTATGAGTAGTGGCCTACGTGTCACATTTAAATATTAATGAAATACCGTAAAATGCCGCAACTTCGGACAGCACCCAAACTTCGGACATTTCACGAAAATATGTAATACTTCACGGTTATTGGAAGATGGTTTATTATATGCGAAAAATAAATATATGGGTAGTTTGGGTAATATTCAAAGACTATTGTGTATAACTATTATGGAACTAGCACGAAAATATATGGATTAAAAAAATTCTTGAATCCGATGAAAAAAAATTATGTTAATTGTAACCCTGCAAAACTTTGTCTGCCTAGGACAAACAAATGTGGTTGTATGATAGTGGTAAGTATGATATTCAGAGAAAAGTGTTGTCAGTAATACCCGATAAACGATTTTATTACTTATTCATGCATAATTTTGTAATTAATTTAATAATGACTTTCTATTTTTTTTAGAAATGAATCCTAACTTCGGACAGGTAAAAAACTAACCTAAACTTCGGACATGCTAAAATGTTACGTAATGAACAGTGAATAAAACAAATAAAAATGCCTAAAACAGTGACAAATCCTTCTTACAAAACAAAGAGAAAGTCCAAAACAAAGAAAATATACGGCTAAGGTGTCCAAAGAGGCACTTGAAGGTGCCAAGAATGATGTGAACAATAAAGACTGGAGTGTGCGTCAAGCAGCGAAGAAATGGAAATTAGGCAAAAGTACATTACATGACTACCTCAAAAGAAATCACTGTAATCCAGTGGGGCGTCAGACGTGCTTATCTGAAGGTGAAGAAAATGTGCTATGTCAAAGAATACTGATATTGGCAGAGTGGGGGTTTTCCTTTGGATACACTGGATCTTAGGATGCTAGTGAAGGCTTACCTAGACAAACGTGGAGTTGTAAGAACACGTTTTATCAACAATCTGCCAGGCCTTAAATGGGCCCAAATGTTTCTCAAACGCCACAAACAAACCCTCAGCAGACGTATGTCCCAAAACATAAAGACTGTACGAGCACAAGTGACAAGGGCCATATTAACCGAATTTCATAACAACCTAGAAAAGACCCTTGAAGGTGTACCTCCAGAGAATATAATAAATTATGACGAAACCAACCTCACAGACAATCCTGGTAAAAAAACAAAATCATTGTAAGGAGGGGCACTAAGTACCCTGAAAGAGTCATGAATTCTACAAAGTCATCAATATCTATTATGTTCTCTGGAACTGCATCAGGGGAATTTTTGCCTCCGTATGTAGTCTACAAGGCACTTCATTTACATGATACGTGGACTGAAGGGGGACCCCCAGGATGCAGATACAATAGGTCTCCCAGTGGATGGTTTGATTCGTGTTCGTTTGAGGACTGGTTCTTCAAAATTCCCCTACCTTATGCCAAAAACAGAACAGGTAGAGTTGTAATGTTAGGTGATAACCTTGCGAGCCATGTATCTCCAAGTGTTATTGAAGCTTGTGAAGCAAATAACATCTCCTTTGTCCTCTTACCACCAAATTCAACCCACCTCACCCAACCACTCGATGTTGCTGTATTTCGTCCACTGAAGATGCATTGGAGAAGAATTCTTGAGAACTTCAAAAAATCTGTAGTTGGGAGCTCCCTACCTAAGGATTGTTTCCCAGCACTGTTGTCTGAATTAATGGAAAAAATAGAAGGAACCATTGCCAACAACTTACATAGTGGGTTCAGGAAATGTGGCATCTATCCCATTGATTCTCGACAAACTATTGCAAGACTACCCAAAGAAACGGAACCTGAGCAAGCCGCCCCGGGTATCCCAGCACCTTCCACTGCCTTAGACACCTCAGTTGTTGAGATCTTACAGGAATTGAGGCACGGCACATCCACACCTAAATCAAAGCGTAAAAGGCGCCTAAATGTGTCACCTGGACAAAGCGTATCGACTCGAGCAATGAATGAAGAGAATGAAGATGAGTATACTGCTGATAATCCCCAAGAGTCAAATACCTCTACCCCAAACCCTCCGGCAGAGACAGCACATACCGCTAACCCATCTACTCGGAACCTTGCACCTGAAACCGAGACACAACCAAGCACCTCTACCCACAATGTTGGTACCGGTACCGTTGTTCCATCAAATTGGGTAGTACGGTAGTTAAGGTACCCTTTGATAATAAAAAGACATTCAAGCAGTACATTGCTGTGGTAGTGAAAGTGGAACCATCACTTCATGTGCACTTTCTGAAACATGTCAAGGGTACCCCAAACCTATTCATAAACACTATGACAGATGATTATAGTGACATAGACAAGGAGGATATTGTCAAAGTCTTATCAGAACCATCACTAGATAAAAGATGTCGCATGATGTTCGATGTCAATCTGTGGCCCTAGAAATGCTGTATTATGTGATAGATAGGCCTACTGCAGTACCTGGTACCATTGTGAAAAGAATAAATAATTTGGGTTAATCTCTCTACAACATGTGTCTGTGATATGTGTGCCTGTTAGTATATGTGCATGTTTGTTGGTATATGTGTATTAGTATAACCAATATAATGTGTAAAGGTTTTATTATAAGTATTATATAGTGTATTACAATATGCACAGCAACCTTAAGTAAGGTTAAGTAAGGAGCAAATTGCTAATTATGTCAAGTTATGTTTTGCATTCAAGAACAACTATTTTATATAATTTGAGGCATATGTGATACACAAAAACAAAAAAAATAAGTTTACAAAAGTTCCTGAACATTAGTGTGTTCATATCATCACTGTCTTCGTGGTGCAATGCATAAGTGTGTTGATTTTCGATGTGAGCATCCTAGGTTGGAATCCCCGGACTGCCACATGTGTTTGTTACTTTCATTAATCGAGTTTAGGAGTAAAGTTGGTTGGTGGAGAGAACATAATAATAAATACATGTCTGTAATGTGATATATATAATCCCTATTACTGTGATATGAAATCATGTGCCAAAGAAAGGAGATATGTTTGGTTATATGTATATACAGTACATGTGTACAAGTCTACACAGGAATGTGCAATTTTGGATTATTTTTTTTTTTAAACCTCCGAAATGTCCGAAGTTTGGTTACTGGTGTACGATGTTAGGGTGGTGTGAACAGTACTCTCGTTTAAAGGGCAAATATATGCGTGTCCGAGGTTAGGAACACCCGTCCGAAGATAGGAATTATGATCCTAACCTCGGACGTCACAAAATTGTTTATATGCCACGCAAGGTGAAGGTATAATTTTGTTTTTGTTATGGATTCAGTAGGTAATCTCCCTGGCTACTCAATGACACCAACATAAAACATTTGGTACCATTCTACACATCGTTATTAATTGAAAACGCTAAAAATGTCCGAAGTTACGGCATTTTACGGTAACTTAAAAGCGCACGATAGCTTGTTTTGTAGGAAAGAAACTATAGTGCGCAGGCGCAGACATTCAACCTGCCAAATTCTACAGCTACAGAATATAATACCGTATGTTCAGCCAATTTCTACTGAAACACGTATTTGTTAGTAACTAAAAAGGAAGTAAATACAATACTTCAATGAGTATTAACATTTCGCCCAGCCTATCACACCACATTAGATGAAACTAAATTTCTTGTTCAATAAGCTGATATTTATGTATCAAATTATGTTAATTATTATTACATTAACTGCATTAACGTGTATATAACCACAGGGTGTCAAACCAGAGCAAGTTTGTTTGAAGACATGACTGAATATGAAAAGAAATACAAGAAAATGAAGATGAAACTGCATTGATTTGACCATTTTATCACTTACAAAGACATAATTTGAACTATAAACCACATTTTATCTTTGCAAATACAATAATAAAGGCTAAAAATAATGAACTAGTCTCTCGTTTGACACCTTGTATAACCATCATATTATGAATCTAGTAAAAATATACTACACAACTAGGGTACGATGCCCAATGCAGACGCAAAAATGGGCACTATTTTTTTTTTATCGAGATTGAAAATTGGGGGTAGGGGGGATAAATAGCAAAAAGGCTATATTTTTAAAGCAAATCAACAATTTTCTTGTATCTCGTATTCTTTAAGAGAGAGAAGACAAATAAGAGATGCGTCTCCATTTTTTCACAAAACCATAAGGAGACTCCCCTGGACCTAAGGAGACGCAGGTATGTTTAAAACACAAAAACACACACAAAATGATAGAAGTACTTACCTCATGGGTACCAGAAACAAAGCATGGTACTTTTGGTTGTAAGTTGACAATGCTAAAGCAATAAAACGGACTGACATAGGCCTTATAATATATATTATTTTTATTAATCTCACCACCACACCCCCAGTGAAATTAATTAAAGTATATATGATCCACCGGGATTCGAACCCGGGTTATCACACACATATTTTTGCCACCTTAACCATTACACCACCAGGACGGTTAAAGGTTTATGCACACGCCTACGACTTATTATCCATTCTCGAATACTGGATATTAATATAATCATGTTCATATTCCCAACCGCACTATGGTAGCCTACTGTTTAAGTGAGAGGAAAGAATATTCATGGGGCACAGATCATATATTATTAGAGAGACATAAAATATTACTAAACATACTAATTGCTCATTGTAGGCCAATAACAAAACAGTTTAGAGGATGCAGGGAAGTTATATATATAACATTCATGCTAATACGAGGTTTAAATCAAGCACCAGTCGCCAACCCGGGCATATTTGGGGAAAATAGGGATAGGAAATGGGTGGAGGGCCTGGAAATAGTCTATTTTTTCATCACGAGGCTGACAGGGCCCACACAAACATTTGACTGCTGGCAAGAACATGCTTAATGTGATTTTGAATTGCTGAGGGGGTAAAAGGGGTGCATCTCCTTAGGGCCAGCAAAACATTCTGGAGGTCCAATAGAGACGCATTTTTCAAACGGTTGCCATACCTCACTGGTAGAAAGCCATTCTCCCCACTATGTATGGTGTAATTAGGGTCGAGTTTCCTTCACCCAGGATAAAAGAAAAGGTTATTACCCGGCTACCCTAAGCAGACGTATGCATCTCTATAGGGCCCAGGGTTCTAGTTAAGGCAGCTTCGTCAATGGTGAAGGAAACTCAACCTTATTTATACCAGACATAGAGAGTATGCTATGTTACCAGTGTGGTGTACGACCTTCTGGCATCAAATTGAAAAAATGCGTCTCCATTGGATTTTACTATTTTTGCTGGACCTATGGGGACGCACCCTCACCCCCCTTCAGCCGTGCAAGTAAAAGCCTTTTGATCATGCAGTGTTATACTTCAACTCATGCACTATCAACCTGCAGTAATCGAAACTTTATTCAAATTAGGGAACTAAGAAATTTAGCTTTAAAAAAAAAAAAAATCCTTAGGTTTTCGTAAGGAATTTGCAAATTTTTTTTTTTTTTTAGTTCATCTCATCTCATCTCACACAATAACATATGAAAATAATAAGCTGGTACTATGTGAGCATAAATTAGGTGATAGTTAAAGAATATTTTGGCCCACCATTCATGCATCTATCAACTCATCCTATGCCTGTGCAAGTTTTTTTGTTTCAAGTGAGTCTCCTTTGGGCAATGCGTCTCCATTGGTACTCGTACCCTATGTGTCATAGATAGTTGAGAACTGTATTAAACCTCTTAAATCACGAAAACCATCAAAACACCTCAATGGTGTATCACACACGATAGTCATTTGAATAAGACCCCCAGCGCCATCTGGATTTTTAGTACGGTTTTCCCTCATTGTACAAGGACCGCTAAACTTAAAATACAAAACTCCTTAAAATACTAACCAGTCTAGCCAGTATCCCAGATCTTGAGACATTGCAGATCTTTAGAAGTTCCGAGCTTTCGAAGATCGTAGGTCGTCTATGGTGATTACAGTTTCTTACAGTAGATCCTCTGGAAAAAGGCAAACTAGGCCTGTGTATCCAGCTCAGTACCAGTACTTGCACTACTGCGGTCGTTCACGGTGTTGGCGGTGGCGGCAGCAGACGCAACATTTTTACTATTCTGTATTTTTGCTTTATAATCAAACTTCAAATCTTGTCTTCCCCATGCTTTATCAAGATTACTTTCAAACTTCCTTATTGATTCGGAATCGACTACATACTGGGGCAGTGCGTTCCACTCATTTATCACTATCACAAATTAAGTTCTTTGCCTTTTCAAGCCTATTTCTTTCTTTGTAAATTTTCTTAGAATGTCCTCTCGTTCTTGTTCCCACACACATCCTCATCACACTTTCCTGACACTATCTTAAAAGTCTCTATTCTTCTCCTCTTTCTCCTATATGCCAGTGTCGGAAGTCCCAGTTGTCCTCAACCTCTGCTCATAGCCCAATAAGTTTGGTAATCTTCGTCGATTGAAGACTGTACGATCCGTGCGAGTCTCCTCGTGTTGTAAAGTGGAAAAATTGGTTAGTTATATGAATTCCAAGGTAATTACCATCATAAGCTTTTACACCAACATTCAATAGTCTATTCATTAAAAATAGGCCAAAATCTTTTAATAATATTTACAACTCAAAAAGTAACAATCAAAAAGTTCCTATCTATCTATATGCTCAGGCCCAATCCCCATTTTGGGGGTAGCCTATTGAGCCTATTGGGGATACTTTAAAGCCTTTGTTACCATCAGGGGTATTTAGAAACCTTTAGTTTAGTTACTTCAACCTCTGCAGTTGTCTTTGAGTTAGCTGTGGGCAGAAAACTAATTTTAGAGAGTTTTTATTATTTTTATTAGAGTAATTTATAAGAGTGAGTAATCTATTCCTTATTGCTAATCTGGCAACCTCTGTGTCATAAAAGCGTGAAAGGGTTAAACAATGCAACTCAATTTATTATAAATTTGCAACTATATAATTATACAGTACTGAATTTAATTCTTCAAGAGAGTACCGTATCAACCTTATTTTTGGCTGTGAATTTATTTCAGAGTTATTTTGCATTGGTCTTGTGAACTAGAATGCAAATAGAATCATTTAAGGCAGATTGTTTAGTTTATTTATAGTTCTATTTCAAATATTCTTGCCAACATAATCAGTTTTTTTCTTTAAGTACTTTCCGTCATTAGTGTCAATCCTCCGTTTCTTTGGCAAGTTTTATTCTTATTTGTCACCAAGCTGCCAGACTAAGTCATTAAAAAAACAAATATTAAAGATTACTTTAACCCTTTCAAAGCACTGAACAATACTGCATATCAACACAAAGTATAAAGGGCTTATAAGGTATAGATACGATTCACATATCATTTGGCTGCATTTAGGTTTTTTTTTTTTTTTTTTTTTTTTCCAACTACTCCCTCTCGGGCATAGGCTGAGAGCCTGTACATTCCACCGCTCAACACGGTGAAGCCCGTGAGGTCTTGTTCCAGTCTGGGGAGTGAGACATGCGAAGCATCCATCATGGCTCGAAGCAGCTCCATCTCTGAAGTGGCTGGTTGCTTCGCTCAAGTGCTTCACCGTCTCACCCTCCAGACTCAGACCCTCACTCTCAGAACGCCACCTATTGAGCAGTGAACTCACTAGGCATTGTCCCCCTGTAACATATTTTGAATTAAAATGTAAAACTTGCAAACTAAACAAACCAAAATTGGGACAAGGACAATATAAAGTCAAATTAAATTATCAAAATCGCTATGTGGAAACAATGTTTACTAAAATTAAAATTATTAAATAAAAGAACACAATCCACCACATAGGGTGTACATTACTACATGAGCAAGTTAATATGGGAATATTCATACAGAGGATACATCACAATAGGCTGGATTTAGAGATTGTAATAGAAAATGGAGAGGAGGGAGGTATTCCGCGCACCATGGGACAGACCCGCACTTTCAACGTCTATAGTAATAACCGGCACGTTCTCTTTATGGTACAGATACTAGCGGCTGATACATTCTGGAATATTTACTGAACAGGCTGCCATCATAGGCACATAGACAATATACTAAAAATACATTTGGGGATAGAAGTAACTCTGTTCTTAACATCAATCAATTACAAACCCAAATGTATTTTAATGAAAGCATATGGTCCTCCCGGGATTCGAACTCGGGACACCAGAGTATATAGATAGTACTGTATATAGATAAGCATATGGTCCTCCCGTGATTCGAACTCGGGACACCAGAATATATAGATAGTACTGTATATAGATAAGCATATGGTCCTCCTCCCGGGATTCGAACTCGGGACACCAGAGTATTGTATATAGATAAAGTACTGTGGGACCAAATATGATTTTTAACTGTTAATTTGCTAATGCAATAGCGAACATTTGGTTAACCAATTTTAAAAGTAACATGCCAATTCATTGCACGGCAATAGATAGATAGATAGACAGAGTATCCATATGTAAATGGTTTGCTTGATTGACCACTGTAGATATTAATTATAGATAAGTTGTAATTGTACTGTATACTTTTACTTTGCCAGAAACTTACTTTAATGCTCTGAAAATAATTACTGTACTCTATTATAATGTAAAACAGTGGTGATGGGCTGGTCTATCAGAGTGAGACCTGAGCAATCTCTGCCATACCCATAGCTTACTCTGACTGTTCCTTTTACTTATATAGTTTCTAGATCTCGAGTGACGGCGTCTCTTCCGTGGATTGACCTCCCAATCTACCAAGATTGGAAGCCAAAGCGTCACATTTTTCCCTTGCCCCTCAACTTTCTCTTCATAATTGCTGAGGGGCACAGGGCCCTGGGTGGGGCTTTGGTTTCCCGGGCGTTTCCTCACCCTTCTCAGCTCCCCGCCATGGAGTGGCTTCGGTCACCCAGGCTTTATTGTGGTCTTCAGGGAGGGTTCTGTGGGGGCGCTCGGTTATGGCCTTGGCCTTGGCCTTGCTCAGGGCCTTGGGGCTGTTCGGCCAGGCAGCTTGGGGAACAACAACAACAACATAATGTAAAACTTGCAAAATAAACAAACCAAAACTGGGACTATACAAGATAAATGCAAAACAACTAATCAAAATCGCTATAAATAAATATTCTTTAAATATTCTTAAATATTCCCAAATTCTTTACCACTAACCAACTCAAAACCTAGAATTTAACCAGTCAGCCAGGGAATAACCGGAAATTGACATCCCATTTGCTCTAGCCCTCATCAGTTGAGATGGTAATATGTTAAGTATATAGCGGATTATAGGTAATAACAACATATTAATTATTGGATAAGTGATAATAAGTATAAACTTACAGGTATAGAAGTACAGATATATGATAAGGCTTGTAATAAAAGCCTGAGGAGCAAGGTGATATATGACTTGTGTGGTCTAATATATCTAGGGGATATAGGAGCTTGGCTATAGAGGGTGAGTCTAGAGTCTAGAGGGAGTAAAGAGCTCTGACTCTCTCTGGCTGAGGTCTGTTCAAGTCTAACTGAAGATGCCTGAGTAAGAAGGCATCGACTGGGTTCAAGGATGCTGAAGCAACACAGCATCAACTCAGCATTCTGGTATGACGTATGACCGGATAAATACCTTATACAGTTTACATTTACAGAGGAAATGGGTATTGATTTAAGTGGAAGTATCAACAAATATATTATATGTTAAAGAGATAGATAAAGTTATAGGGAGTTCAATGAATCAAGAATGTTTAATATGAATGTTAAGAGTTTAGAAGTTACAGGGATAAAGGCATATAAGCAGTGAGATATATGTATAGCAATATATATGCAGGGCTTATAATGTCATACTACAATCACACTAGCACATTTTTCCTCAACACTGGTCGGGCAGCTCACGAGTTAAACATTTAATATTTTGACGGTCACCTATATTCATCTATCATCCGTCTAGTTTCCGATACCAGTGCAAAATACTCCACATATGTTGCCAGAAAAATGTTGAATGTTTACTAGAAAATCTCTTGTGTGATACGGCATTACAGACTGTAGCCGTGGCATACATCGGTAGAGAGTCTGCTGCTGATCAAAGGGTCGGCGGATCGAATATTCACTCTCAAAAATATTATTGGTAGACATCAAGCCCGGGCAACTTGACCTAGCGTTTTGTGACAAACGCCAAATCTTATGGCCACCCCTTCTCAGGAATTACGGCATCCGGCAAAAAAAAAAAAAAAAGACAAGTCACAATGAACAAGGTACGGTAGTATAGTTTAGATTATACAAGATTAAATACGGTACCCTAGAGGGCCTAGATCATTGTACTAACAAATCTCCAAAGTTTTTATAAACCACAATCATTAGTCTATTCATTAAAGATTACCACAACATTCCTTACCACTATCCTCTATAACTCAAAAACACGTAACTAAAGTAGCAAAATTCCAAATAACTAGGCCAAAACTATCCAGCAGGAGCAACAAAGCTTTTCTACTCTCGTCAGTCATGATTAGCCCCAATAGTTTTGCCGAGATTAAGACTTTTCTATCTATCTATTGTTACGATCCTACAATGCTGAACCCAAGAGATTAAAATTCAAGCAAGGGCAACTAGCATGCTGTTGCGTTTCAGAAGGACAAAAGGGTAAATGTCTCGGATAATCACAAATTAATGAAGAAGGATGATATAACACTTCTAATTTTCGTATTAATTATAATTACTAATAACTAGGGAAACGAACAGGTTGATAAGCATGATGATTCAGTTAATCACGGCAAAGAATGGTAATGGGCTAAGCGCCGAGTGAAGGCCTCGAGTAAATGCACTCGTTACAAGGAATGAACACTACACAAAAAGAACATTTGAAGAACAGTTAATCAACACCTAGCACACTGAACAGCAAACTGAATGACACTCCATCACAGACCAATATATGATACCATGTAGTGTCACCAGTTAACACGCTAGGAGAACGTGTGCACTCTAGAACACTAATCAGTGTTCGTTACACACCACACAACACCATATGAAACTCAGAGCTCCTCACAACACTAGGGCTCGTTACACATACACAATAATACACCAATGCTGTCTCATCTCCCCTTCAAAGGACAAAACAGTGCACTACCTACTTGTCTTAACGCACAAACCAGCAGACAACACGTCACGCATGTCCAGGGGTGTACCCAGACCAGCGTGAACAGGAGCACTTCTCCCACCTCTGCCTCGTTGGGCTCTCCGCGCTTCTCCCACCTCTGCCTCGTCGGGCTCTCCAACAGCTACTAACTCTCAACTCTTCCCAAGCTCTATTTTCGGCAAGAACCTGGTGTCACACTAGTCCATACAGCAGAGTCACACGGAATGTCAGATAAAGGCCTCGTCGTGGGAAATGTAGATCTTCCCACGCCTACATGCTCCACGTGCATAGACTCCCACGGGTGGTTCTTGCGACACTGGACACTGGACACTATCGGTGTAGATTAAAGTGGGTCGCCTGTCTCTCTCCTCCCTCCGTCTCTGCTACCACGCTGCTCCCTTACACCCTCCCCCTTAAAAATAAATTTGTGGAGACAAATTTAAGCATTCATAAAAAAAATTTACATGCGGGACAGGTGGTCAGCAATGACATTACATTTCCCTGGAATATGGATGATATTGAGGCGGTACTCCTGCAAGAACAAACTCCACCTTGCAAGCATTATGAACAAAGTTGATATTCTGGCTGTCACCAGACACAGGATGCTTTACCTTACGATCATCACCTAGCAACAAGACTGCCCCCGTCCCCAAATCACTTACATCCCCAACCAGTTTGAACTTGGCACGCCCCACATGCTCAATACATTCCTTAAGTCTAGGCAAATGGTAAGTGTCACTCTTGGTGATGTCATTGACTTTCTTAACATCAATGCAAAACCCTGCTGACCCACCTGGCTTATCTATGAGAGTGACGGTGGAGGAGCATTCACTCTGGCGTGGCTCTCTGATGTCTCGTAGCAACTCGTCGTCGATCTCCTGGCGCGTCACCTTGGCTCTCTCGGGGTTGACTAGGCACGGCCGCTGCTCGACAGGCTCCACATCCGCCACGCCCACGTCACATTCCATCCCCATTGTCCGGCTTGAAGCATTCCGGGGGACACTCTCCAACATCTTATCATCCTCTGCTACATCATCAAGAGGATCATTTTTGTGCATAGGCAATTCATTGATTATACCGTACATCGAATAATTTCCTGCAGCCTCCTTCACTTTAGGCTGCTCTATCTCCTTGTGATTAGTACATGGGCCCACACCGAGCAGATACTTTTCACCTGAGACACCATCATCCTTTCTCACACCATCATTTAGCGAGAATAATTCATCTAGCCCTACCTCGTCAGGGCCCTCAAACACACTTTGCACCCTTGCAACATCACTCTTTGCTAGCGAGAACAATTTCCCTAGTCCCCATTCATTAGGGCCATCTAGCGCACCTGGTACACTTGCAACACCACTCTTTTTCTCCATTTCCACATTCATCCCATTATTTCTAGGAGACATGGGCCGGGTTACAGCACAATCAGTAGGCCTGAAAACAATGATAGGAGAAACACTCCCCTTCTTCCCCGCTAAATAATTTCCCAACAGGAGGTAAATTCCTGGCACTGGCAATTCATCTACTAGTCCAACAGTCACCCTCCCATTTACGAGCTCACTCTTAAGCTCAACAGTCACGAGTGGCACAGACAGCTGACCGCCCACACCATGAATGAGGATGCTTTTTCCCTCGTGCACAAACTTCTCCAGCACCTTCGTCCTCATGAGCGTTTGTGCAGCACCTGTATCTCTCAAGATTTTCACATGCTTAACTTCATCATTCTTACGAACAGATCCACACGACACAAAGAAAGCAAGTGCATCAGCTCTCTTTCTCCTCTCCTTCCTCACTCACACCGACTTTTCCCAGAATGGAGAACGTAGATACGGATTTAAAGTCCCTCATGTACTCAGCTTTACTGACATCTGCCGTGGGTCGCCTGTCTCTCCTCCCTCCGTCTCTGCTACCACGCTGCTCCCTTACACTATCACTGATGCCGTGATCCCCGAAGGGGTGGCCACGAAGGAACCTCCCCCAATCCGAGGCTGTTCGTCCGTTTTCTTTGCTTAGGTATTTTTTCCGGGTGGGGGTCGCAAGCCCACCGACCCAAGCTCTTTAGTCGCCTCTTACGACACGCAGAAGGCACGTGGGGCATATTCTATTCCCTTGCCCCCAGGGGACTTAAGACTTTTGCCCCCAATTAAATAACCACTGCCATTTAATAATGTTTTAGCTTTCCTGGCGAGCAATACAGATATTCTAATTTAGGAGGAACTCCCGGTTTTTCAATGTGTTTTTTTTTACAGTTAGTTATGTAGAGCAGATTAACCAGACCACTGAGCTCCATACGGAACTCATTTTTTTTTTTTTTTTTTTTTACAAATTTAATTCAAATATGGTTCCTTGGGTGTTTAAGATAAAAGATATAGGAAACAGATCTCTTAAGAGAAGAAAAAACATTAAAACCTATTGCAAGATTAACTCATTTATAAAATGTAAGCTCAAACTTCATAACTTACCGAAAACTAATTCTAGTATGATTTTTTTTTCCACCAACCAACTTCACCTCTAAACTCAAATAATGAAATAAACAAATACATGTGGCACTCCAAGGACTCCAACCTAGGATACGCTCATCTAAATTCCATGCACTTTTAGAAATGCGGCCCGGGCAAGAAGGGTTAAGCCAAATATTAATCAAACATTACTTTAACTTGCACTGGAACTTCCTATTTTATATTACATATTGAAACTAAATTTACAATAGAGCATGTACAGTTGCCCACATAACTTCTGGTCCTATGTGATCTTATACATGGAAATTTAATGTGTATATTAAGAGTTATGCATTGGTTAAATGACAATTAGTAAACTGATAATTTAAAACAAATATATTCATGCATAGTAATATTACGGTACTTTCGTACTCAAGATTTAGACACTGAGCAGTACAAATACCGCTGAACTTAAAATACCGAACAAAATACTAACCGAATACAGTATTACCGGTAGTCTTTTAGTGAACTAGTGACTAGAACAACTGTTCTAGTCGTTCCCTAGGCTGCCCGAGCCGAACAGCCCCGCAGGAGTTTGTTGCGGCTCCATAGTCAGCAGTCCCCCTACCAATCTGCTATTTTGTCCCAGGCCGGGAGGGTCGGCAGCCCCAGGAGGTGAACGCACAATGTAGCCGCCGCCACTCTAGGTCCAGTCCTGGAGAGTAGTAGTCTTGTTGTTGTTGTTGTTGTTCCCCAGACTGCCTGGCCATCATCGTTGATTCCAGGTATGATATGTCCAGGTCTGGTGCTGTAATACAAATAGAACAAATTTTAGTTATATGGATTCTATGTAATTTCCTATCCTAATCTTTTATATGCTCAAATTCCTTTTCAAACTTAATAATAATAATAAGCATGTTACTTATTTCTCACAAGCGCCAATTTTTCCGCAGAATTCACCGGTGCTCGAAAACCAAAATTTGATTTTTTTTTTTTTTGTGGACTTCTCCCTCACTCAAAAGTGTGGATTGGGCCTGAACATATAGATAGATAGACCTATAACTTTCACTGAAACTTCCTAATTTACAGTTAAAAGTAGAAACTAGATTTACAAATCATGTACAGTAGCCCACATAACTGCTGGTCCTATGTACATAGATTTACATGAAAATATAATGAGCAGTTGAGCACATTTAATTTATTGTTCTTGTGCAGTTGGTTAACCTCAGATTAGTAAACTAATAAATACTTAAAGCGATTTTACCATTATACGCAAGATATCCACTAGAAACAACTTGTGGCTAGTGAAGAGGGCGATACAAGATGCTAAAAGGAAGACAGATGAGGCATATGGGAGAAAGATTAGTGAACAGTTTCTGAATGACAGGAAAGCATACTACAGAGCTGTGAAAGAAGCCAGAGGGAAGAAGACTGAGAGTGTCTCAGGTGGTAGGATGAGGGACATGAATGGGGAAGTGGTAGAGGGTGATGGTGTGGAGAAAGTATGGAAAGATCATTTTAGTAGCTTAGCTGTAAAGAGTAGGGGGAAGGCAAAGATCTCATCCATAGGAATGGAGAGAGGTAGAATAAACAGGGTAGTTGAAAGCCAGATAAGCAGAGAAGAAGTAAAAGAAGCAATCAATAGACTTAAAATGGGCAAAGCTGCTGGAGTAGATAACATCCCAGGTGAAATGCTGAGATATGGAGGAGAAGAAGCTGTTGACATAATGCATAGGTTATGTAAATTAGCATGGGAAAAGGAAAGTGTACCAGAGGACTGGAGGAAAGCAGTGATAGTACCCTTGTACAAAGGGAAGGGTAGTAAAGAAGAGTAAGAATTATAGGGGAATTAGCTTGCTTAGCATACCTGGAAAGGTACACGCAAGAGTAGTAACACAGAGGCTACAGAAGATAACGGATGACAAAATAGGCGAGGAACAGGGAGGTTTCAGAAAGGGCAGGGGCTGCATTGACCAGATAGCCTCAATGCGATTGTTGGTAGAGAAGTATCTGGCCAAAAACAGAAAACTCTATGCAGCATTCATGGATTTGGAAAAAGCCTACAACAAAATAGACTGGGAGGGCCTGTGGGATGTGTTAACAGTATATGGTGTGGGAGGAAAGTTGCTAATGGCAGTAAAATCTTTTTATAGGAATGCAATGGCAAATGTGAAGGTAGGGGATAAGTTAAGTGAAAGTTTTGAGGTCAATGTAGGTGTAAGACAGGGATGTGTCATGTCAGCTTGGTTGTTCAATATATACATGGATGGAGTGATTAGGGAATGTAGGGCTGTATCAATGGGTGTGGGAGCTAGACTGGAATCAGAGGGAAGAACATTGAAGATTTTAACATGCCTATATGCGGACGATGCAGTCCTGTTGGCGGAAAATGCTGAAGAACTTCAGAGAGTGGCCACTGACTTTGACAGGGTATGTGAAAAGAGAAAGTTAAAGGTCAATGTAGGGAAATGTAAGGTAATGGTGTTTGAGAGAAGAATGCATGAAACTATAGATTTTAAGGAACAATATAGAATCAAGAAAGAACACAAGAAAAGTTGTAAAATAAAATTGAAAAATGAAGTACTAGAAGAGGTTGAAAGTTTCAAGTATTTGGGAGCTGTACTATGCAAATATGGTAAAATGGAGAGCGAGATAAAAGAGAGAAAAATGCAAGGGAGAAAAGTGATTGGAGAACTTGATAGTATTCTCAAAGGAAGAATGGTTAGCCAGGAAGTCAAAAAGTAACTGAGAAACAGTGTGCTGCTCCCAACACTCTCGTATGGAAGCGAGACATGGACGGCAAGTGAAGAGGACCTCTTCAAACTAAGAGCTGTGGAGATGAGCTTTTTCAGAATGGCAGCTGGCATGAATAGGCTAGATGGGCCAAGTAATAGGGAAGTGTACGAGTCCTTTGGAATGGAAGAGCAGGCTTTGGGCATTGATTGTGGTGTGGTTGAGTGGATAAAGAGAAGTACTTTGAGGTGGTATGGTCATGTTCAGAGAATGGATGAAGACAGAATGCCAAGAAAGATATATGGGAGTCAGGTGAGTGGAACCGCTAGTAGTGGAAGACCACCTATGGTATGGGAAAAGAAAGTGGAAAAATATATTGAAGAAAAACTTCCACGTAGTGGAAGGGGCATTGTGGCACGGGCAAAGGAGGCATGTCTTGACAAAGTAGCTTGGAGACGTTTCGGTCATGGCCATCCTCTAGTGGGGGTTTCCCAGGGGGAAGCAAGGCGTCGGAGATGATGATGATGATGGTAAAACCTGCAAATACCACCACCCATCCCTTTGCAAGACATCACTTGAGAACAAGACCTGCTACAATATGAAATGCCCAGCTTTTCATATTAAAGGGACTTGGAGATATGCTAGACCTAACACGAATGGTAGCCCAAAAAACTCTAGCTATGCGAGGACGAGACAGAGGAAAAAGGCAAGGAGGGAAAGGGCAGATGAAGAGACTGAGGGAGATGGAAGAGCACATAGAACACCTCGAGCACCTCCTGGCCTCCCAAGAGTGGCCAATACATCCCGAAGACTATTAGGTACACATAGTACTCCAAACAATCCCTCCCCAATCTTGTTTGCAAATATCCAAGGCCTAAAAAATAGAACCACGAACAAAGTACCATTTATTAGGGGCCTGCTAGAAGAAGGAAACGCTAACCTTAGGTTAGGTTAGGTTAGGTCCAGCTATGTAAATACAGTAGTGAACATTTGGTTCAGTCTGTGCTCAAAAATCAATTTTCTTTAGGAGGAGGCCATACACTAAACAATTACCACAATATCTTTAACCTAACTAACCTAGTAATATTAGTGGACTAGGCCCTATTTATAAATGTAAAATGTAAAAATATATTGTAACATTAGGCTACCAAATTATTGAGATATAGCCTACCCGCTACACAGGATTATACCAAAATAAGCTAAATATATAAAATAGGCCTAGGCTAGGCTATAGGCCTAGCCTAGCCAACGCCTTAGAAATAAGGGTCAATATACAGGAGGCGCTACAATATAGGTAGCAAAATTATAATGGTAGTTTTGGGTTCCTATCATCATATGCTTCATTTCTATATACTTTTTATCCCCGGGGAAAAAAAAAACAAAAAAAATTTATTGGATTTTGTTTTTATTTTTTGTATTAACCTAACCAAAAAACCTAACCTAACCTAAATGTATTTGGGGGCTATTAGGTTAGGTTAGGTTTGGTTTTTTGGTTAGGTTAATGACCAAAACAAAAAATCCCAAGGAAATAAATGAAAAATCCCAAGATTTTTTTTTTTTTTCCCGGGGATAAAAAGTATATAGAAATGAAGCATATGATGATAGGAACCCAAAACTACCATTACAATTTTGCTACCTATATTGTAGCGCCTCCTGTATATTGACCGAAATAAGTTCCTAGGCCTAGGCCTATCTCAATCTGACATTACCTGAGACAGCTTTTAAGGGCGTAAAGCTGAAGCTGGACTTATATAATTACTTAAAGTGAATAAGAAAAACATTAATATGCTAGGCCTAGCCTTGTTTAAAAAAATTAAAAAGGCTAGTCAAATATCCCAAGCGAGTTATTCTAGGTCACAATACGAATTTGGGCAATATATATGTTAACTCATAGCCTCCCTGAACCCCCGCACACCATGCTGACCAAGGACTGCCCTCAAACGGTTCTTATACAGCATAATACACTGAAATACAGGCTAAAACTTACGATTTTGTTTGGTGTTGACGAAAAGGCGCCATCTTCCAGCCAGGGTTACCAAGGAAGTCTAGCAAATTATCGCTACAGGGTGTCAAACTGGGTAATTTTCTTTGAAGATGGAATAAATAAGAGACTGAAAACAGGACAAATGACACTAAGTAGCATTGTTTTGGCCATTTTAGCACTTCCACAGACAGAATTTGAGCTATAAACCATAATGTTATCCTTACATATACAATAATAAGGACATCAAATATTCTACTTGGCACCCGTTCACACCATGCGCTAGATCCCTTCTCAAAAGTCGCTAGAAGGCCAATTAATAGTGAATACATGCTGAAAACTCCTCTAGAATGCCACAAGAACTATAATAATTCCCAAAATTTATCAAGGCTCCAGAATTTCGCTAGAATTAGTGGCGATATATTGAAAAAATCCGCTAAGTAAATAGCTCTAGCAGTAAATATCCGCAAATGGCAACCCTGTCACTACGCGACTCCAGCTGATCTGAGAGTGAAAGTGAAAGGAGTACAAAGGAGTACAAAGGAAATCAAGCAACAACAGTCCTAGGGACCCTTCTAGGCTGCTTGTCCTCCAAAACACTGAGGATCAAGTGTCCAAACAGTGGTTTAGAGTGGGTAAGGGAACTAAAGGGAGAGTTTGTGAGAGTGAGAGTGACAGACAAACTGACATGAGTATATGTACACTAACAAAATATTATATGCATGACGAAGCTACCCTGCCAAACTTCTATCACCCCGAAGAAAATTGTATGTATGAATGATGATGAGACTGATATAATTTTGTAGTAAAATTAACAAGAGACAACATCCACCAAAGGATTTTGTTTAGCTAGAGCTAAAACACTCATTTTGTTTAGCTAGAGCTAAAACACTCATTTTGTTTAGCTAGAGCTAAAACACTCATTTTGTTTAGCTAGAGCTAAAACACTCATTTTGTTTAGCTAGAGCTAAAACTCATTTTGTTTAGCTAGAGCTAAAACTCATTTTGTTTAGCTAGAGCTAAAACTCATTTTGTTTAGCTAGAGCTAAAACACTCATTTTGTTTAGCTAGAGCTAAAACACTCATTTTGTTTAGCTAGAGCTAAAACACTCATTTTGTTTAGCTAGAGCTAAAACACTCATTTTGTTTAGCTAGAGCTAAAACTCATTTTGTTTAGCTAGAGCTAAAACACTCATTTTGTTTAGCTAGAGCTAAAACTCATTTTGTTTAGCTAGAGCTAAAACACTCATTTTGTTTAGCTAGAGCTAAAACACTCATTTAACCTATTGTGTTTTCCCCAATTTTTTTTTTTAACTTTGGACATGGAACAAACAAATCGTTTGTTATTATTTGCCCTATGAAAATAATTCATAATACTTGTCCACCATTAAAATAGTGGTTAAAGATCAAATAATCATTCTCAGAGTCCAAAAACCCATAAAAATATGATATGCTAACCGATGTATGTATTTAGGATAATTCTGGATATATAATATATATAAATATATATAAATTAGGAGAAGCATATATCTTTTCCAATTTTTTTTTATCTGCCATAAGAAACACCAACACATACATTATACCTATAAAAATGCTCAAATTCATAAAAATGTATATGCAATGATAGAGTATACATACCTATATATTTTCACTAGGCCTGACTATACACCCTTCACCAATCACCATACAAAACATATCAACAATCTCAAGCACTCACCCACCTGTGGCCTAGATAACATAAGCAACATACACCTCAGACACCTGGGACCTCAAGGCATGCAAGCACTCACTAACATATCAACTACAGTTATTCACACAACACAATACCAGACATTTGGAAGCATGGTATCACATTCCCCAAACCCAATAAAGACCCCACGCTACCCTCCTCGCACTGCCCCATCACACTCCTTTGCACCCCCTCCAAAGTTATGGAACGCCTAGTATTACAACTAATTACACCCGACCTACCCCTAGCTCTAACACAACATGGCTTTAGGCCACTGCACTCCACAAACACCCTTCTTACAGACCTTACACAAAGAGCTTTTGACGGCATCAACTCAGCTAGACCACCACACTCACTACTAGCCACACTCGACATTAGTAAAGCCTTCGATGCCATCCCCCACCACAACCTAACAAACAAAATCTACAACACAAACATGCACAACAACACAAAAAGGTGGCTGGCCAACTTCCTAGCAGGCAGATGTGCACACGTATCTTTTGCCGGTCAGTCATCTAGAGTCAGAAACTTTCCAAACGGAGTCCCACAAGGATCCGTCCTATCGCCCGCACTCTTCAATCTGTACATGCACGATATAACTACACCCAATACGCCCCAAATATACTTAGCCTCCTATGCAGATGACATAACACTCTCATGCACACACCATGACTCAAAAGAGCAACAGATCTCCTTCAACTCTATCTCAACACACTACATGGCTGGTGCACTACAAACAGACTTAATCTAGCCCCAGCCAAATCCACCGCAACCCTGCTCACAAGCTGGACAGAAGAACACTAATACATCCATCAACTCACCATAAACAACACACAACTAACACATACACACACACCGATAATCCTAGGAGTAACATATGATACTCTTATGACATTCAAACCGCACACCACAAACATTAAAAAGAAACTGACACCCAGACTTAACGCCCTCAGGTCACTTGCTCACACAAAATTTGGACACAACAAAGAAACCACCACCACAGTATATAAACAATACATAAGATCAATAATGGAATACGCAAGACCAGCCTGGGCTTCTAACCTAGCTGAAACACATAAGACCTTACAGACTATTCAAAACAAAGCCCTAAAGATCATTACAGGCTGCACAGCTACTGCACCCACACTCCCACAGATCACCTTCATCAAGAAACCAAAATCCTCAAAGTCAAAGACCATCTGGACATGAGAGGCACCCAATTCCTGGCAGCAGCCTCCACGAACCAGGAGCCCGAACAGGGACAACACAATAAAACAGAAAAACAATGAAAACACAAATTCACACACATTTAGGTCACCCAGATACCAGTTACCACCAAGGTCACTCCAGCATATGCATAGTACAATCAAGTAATTATTTTGTACTTTATCAACTTTAATCAAATAGTTTACTGACCAATTACTTTATATTGACCCACTGTTACCTGGCTATTTTACTCATTAATGCTTACTTTAAGGTACTTTGCCTGATTTTCAATGATAAACAACCAACATATAAATATGCAATCCCAAGACTAACTTTATAGCTAAAACCTCCATAAATGCAGCTAAACTATAAGCTTACACTAAATACGACATAAGAGATAGACAAACCAAACTGAAATGATTACTGATTATAGATTACTGATATTTACTATAGGATGTAAGGTATCTTAAAATAACCCCCTAGAAATACTTTCTCTAAAGTATCTATTTCTTTATCCTCCCCATTTCCCCAGCTAACCTAATCCCACAAGGACCCAAATGGAAATACGCCTAACGGCCTTATTGGGCTATCCTTAGTTGGAATTATGCAAGGCTGGTACATGTCATTTTTGTAACATACTATGTGGTACCAACTCTGTAAATTGCTAACTGAATAAATATTATTATTATTATTATTACAATATACAGTAAAATTGTAAGCCAAAATAAGTACACATTTAACCCCTTCAGCACCAGGACATATGTTTACCTTTGATTCTGGCTAAAATTATAGGATTGTATACAGTGTTGGGAGGATCCAAGTTATAAAGAGGGTTTACTGAGATCATATTGACCCATTTGAGTCTTATAGGTAGATTACAAACTAAAGTAAATAAGTCTAATGCATAGACTACAGTTGATCTGGACTTGACACTTAAATGGAACTTTGCAGTAAGGGACACAAAATCGGAGAACGAACCTCGTAAATGCGAAAATATCACGGTTTCGAGGTTCGAACTTGGGGGTTCGTTTTCCGATTTTGGGTCCCTTACTGCAAAGTTCCATTTTTGTGTCAAGTCCACATCTACTGTAGTCTATGTCTTATGATAACCAGAACATTATGTCATGGGGGTGAAGAGGTTAACCCTCTCACATACAAGGATACTCTTCATGCTGGCTAGGAGGTATAATAATAATAATAATATGTTCTGCACTTCAGGAAAACATCCACGAATCAAAGAGTATAAAAACTTAATTATTCATATTTGTTTTCACCAACCTACAAATTAATTTAAAAATAAACCTAACTAATGACATCTATGAAAGTAATGAATACATGTGGTACTCCAAGGACTCCAACCTAGGATACTCACACCAAAATAACTATCAAAGCAAAATAAAAGTCCAATAGCCAGAATGAACTGTATCTTATTCATCAAGGGGTTCATGATCATTAGCGGCTCGCTTGGTGTAGTGACTAGCGTCTCGGACTTCCACCCAGAAGGCCCGGGTTCGCGCCCACGCTCGGCGCATTAAAGATTTTTCACAAGCACTGAGTCGTTACCATCCCTCATGAGCAATGGGATGGGGTACTAGTACAGGACCCCAATGGAAATACGCCTAATCGGCCTTATTGACCTATCCTTAGCTAGCTTAGCATGCGCTAGCTTTAAGAACTATTATTATTATTATAACTAGAGTACAGTACAGTATTCAAAACATAAAAGCCAAATTTGGGATGGTTCACTTTTTGGCCGATTTTTGCATGTATTCATTATTTTTCTAGTTTCCTCCCTATACCTCCATCAAATTAAAAAAAAAATAAACAAGTGGTCCAGAAAACCGGCCCATCCACCCAAGGGGAGATTTCCACTTGAGGGACTTTTTTCTTGACCCCTTTCTGCCTCATGTTACTTTTGAGATTTTAAGACTTTTGTCCCATTAGTTTGGTGATTTTAAGAATTTCCGCCCCCATTCTGTCAATTTTAAGACCTTTCATGCCATTTAGGTGTCTATTTTATCCTGGCGAGCGATAGCGAGCCTGTAATTTAAGAGTTACCAAGGCCGGGAAATTTTTCTACCGAAAAATGTACAAATTTATCTTGAAAGGGAGTCAAGGGGGTGACATGTTAAGATTGCTGGAGGAGTAGGATACAAACTAAAAACCTCCCCTTAAACCCATTCAGTCATGATGCACTTTTTTTTTTTTTTTTTTTTTTTTTTCTATGTGATTGAGGGAGGCAAAAGGCAGAACTGCCTATAACGAGTGCCTCCCCCATAGTTGAAAGAGTGACAGGGCCAAAATCAAGGGACGTTCGAGCCAAAATGCCTGGACACAGAGTTTGAAGCAATTTAAGTCATAGGAAGAGGGAAAGACTGATTCTGGGAGAGAGTTCCAGAGCTCAGCTGTTGAGTAGAAGAACGTTTGAGAGTGTTTGAGAGTGAGAGTGTGGTTCATGTGGTGATGGGCTGGTCTATCCGAGTGAGAACGGAGCTATCTCTGCCATACCCATAGCTTACTCTGACTGTTCCTTTTACTTATATATCTTCTAGATCTCAAGTGGCGGCGTCTTTTCCGTGGATTGACCTCCCTACTGCCAACCTAGAAGTTGGCAGATTGGGAGCCAAAGCGTCACATTTTTCCCTTGCCCCTCAACTTTCCCTTCATAATTGCTGAGGGGCACGGGGCCTTGGGTGGGGCTTTGGTTTCCCGGGCGTTTCCGCACCCTCCTCAGCTCCCTGCCTTGGAGTGGCTTCGGTCACCCGGGCTTTGTTAGTGGTAGGCAGGAGGGATTTTGTGGGGGCGCTCGTTTGTGGCCTTGGCCTTGCTCAAGACCTTGGGGCTGTTCGGCGAGACAGCCTGGGGAACAACAACAACAACAACGTTTGAGAGTAACTTTTCACTCTTGGGTTGGAGAGTTGCACAGAGTAGGGGTGGGATTGAGTTGCAAGACGGGTACCACGTGCCCTACGTAAAGGAGGTGGTATGCACTGGGAAAGCTCTGAGGAACACTGATTATTATAGTAGCGATAGAATAGCGAGAGAGATGCAACATTGCGGCGGAGAGAGAGAGATTGCAGAGAGTTGGTGAGTGGACGGGAGTTAATGATACGCATGTTTGCTATCATTCACCATAGGAAAGATCAGAAATAAAGGTTTAATATTATCCCATTTCATTACTCAAATTTATTCCTAAACTGCAGTAAATTTACTTAAAATGCATCATAATCCTCAAAGAGTTAACTAAAATAAAGGCTAGAGCAAACAAGATGTATATGATTACCCATTTCCTGGTCAATTCTTGCAAAGTTATAGAAATCTCTGATCAAATTATTTCACATTATTGAGCTCAAAGGTTAGTGGCAGATATCTGGCATAATGAATAGACTATACAGGTCTCCCTCAACATACGATTGGGTTACGTTCCTGAAAACTATCTGAAATAGAAAAATCGTATGGCGAACCCTAATATTGGAATTGTGTACATGCTTAGATTGATATGCAGGATTCGAAACTGCATAATAAATCTTAGGCTTGTCCACCATTCTGTAACTGTCTTCGTCTAGCGCAATGGATAAATGCACTGAATTTCGGTGTGAGCATCCTAGGTTCGAATCCCTCGACTGCCACATGTATTTGTTGATTTAATTAATTGAGTTTAGGAGTAAAGTCGGTTGGTGGAGGGACCATAATAATTTATGGAGTAAATGTAGATGCGTTCTCGGACCAGAAAAAATTCCAAATCCAAACGCCTAAAAACCTATAATAATATCATAAATCTGGGCATCGGATAGTGAGGGAAACCTGTACAGTTTAATTTCACCCGACGGTAAATTGAATCCCCTGGAAGCTAATTTCTATATACTTATATGAAGTTAACCCTTCCACACATGAAACTATTTTGAGCCTATTGGGGATACTTTAAAACCTTTCTTACCATCAGGGGTATTTAGAAACCTTTAGTTTAGTTACTTCAACCTCTGCAGTTCTCTTTGAGTTAGCTGTGGGCAGAAAACTAATTTTGGAGAGGTACTGTAATTATAAGAGTGAGAGAACTCCATTTCTTATTGCTAATTTGGCAACCTCTGCGTCATATGAGTGAAGGGGTTAACATTAATCATCCACTACAAACCCCAATGTACTTGAATAAACTAGTGAAAGCATATGGTCCTCCCAGGATTCAAACTTGGGACACTACACACAGAACATAAGCTTACAAACCATTACACCACAAACACAGTTATCACTAATATAGTTAGCAAGCCAAAAATGTCGACAATTAAAGAAGTCACCCGGGGTATATGATCGGAAAGTTAGCTCATTTCTTCTAGCCGTTTTAGAGTTACAAGTCAAGAAGGTGGCCTAGTAATATATTT
Source organism: Paralithodes platypus (assembly GCA_032716605.1). Classification (NCBI taxonomy): domain Eukaryota; kingdom Metazoa; phylum Arthropoda; class Malacostraca; order Decapoda; family Lithodidae; genus Paralithodes; species Paralithodes platypus. The sequence continues at coordinate 14,352,921 of CM064536.1, read as the reverse complement.
AACCCCTTCTGTACTGGCTAAGTTTTTTTATCTGTAATCTGGCTAGTACTACAAGATTTGATTCAGTTTAAAAAGTGCCTCTAGCAATTAACAGGCTTCAAACTATCTCCCTTAACCCTTTTTACCACCACAGATCCTGCATTAACTGCACAAAATAGTCTAAATATAGCTTTAATATAATTAAGAAGACGTTGCCGGTACAGAAGAGGTCAAGATACAGCACTAGATTTGTAAGCAGTCTATTTACTCTGCAATATCAATACAAATACTGTACCCACAAACAAGGAGGCACAATAATACATTTATCAACATTTACAATGCTTTAACCCGTAAGTGTCGGCGCGCAACATAAGTCGAGTATAATAAATCTGGACTATCTGGCGGCGCGCAACATAGGTCGTGTGGCAATTTCAGCACGTAATGTTGCTGAGAGAGAGAGACAAGTGGTGGCAAGAGAGTAGCGAGCGTATGACTGCTCCAGACCACCGCGGCGAATCCCACCTCCTCCCTCCCTCTCTCACTCGCTACATACTGAATTTAATGGGGAAAGTACCGAATTACATGCTTTTTGCACTCGCGTTGCGCGGTTGTTGCAAGAAAACTAGCAGTCATAAAAGGATCGTTATGGTGTCATTGGAAAGCTCTGTTTATGCCCTTTCAGGGATAGATACTTGTTTTACGCTCTGGGTCTTATTTAGGCATGAAAATGATCACGTAAACAGCCCTATTTTGGCTAAAAACACCCCGCTGGGCGGTACATATAAATAAACCGCTAGCCCGCTAATCTAGTGTTAAGTAAATTTACATAAAAAAACATTTATTCAAACTTATTAATCTGTGGGCATTTTATATTAAAATTCATATTACTTTTCACAAACTCTCCAATTAATTTACAAATGAACCCAACTAATGAAATCAATTAAAATAATGAATACATGTGGTACTCCAAGGACTCTAACCTAGGATACTCACACCGAACCTCCGCACACTAAAGCCGGTATCACACGAGAGCTTTTATAGTCAACATTCGATGATCAACATTTTTCCTGCAACATTTCTGGAATATTTTGCAACAGTATCGGAAACTAGACTGATGGTAGATGAAAATAGGCAACCAAAATATTTTATATGTTGACCACATAAGCTGCCAGACCAGTGTTGAGGATAAATGTTGAATGAAAAAGCGCTCTTGTGATACCGGCTTAAGCATTAGGCTACATACAAACTCATATTCTGTACCCTAAATTACTGTCCTGGTGGTGTAATGGTTAAGGTGGCAAAAATCTGTGTGTGATAACCCGGGTTCGAATCCTGGTGGATCATATATACTTTAATTAATTTCATTGAGGGCGTTTGGTGTTGTGCTGAAATTAACAAAATATAGATTACTCTTCCGTTCAAAAGATTCCATAGCATGTACAGTCTGCCTAATAAGTCATGTCTCAGCACCAAGTATGTTTTGATCAATAATTGGTATCCGCAAAATCAAAGCTTCATTTCTTCATATCGAGTGAAATATACAATCATGTTCCTACAGTCACCCACCCTATTCAACATCTGACCGACATTAATACAGCACAGAGCAAGCCAAATGTAATGACAGCTGGGACATGACTTATTAGCGCGACCGTACATATTATGGTTAAACAGTACAGTACAGTACAGTACAGTTGTTGTTGTTCCCCAAGCTGCCTGGCCGAACAGCCCCGAGTCCCTGAGAAAGGCCATGGCCACGATCGGGCTTTCCCACAGAGCTCTCATTGAGTGTAGATTGTGTTGTTGGCGTAAGTGGTTGTGTGAAATGCAGTCTTCTATGATGTGTTTAATGGTATGGGGTGCGGTGTTACATCCCGGGCAGTACAGTACTTCAATGAAATACATTTTAGAGTGTGCAAACTTTATGTTCAATACAATTAACCCCTTCTGTACTAAGACGTCTTTTACTTTATTCTAGCTAGATTTATTATGTTACCTCCACCAACAGACTTTACTCCTAAACTCAATTAACCTAACAAGTGCGCATGGGGGTAATTGGAAACGTCCCCCTGTGCTGACTTATTTGAGGCGTTTCCGTCACTAAAATATTCATTGTACCATTAATAGCATTAATACTTATCCATATGCGCCTATTATGGGTTGATTATAAAGGTATTAACCTGAAACAACAATAAAACGAGTGAAAACAGCGTTTGGATGGTCAAAATCGGAGATATAGCCCGCGAGTTGTATAATGTATGGGTGAGGCAAGCGGCTTTCCCGCCAATTTCCCCCAAGGCCACTGAGACACAGTCGATCGATACCCTCTCTCTCTCTTGCATTCGCTTGCCATCAGTGATGACCACACCCTGATTTCTAATGTTAGCACGAAAATATACCTCAGAATAAGGGAATAACAGGGAAAATAGGTGATAACTGAAGGAGAGGAGGAAAGTGGGGAAGGAGGGGAGGTAGAGGACTGAGATTTTGCATGGCCCAGGGGCCAAAAAAAAAAAAAAAAAAAAAAAAATTGTTTTCGATGTCAAAAGTTGATTTTTTTCTTCTCTGACTCTTAAGTCTCCCAGCAGTTCCCGGGTTAATGAAATCAACAATTACATGTGGCAGTCCAGGGATTCGAACCTAGGATGTTCACACCGAAATTCAGTGCATTTATCCATTGCGCTACGAAGACGGTTAAACAATGGTGGACAAGCCAACGATTTATTATGCAGTTTCAAATCCTGCATATCAATCTAAGCATGTACACAATTCCAACTGCTATAAGATTTTGTGCAGTTTAAAAGGGGCCTCCAGCAATTAACAGGCTTCGAACTATCTCCCATAACCGTTTTTACTACCACACATGCTTCTTAAACTGCACAAAATCGTCTAAATATACCTACTGTAAAATAAAATTGAAAAGACGTTGCCGGTACAGAAGGGGTTAAGTAAGTTTGGTAAAGCACAGTTGTTGATGATGCTTTTATTTTATACTAGCCCACTGGGCCTAGGCCCTCTCAAGGCTAGTGGTTGGTAAAGTACAAACTTAGTCCTTAACAATGTTACTAAAGTATATAAATTAATATAATATCTACTTCATATATTTCACTTTTAGTACTTACAGTATTTGAGGGTGGATGGGACTCTTTAGCCTTGGTCGGCAACTCATCTAGGGGAGACAACCTTATACAAATCCGGGTGGATGAGACTCGTCCACCTTGGTTGGCAACCTGTCTAGGGGAGTAAACCTGACACAAATCCGTATTGCTTACCTAAGGGTAAGGCATCTTAGTGGATGGATTAGCCGAACACCACTGTAGAAAAATAGTGCTAACAAGCTACACAGAGGGCCTCGGAGTCGGACGGATCCTAAATTGAGTGGTCAATCCTGGAAGTCCTTCACTAAACTGGCTCGGGTTGTCCCTCTCACAGGGAATAGGTCCGCTTGGGGGAATTCTGTGTATGGCCACCCTCGTAAGGGGAGTAAGGCATCCGGCAATAGATAGATAGATAAGATAGTATTTGACAATTGTATTAAGCATTTCTTTCTGAAGCATTTATAATTTTCCTCTTTAATATTTAGAATTTTTCACCAACTAACTTTACTTCTAAACTCAAATAATGATATCAAACATGTGGCACTCCAAGGACTCGAACCCAGGATACTCACACCAAAATTCCACGCATGTATGCATTACGCTATCAAGAAAGTTATATACAGTATACCACGACCTATATTTTCAGAGGGAATTGCATTGCCTTCACAAACAAATTCTTAACTATTACTCAAACGTATATATATATTAAGGAACACCCTGTTCTTAACATTAATCCTCCATTACAAACCCCTATGTAATGATTATAGAATTATATACAGTATATAGGCTACAATATTATATTATATTTGATATGTAGGCTATAATACTACATTAAAATATCTTATAGTGATATTAGAATATATCATTCATTATGTTTAAAAGACTAGAATTACGGATGTTGAGTTATCTACTATTATTGGAATATGACCGTTCACTTTGAATACACCTTCTAGCTCAACTAGGTGTTGAGGTTACCCTTTGGGATTAGTCCTGCTCCAGAAATATATCAGACGAATGCATGACCTTTTTGATGATCTGATGGGGGTAGAGATAATTATGGATGATATACTAGTTTATGGAACTTCAGAAGCTGAACATGATGAAAGGCTAGACAAAGTATTGCAAAGATGCAGAGAGAGAAACTTAAAACTAAATTCAAGGAAGCTCAAACTAAAAACAAATAGAGTAGAGTATATCGGGCACACATTAACTTCAGATGGGCTAAAACCAGACCCCCAAAAGATAGACCATTTGTACATTTCCTGCACCAAAAGATAAACAAGAATTGCTAAGATTTATGGGAATGATAAATTATCTGGCAAAGTTTGTGCCAAATATGTCTATGATCAATGAGCCTCTGAGCAGATTGCTGGAAAAGGATGCATATTATGTATGGGGAAGTGACCAGGAGAAATTTTTTCAGACACTAAAGCAGATGGTTAGTGAAGCCCCTGTTTTGAAATTCTATGATGTTAAGAAACCTATAACACTGACTGTTGATGCTTCAGGTTTTACTGTAGGGGCATGTATTCTTCAGGATGATAAACCGGTTGCATATGTTGCTAAATCACTTACCAAAACTCAACGAAACTATGCTCAGATAGAGAAGGAATTATTAGCTATTGTATTTGGGGCAGAGAAATTCCACACATATTTGTATGGTAAGAGTGAAGTACTTGTAGAAACTGATCACAAGCCTTTGAAAAGTATATTTAAGAAACCTTTGTCTTCTGCTCCTCCTAGGTTACAAAGAATGCTTCTCAGACTGCAGAAATACTGATTAGATGTAAAATATAAGAAGGGTAAACAGATGTATATAGCGGATACCTTGAGTAGAGTAAACTGGACAGAAGAATTAGACGATGATTATTAAGTCAATGTAAATTTAGTGGCTAGTAATGTACAGTCAGATGTCACTGGGATAGGTTTATGTGATTTCAAAGAGCAAACCAAGAATGACAGAGTAATGCACATTTTGAGAGAAGCCACTCTAGAGGGGTGGCCTGATAGTAAGAAAGAAGCACTTATAGAAATCCATGCATTCTGGAATTTCAGAGATGAAATTAGCTATAGTGATGGTTTGTTACATACAATGGACAGAATCATAGTTCCCAAGCAGCTGAGAAGCAAGGTTTTGAAACATATTCATAAGTCTCATCAAGGTATTGAGAAGTCCTTGAGATTAGCCAGAGACTTGGTTTACTGGCGAATGATGGTACCTTCCAAGGACCCCAATGGAAATACGCCTAACGGCCTTATTGGGCTATCCTTAGTTGGAATTATGCAAGGCTGGTACATGTCATATTTGTAACAAACTATGTGGTACCAACTCTGTAAATTGCTAACTGAATAAATATTATTATTATTACCTCAAATAAAACAACTTATTAGCTCGTGTGACACCTGTAATGCATATGGTAACCAACAAGCCAAAGAACCTCTTATGACATGAAATTCCAAACCTACCCTGGCAGAAACTTGGACCACACTTATTTGAATTAAATGGTAAACAATATCTTTTGCTTGTTGATTACTATAGCAAATATTTTGAATTTGACAGGTTACAAAATACTTTGTTCAAGCACTGTGGTGAGACACTGTAAATCCCATTTCTCTAGACATGGCATTCCTCAAACATTACATAGTGATAATGGTCCTCAGTTTATTGCTAAACAGTTCAAATATTTCTGTAAGACTTATGGTATTGTACATACCACATCATCTCCATACCACCCTAAAAGTAAAGGCCTGGCAGAAAAAAAAAAAAAAAAAAAAAAAAAAAAAAAGTGTTCAAACAGTGAAAAGATTAATGATGAAGGCTACCAAAGAGAACAAAGATCCTTATCTCAGTGTTCTGGACTACAGAAACACTCCTGTTGTAGGGACAGCAAGTCCTTCGCAGTTATTGTATGGAAGGAGAACCCGAACTACACTCCCTACCTCTGATAAATTACTACAGCCTCAAACACAAGATCCTCTGACCATAAAACACTTATTGAAGGAGTCACAAGTTAACCCTCTCCGACAGATGATGCAATTTTGAGCCTATTAGGGATACTTTAAAGCCTTTATTACCATCAGGGGTATTTACAAACCTTTAGTATAGTTACTTCAACCTCTGAAGTTGTCTTTGAGTTAGCTGTGAGCAGAAAACTAATTTTGGAGAGGTAATTATAAGAGTGAGAGAACTCTATTTCTTATTGCTAATCTGGCAACCTCTGCATCATATGAGTCTGAAGGGGTTAAACAGAAGCTGTATTATGATAGAAACTCCAAGACATTATCAGAACTTGAGGAAGGGGATGTAGTTAGAGTCAACGATGGGTTAAGTCGGGAATCAAAGAAAGCTGTAGTTATTTCTCCTAGATCATACTTAGTTAAAGACAAAGCTGGACATATATACGAGGCATAGACGTCATCTAACTAAAACCCATGAAAAGCCTAACGATGATACCAATTTAGAATTTGATGATTGTGACAGAAGAATGGATGTGTCAGGCTATGCACCCAGATTAATGACACCTCACAATTCAAGTGTTAGATCTGGATTAAAGATAATCTGCAAGCATGTAGTGGGGAAAGAAATAATAGGCCTACACCATGTATTAGCCCTAGTGAAAACAGTGACTGTGTAGGCCTATCTAGTAATAGCACTGGGCAGAGAGAGACCAGGACCAAAAGTGGTAGACTGGTGTGCCCCCCCTAGAAAATTACATTTATGAACTAATCTTATTAATTTGCAGTATCAAGGAATCAAATTATTTAATGTCTTATGTTATCATTTTGTTTTATTTATAAAATGGAAGATGTAATCTATCTATTGCCTGACGCCGTGATCCCCGAAGGGGTGGCCACGAACGAACCGCCCCCATGCACCTCTGTCCCCAGTCAGTCGACGCCCCTCCCCCCATCCAGCACCGCCTTCGTTCATGTACTTCCTCACTCCATCCTTCCACCTCTCATTCGGTCTACCTCTCCCTCTCTGTCCCTCCACCTCACTCTCGTACACCCTCTTAGTCATTAGCTATAACTATAGTTAACTATAAAGATACCAATAACACTTTTTGAGCGATAACCACTGGAAGCTATGACGACACTTAATAAGCCCGATTGTACAACCACAGATCCTTCTTAACCCTTTCACGCATTTATGATGCAGAGATTGCCAGATTAGCAATAAGAAATAGAGTTCTCTCACTCTTATAATTACCTCTCCAAAATTAGTTTTCTGCTCACAGCTAACTCAAAGACAACTGCAGAGGTTGAAGTAACTAAACTAAAGCTTTCTAAATACCCCTGATGGTAAAAAAGACTTTAAAGTATCCCTAATAGGCTCAAAATTGCATCATGTCTGAGAGGGTTAAGCTATCATTTGGCTGCATTTATGTTATTGAGGATCTATCACGTTAGGCTGAATTCCGAGACTACAGTAATAGAAAAGAGGGAGGCGGAGGTTGTATATTTTATAACTACAGTACAGTCCTTGACCAAAGTGATGTCCCACCTTCACAATATTACTTTAACCCCTTCTGTACCGGTGATACAGAATATTCAGTATATTCTGGTAACTATTATACTATTTGGTACAGCTTAGGAAGGACGTCTACTCATTAAAAGGCTACAGACTATCTCATTTAATCCTTTTAGCTACCACATATCCTTCCTAAGCTTCATACAATCGTCTAAAACAGGCTACAATAAAATATAAAAAGACTTCGCCAGTACAGAAGGGGTTAAAGAAGGGGGCTAGGAATCCTCCTCCTCCTCCCCTTGTAGAATTCTCCTACTCGACGAGACAGAGAAACGGGAGAGGGAACGCGAAAGTGGTCCCGGACCTTGAGAATAGGAACTTTAAATGTTGTTTCTGTTTGGGCTCTGTCTCGTGTCGGCCACCCCCAGCAATGGGGTATGTGCTTAAGTATATACATACATACATAAAACTTTTACTTTAGTGCATATTTAATTTGACTTTACTTTTATTGATTTACTTTTATATAATATTCAGTTTATTTATTTTTTTATTTATGTATTATTATTACTACTTTTACTTTTCTAGGGGGAGGAGGGGGAGGTATCATTTTGTATCAACATTGCAACATTCAAATTACAAGGGCCTTTAATTTACAATACTGTACACAAAAAACAGCACAACATATATATCCTATTAAAATATAAAACTTGAAAACTAACTCAAAACTTACTGTTCAAATTAATATAACCAACTCATTAATATTCAAAAATACTAACCCCTGGACCTGAAAGGGTTAACTGATACATTACACTGCCACCCAATATCAATCTGCTTCAAGTAGAGTTCTCAAGTTTAAAGTGACCTAGTGCAAACTACCCAGATTAACCCCTTCTGTACTCCTGACTTGTTATTTTTGTTCACCTACATCATTGGCTACATGTACGGTCGAGGTTAATAAGTGTTGTCAAATATTTCAAAGTTTCGGACACTGACTAATACTTTGAGGGATAAGCACTTTTCCCAGTAACTATAAAGATACCAATAACACTTTCTGAGCGAAAACCACTGGATTCTATGACAACACTTAATACCCTCTATTGTACATTTTATGAAGCTTGGTAGAGATATATGGTAGCAAAATAGATAAATTGACAGTCTAGCCTTTTAATTGGTAGACACTTCCAAATGAAAGTAAAATCTAATATTTGTCAGAATATGAACAATACCTCGCCGGTACGGAAGGGGTTAAGAAGAAGAAACAAAACAGTATATAATCATCCCCACACATACTCACCAGGAATCCCAACCAGTACCACGATTGAAGGGCTGTTTGGGCTGGACCAATATTCCCTGCCTCTGACCACCACGGGGAGGGAATCCCAGGCGGCCTAGATGACAAACACTGCAAGTGGATGATATCAACAGAATTGAAATTAAAATGACGAGATGGATGTGTGGTGCCAAACTGCAAGATAGGATATCAAATGAAGAGCTATGTAGAAAGTTAGTTATCAAGGCTATCAGTGATGAGATGTGTACTATGATCTAGTTGAGAACATTTGCAATGGTGTGGCCTCACTATTGGTCTTGCTTGATCTCTCTGCGGCCTTTGACACAGTGGATCACGAGTTGTTATTGAGTGATCTTTATGATTGTGGTGTGCGTGACTCCGCTCTCTTGCTTCTTGGGTCGTACTTGTCAGGTAGATCCCAGAGTGTGATGGTAAATCAAGTGGTCTCGGACTCGACACCCCTGCAGTATGGTGTTCCGCAGGGATCAGTTTTAGGTCCTATCCTATTTATAATTTATATTAGCAGTTTGTCTCTTCTGCTTCGTGCACATAATGTCACCTTTCACTTTTATGCAGATGACACCCAGATTTATGTGAGAATCACAAATATAGTTGATATACGGAGTAAGATGGAATTGTTGATGTCTGATATCAAGAAGTGGATGAGAGCGAGAAAACTTAAACTAAATGATGGTAAAACTGATATTCTCATCATCCGAGGAAATAGAAGAGCTGATGATATAGTGGGTGCCCTCTCCATCAATGTGGGTGGATCTCAGCTGCGACCGGCCAACTCTGTTCGAAATCTGGGTGTATATGTGAACTCCCGATTAGATTTCAAAGAGCATGTAAACCAGATAGTTAAAAGTTGTTACTTGCACATCAGAAATCTCTATTTGGTGAAGCCGTTTTTAACCAGACGTTGCCTCCTGACGTTGGTTCACTCATTGGTCTTCTCTCGTGTTGATTATTGCAATGCCCTGTTGGTGGGTCTTCCAAATTATATTTTGAGGAAAGTTCAGTCTGTTCTTAACAGGGCCGCAAGACTAATTTTTGGTGTTCTACCTAGAACTCCTACTACATCTCTTCACATAGAACTGCACTGGCTGCCAGTAAGAGCAAGAATAGAATTTAAGTTGTGTTTGGTGACTTTTAAGGTTCTCAAATTTGGTGAGCCTAGGTACCTTGCGGAGCTTCTCAGGCGCCCACCGGCACACCATGGTGTAGTTGTGCGTCATGACAATGACCCTTTTCGTCTTGATGAACCAAGGGCTTTCCAGCAGTCTTCTTTCTTTGAGAGGTCATTCTCCTACATGGCTCCGAGGTTGTATAACAGGTTGCCGCTGTCCATGAGACAACTGAGTTCTGTTGAATGCTTCAAGAGACAACTTAAGACTTTTCTCTTTGAGAGAAGCTATGATCTTGAGAGAGGTGTCATGACAGATGGCTATAGAGTTTAGGCTATTTTGCCACTGCTAGTGATTGTTAAATGTGTGTTGTATATAAGCCTTCTTTTGATGCATTGATTTTTGTTCTTTTTTCTTTCTCTTTTCGAGCGCTAGTGAATTCTTCGGAAAAATTGGCGCTTATGAGAAATAAGTAACATGCTTATTATTATTATTATTATTATTATTATTATAGTCTATTCGCTGTAAGTAGGCGAGAAATCATGACTTCTATCTTCTGCAACTCAAAAAGTGCTAGAGCAAATTGGCTGTAAATTTCCACATATATTCCTCGACCGACTCTTCCCAAATTGTATAAATATTAGCTCTATTACCCAAGTTGTATTGGAGGTACAGAGGTTAGAGGTCATGATTTCTCACCTACTTACAGCGAATAGACTATAGCAAGCTCAGATGGTTTGGTCATGTGGAGAGGATGGATGAACAAAGTTGGGTGAAAAAATTAAAGTCCATGAATGTGGAGAGAGCTGCACCAAGGGGTAGACCAAGAAAGACTTTGGATCGGACTTTGCAGTCCGATCTTAAATCAAAGACCCTAACAAGTGAGGCAGCTCTTAACCCCTTCACCACCATGACTTAATTTGCATCATATTCTGGTTACCATTAGACTATTTTATTTAGTTAATAATCTACCTATACAACTCAAATGGGTAAATACGGTCTCAATAAACCCACTTAGTAACGTAGGTCCTTCTTAAACTGCATAAAATCATCTAATTATAGTCAGAATCCAAGGTATAAAGAAGTCATGGTGCTGAAGGGGTTGTTGTTGTTGCTGTTCCCCAAGCTGCCTGGCCGAACAGCCCCAAGGCCCCGAGCAAGGCCAAGGCCATAACCGAGCGCCTCCACAGAACCCTCCCTGCCGACCACAATAAAGCCTGGGTGACCGAAGCCACTCCATGGCGGGGAGCTGAGGAGGGTGCAGAAACGCCCGGGAAACCAAAGCCCAACCCAGGGCCCTGTGCCCCTCAGCAATTATGAAGAGAAAGTTGAGGGGCAAAGGAAAAATGTGACGCTTTGGCTTCCAATCTTGGTAGATTAGGAGGTCAATCCACGGAAGAGACGCCGTCACTCGAGATCTAGAAAATATATAAGTAAAAGGAACAGTCAGAGTAAGCTATGGGTATGGCAGAGATCGCTCAGTTCTCACTCTGATAGACCAGCCCATGACTAGAACCCAATCCTCTTAGCATCAGCTAGGAAAGGCCCTAGAAAGCCACCTTTGGCGGGGGGATAGCTCCCCTATTTCAACCCCTTTCGGGGTTGGGCACCCGCCCGAGGGGTTAACAGGGTTGCCTGGAATGCTGTCATTAGGACGTGAGACCGGAACCGCACTTCATGTGGAATACTCTGTCTTTAAATATAACAAAATTGAGGAAAAGAACGAACTCAGAATTACCAATGAAAAGAAAGCCGTGGACTTTGATAAGAAGAAAGAAACTATTGTGGGATAGATTAAAAGTGTTAAAAAAGAACCGGGGGTCTAGTATAGAAGCTAAAGTAGTGGATTTGGAACGTACTGTAGACAGATAAACAATAAAATAAGGTGGGAGACAAGGAGGGGGGTGAAGGAGAGGGAGAGAGAGATTGCTAGAAATGTGAAGGATAATCCAAAAATATTCTGGAAGTACATTCAGGAAAAGTTAACAAGAAGAGTAGGGATCCCAGAGCTGGTGGGGGGGTTGAATCATGGGAGTAGAGCGGAGACTGATAAGGAGAAAGCAGAGGTGCTGGGGAAATACTTTGGGGGGGTACTAACAGTGGTGTTGGATGATGCAGTGCCTACTATTCCCATCAAACAGGCACCGGCACTAGAACTAATAGAGTTTTCCCATGCTAGAATAAGAAGGGCTATAGAAAAAATGAACAGAAGTAAGTCCCCGGGACCGGATGGGATACACCCAAGAATCATAAAGGAAGGAGGCGAGATGTTATTTGAGGTATCGTTTAATACAGGACAAATCCCGTTGGACTGGACAGAGGCGAACATAACAGCTATATTTAAGAAGGGAAAGAGAAATGACCCAGGAAATTATAGACCAGTCAGTTTGACAAGTGTTGTGTGTAAACTAATGGAAACGGTAATTAGAGAAGGAATAATGGAGCATATGAAATCAAACCAACTTTTCAGTGGGAGACGGTTCGGATTCTTGCCGGGGAGGTAAACGGTACTACAGCTAATTAAGGTGGTAGATAATTGGATGCAAATTCTAGAGGATGGTGATGTAATAGACTTGGTATATTGTGATTTTATGAAGGCCTTCGATAAGGTCCCACATAAAAGGTTAATAGAGAAAGTTAGAAGCTATAATATAGGGGAGAAATGTGTGAAATGGATAGAAGCCTTCCTGAAAGATCGGAGACCGAGGGTGCTGGTGAATGGAATAGGCTCGGGGTGGAGGGAAATTACAAGTGGGGTTCCTCAGGGATCTGTGTTGGGACCACTACTGTTAGTTATATTTATCAATGACTTACCTGAAGTTATAACTAATGGAAGTGAGGTATACCTGTATGCGGATGACACTAAGCTGTATAGAAGAGTAAGGAGTAAGGAAGATGTGAGTTTGCTTCAAAGAGATGTGGAGGGCATGAAGGGATGGTCTGAGCATTGGTTAATGCCTTTTCATCCAAAAAAATGCAAGTACATGCGGATTGGGACAAGCAAGATAGACAAGGTAGGATACAGTATGTATGTAGCGATGGAGGAAGTGAATGCAGAAAAGGATATAGGAGTAGTGATAGACAATAAGTTAAATTTCTCAGAACATTTAGCGGAAAAGATAAACAAAGCCAATATAATTGTAGGGCTGATAAGGAGGACATTTGTGTCACTTGACTAAGAAATCTTCAGGAATCTCTATACAGCGCTGGTTAGGCCGCACCTGGAATATGCAAACCAGGTGTGGGCTCCATATATGGTAAAGGATATAGAAGCAGTGGAGAAAGTGCAGAGGAGAGCTAGCAAGCTGGTACCAACGTTGAAGAACGCGGGCTATGAGCAGAGGTTGAGGACATTGGGGCTTCAGACACTGGCATATAGGAGAAAGAGGGGATATGATAGACTTTTAAGATAGTGTCAGGAAAGTATGATGAGGATGTGTGTGAAGGTATCTTCTTGATGCGGGAGGGAACAAGAACGAGAGGACACTAAGAAAACTTACAAAGAAAGAAATAGGCTTGAGAAGGCAAAGAACTCATTTTGTGATAGAGTGGTAAACGAGTGGAACGCACTGCCCCAGTATGTAGTCGATTCCGAATCAATAAGGGAGTTTGAAAGTAATCTTGATAAAGCATGGGGAAGACAAGATTTGAAGTTTGATTATAAAGCAAAAATACAGAATAGTAAAAATGTTGCGTCTGCTACCACCGCTGCCAACACCGTGAATGACCGCAGCATTGCAAGTACTGGTACTGAGCTGGATACACAGGCCTAGTTTGCCTTTTTCCGGAGGATCTACTGTAAGAAACTAAGAAACTGTAAGAAACTGTATGTACTGTATGTATTCACCCCAACAGGACAGAGAGGGTCAAGAAAGAACAGTGTGTTAAACTAGTCCTCAATTAAGCCGGTATCACACAAGCTTTTATGGTCAACATTCTATGATCAACATTCTCCTGGCAACATTTCTGGAATATTTTGTACCGGTATCAGAAACTAGACTGATGGTAGATGAATTTAGGTGACCGAAATACAATGAATGTTGACCTAATAAGCTGACAGACCAGTGTTGAGGATAAATGTTGAGTGAAAAAGCGCTCTTGTGATACCGGCTTTAGGAGCTCGGGGCTCGCAAGCCTAGGGAACTACTATTACTAGTCATTTTGTTTGAAGACTGGAATGTATAGGAAAAGAAATATGAAAATTACACAGAAAGGGCATGGTTTACCTTATTTTATCACTTCCAAAGAAAATGTTAACTATAAATCCTATTTTCTTTATATTTTGCTAAATTGTTATTTCCAGTGATTTTGATTAGTTCTTTTTGTCTTATTGTGTCGTTCAGTTTTGGTGTGTTAGTTTACAAGTTATATTATAATACAACAAAATTACCATGAAAGGGCATTGTTTTTGTCATCTTATGACTGCCAAAGAACATTCTATGTGCTGTAGCCTCCTCGTTTGGGATCTGACGCACTGACAAAGAACATTCTATGTGCTGTATCCTCCTCGTTTGGGATCTGACGCACTGTGTAAATTAAAAGGCAAGTATGAATATTTGTGTCTATATTATTGTACTGTACAGTATGTGCAAAGATAGGCTTTAATAGAGCATGAGGGTGCAAAGGCTTCAGTATGTGTATTTACCTAATTGTAGTTTACAGGAGTTGAGCTAAGCTCGTGTTGTCCCGTCTCTCAGTCTACTTTTTATCCAATTTTTTCTTGAAAATATGGATGTTCCCTGCCCCTACCACCTCCTCCTCCAGCCCATTCCATTTGTCAATACATCTATAGGGGAAGCTAAACTTCCTGATATCGTTCTTGCAGGTAGGTCTTTTTACTTTGTAGCTGTGGCCTCTAGTTATTCCTGTATCCATAATTAATATATCCTCCCTATCCAGCCTCTCCAGCCCCCGGGTACATTTGTACATCATTATCATGTCTCCCCTCTCTCTCCTCTCTTTTAGACTCGGTAGATTTAATTTGTCTAGCCTCCCTTCATATGGCAGTTCTCTGAGACTTGGAACCAATCTAGTGACTGCTCTCTGGATTCTTTCTAACTTGTGAATATGCTTCTTTAGATGCGGGGACCACACCACTGCTGCATACTCCAATCTTGGTCTAATCATACTCTTCATAATTTTCGCTACCATGGTCTCATCCAAATAGTTCAGAGCAACTTTCATATTCCCGGCCATTGCATACATTCCGCTAAAGAGCTTGTTAATATGTTTCTCTGGCGACAAATTATCTTGTATAATCAACCCTAAATCTTTTTCTTTTTCGGCCTTGCTAATTTTATTATCTCCCATCCTGTACTCCCAATTTGGTCTATTCACACTTCTTCCCATATTTAACACATGACATTTACTTATATTAAATTTCATTTTCCACTTGGTGCTCCATTCGTATATTTTATCTAAATCCCCTTGCAGCTCCTCACAACTACTTTTATTTGTTATTTGTCTCATAATTTTTACGTCATCTGCAAACATTGACATGTAAGAGTTTATGCCTATCGGCAGGTCATTCACGTACATAAGGAACATGAGAGGTGCCAACACAGATCCCTGCGGCACACCACTCTCAACTTTCCGCCACGATGAGTAAGTTCCTCTAATGTTGGTCCTCATTTCCCTATCTGTTAAATAGCTCTCCATCCATTTCAGCAAACTCCCCCTGACACATCCTAGCGTCTCAAGCTTAGATAACAATCTCTTATGTGGTACCTTATCGAATGCTTTGGAAAGGTCTAAGTAGACGCAGTCCACCCATCCGCCTCTTTCTTGGAGTACATCTATCACCCTACTGTAATAACATAGCAAACTGGTAACACAAGATGTCCCTTCTCTGAATCCAAATTGCTTTGGGGTTATTATTTTCTTTCTCTCCAACATTTTCATCCATCTCTTCCTAATTAGCTTTTCACAAATCTTGCATACAATACTAGTAAGTGAAACTGGTCTATAGTTTAGAGGGTCCTCAGGGTTTCCATTCTTGTATATCGGAATGATATTAGCTCTTTTCCATTCAACAGGAACCTGTCCTTTATCTAAGGAAGCTTGAATTATGTCCCTCACTGGCTCCACTAATTGCTCTGCACACTCCTTTAAAACCCAGGCAGACACTTCATCCGGTCCCATAGCTTTCCTTACTTCAAGTCCTCTCATCGCAGATAACAGCTCATCTCTAGTTATTTCAATCTTACTAAGACCACTCTCCAGTACTCCCGCCTGTGGTTCGTCAAAACCTTCCTCTCTAGTAAAAACTGACCCCAATTTGTTATTCATTACCTCACACATGTCCGATACATTTTCATACGTCCTAGCATCAACTCTTAATTTAGTAATTTGTTTCTTTACCTTCAACTTACTGTTTATATATTTATAAAATAATCTAGGGTCACTTTCACATTTATTTACTATGTTCTTCTCATAGTTCATTTTAACTTGCCTAATTATGTTAACATATCTATTCCTCTCCTGTTTATATTTATTCCGATTACTCTCAGTGTTCCTTCTTCTTAATCTAGCCCAAGCTGCATCACGCCTACCCAAAGCTCTTTTGCATTTCAAATTAAACCAATCTTTCTGCTTAGTAAAATTTCCAGTTTTATATCTTGGGACAAACATATTGGTTCCTACTCTATAAATTTCGAGGAATCTACTATATTTACCTTGTACGTCCCGTTCCTTCAAAATAAGATCCCAATCTACTCCCTCTAAATATCTTTTCAAGGATACATAATCAGCTTTACTATAATTTAATCTGTCATTTATGTAGCTATTGTCTAATCTATTGGCATTACTCGAGGTCAACTTCCATTTTAGTAATAGGTGATCACTTTTACCTACAGGACATAGATAGTTTATATCACTAATTTCGTGAGGATCTTTTGTAAAAATCAGATCGAGTTTAGAAGGTTCGTTATTACCCCTCATTCTTGTATTTTCCTTCACATGTTGTGTAAGTACATTTTCCGTAACCAACTCCACTAGCCGACTTCCCCAAGATCTCTGATTTGGCCCTGCATCTCCCGATTCCCAATCAACCTCACTACAGTTGAAATCTCCTACCAAGATCAATCGATTCTTCCTTAAAAGCAATCTTCTCAACGACTGAATCATATCCTCTACCATCTCCTCAAACTCCTCAAACTCCTCAAACTGTGGAGAACGAACAGAGCGAGAGGAGAGTGGGACAACAGGAATCCTTATCGTATACAGTAAAGTGGAAAGAAGGGTGCTATGCTGGTATGGACATTTTGAACAAATGAGAGAGGAAGGTCTTACAAAGAGATTATTTGAGTCAGAAACAAGGGGAAGAATACCTCGGAGGAGATGGAGAGATGGTGTAATAAAAGTGTTAAGATAGAGAGACGACTGAAGAACAGGTAATGGATAGCAAGAAAATGGAGAATGCTTGTCAAAAGATCAGGGATAACTCTGTCGTAGGGAGAGGGGGTCGGGCAATAGTTGGGACTAGATAATAGTCCGTTAGCTGCCTGGCCAAGGAAGTTGGTATATTAGTAGCGTATATTTATTATAGTCCATTTAGCCGTTTATAAGAAACGTTTCCAGGGTGCACCACGTGGAGGCGGACTATAGCTGCACCCCAAAAAAAATTATGGAATGTTCACGGTTCCATTAGCCATTGTCAAAATTACCCATACTAAAATAGTTACTCCCCAAATGGCCTTTCCGACGCAAAATTGGCCCACCAAATGTCACCGCCCCACAGGAAATTGGGTGCCAGTGATTTAAATTGACCGCAAATTGGCCCACCTTAAGTCAAATTCATATATCTATTGGTGGTAGTCTCCATCAATGATGCGAGAGCCTAATAGCTTATATGTAGTACAGTACAGGTCTCCCTCACCATCCGATGCCCCGATTTACGATATTATTATAGGGTTTTAGGGGTTTGGGTTGGTCCTAGAACGCATCACCATTTCCCCATTAATTTTAGGGTTCACTATATTTTTCTATTTAAGATTGGGTTTTCAGGAACGTAACCATCTTAAATCGAGGCAGACCTGTTCTACAATTACATCAAACGCCAAGTGGATCCCGAGGCGGTACTATAAGGATCAAGGTATAAACTGGTCTCCGTAAGTAATTTGGCAGCAAATATTTGATCACCGAAAGGATGAGAGAAAACTTATCAAATTTAAAGTGACTCCCGAAACAAAGAAGTCATGCCTAATATCGTATTTGGCGCTCTGACCCCCACAGGGAAGCCTTTCATAAGGAACATCCTTTCCATCATCACTAACCACAATACTGGTACATCATAGGTGGTGCCATAAATTTCCTATGGAACGTCATGAAACCACTTGGAAAAGCAAAATATATACAGTACAAGTCTCCCTCACTATCCGATGCCCCGATTTACCGTATAGATTTTTAGGAGCTTGTGTTTGGGTTTTGGCTGGTCCCAGATCGCACCCCCATTTTCCCAATTAATTTTAGGGTTTTCTATTCAGGAACGTAACCCAATCGTTAATAGAGGGAGACCTGTAGTAAGATATTAAGCTGTAATGCGCTCCCCATTCCACACTTTCCTCTCAGCCGAGAGGGCGTCCCTTGCCTCGAGGCAGTCTTCCAATTTCTAACGTTAGCAAGATTGGAATGGGAAGAGCTGGGGGGGGGGGGGGGGGGGTACTTACATTATTGGTTCAGCAGCCACTATACTGTATAAATATTAGGTTTTCTCTTATCCCTTCGGTGATGAAACCAATAATGTAACCGTGGCGCCCTCACCAATGAAGTCATCCGACTAAGACTGGTAGAGAGACATCCTAACTATAAGATAATCACTCCAAAACCCAAATTAGCAACAATAATAGATACTGCTTATATCCTACCGGTTACCTATCTACCAGTTACCACAGTTCAACAGCTGAGCTCTGGAACTCTCTCCCAGAATCAATCTTTCCCTCTTCCTATGACTTAAATTACTTCAAACTCCGTGTGTCCAGGCATTTTGGCTCGAACATCCCTTGATTTTGGCCCTGTCACTCTTTCAAATATGGGGAGGCACTCTCTATAGGCAGTTCTGCCTTTTGCCTCCCTCAATCACATGGAAAAACAAAACAAAAAAAAAACATGTAAAATGCCGTCCCAGGGTAAATACACCGGCCACCCCGTAACAAATTGGGGGCCCAGTAATTATAACTAGCTCTTCCGACAGCAAAATTTGCCAACCGCATGGCAAATTCATATATCTATCGGTGGTAGTCTCCATCAATGATGCGAGAGCCTAATTAAAATGTAAAACTTGCAAACTAAACAAACCAAAATTGGGACAAGGACAATATAAATTTAAATTATCAAAATCGCTATGTGGAAACAACGCTTACTAAAATGAAAATTATTAAATAAAAGAACACAATCCACCACATAGGGTGTACATCACTACATGAGCAAGTTAATCTGTTTCCCAAGCAAACCAATCGCACATATAACAACGCACTATCGTCACGTTAGTAGTCAAGTTTGGGAAGTCCGGGACGTTCTGGCAAATTTTACTAAACTCTGCATAAAGAAACTACATGTTAAATGTCAAAATATTATTTAAAATCAAATTTGCACCATGACAAGACATTAACAATAGTAAAAATACAATATTGATAATATCTATACTATTACATAATATATAAAATACAGTACAGCACTCACTATAGTGCTAGTACCTGTAAGCATAGCATGCCTCAAGTGACCCCTATCAATAACTACCCTACAAATAACCTATTATAGCACAAATAAACTAAGGAAATCGCAAAAGTAAGCAATTGATACTATCGACAATGAATACATATAATATAAAGACAAATAATTGCAAAATATGAAGTAACAACAGATTTAAACAAAGGAGTACTCTTTTAACAAGAACAATAAATTTAAAAAATCCATCAATATTAATATTAATAATAGAAAAAGAAAGAGAAAAAGAAAAGAGGAAACAATAAATACAGACAAAAAGTAAAGCAGAGGGTTATACAAGGAAACTTCAAGTTAAAAATGCTTGATTAAAATTATTGATGTAAAATTTTAGAATACAGTCACAATAATTCCCTAAAAGATTAAATTTATGGAACAATTTACTTGCCTCAAAACCTCTGTCCACTAAGAGTCTGTATAGTAACCTAGCTCTAGCCCAAAAGTCATCTACTTTAGTGCAGATTTTACAAAATCTTATTAATTGGGAATAAAACAATTATAAGTTATTTACTATATTACTACTAGGGAAAGGAAAGTTTATTACGTTAAAATTAAAATCATCAACTTTGTGATATACTTTAAGTATGCACTGTTCATTAACAATCTCTATATTTATATCAAGAAAATGTTCAACTTTATAATTTACGTTACATTGTGTGAGGGGAATAGAATTAGGGTATATAAGTTTAGCAACTTGATTAAAATTTAACAAATTGCAAACAAGAATATCATCAATATATCTACTATTATTATTTAACAGTTTAGCAAGTGCTAATTTTTCTGGGATTTTATTTTTCTTGCTACATAGCATATATGTAGCACAGCCAGGTCTCTATACACGGTTAATTCCTACCTTGTACACTCTAGGAAATAATAATCTTTACACTAACGCTCCAAACATAATACCTCACAGACTTATGTTTCACCCAATTCATTCCGCTCACACAAGATTTTATATATAGCTCACCAGTGTCAAGATAGTTTTTTTCCTTGTGTACAAAATAGTGGTTCTCTCCGTCAATGACTTAAGTCTAACATTAGGGCTCCCCAGGTACCCTAGGGGCACCCGGAGAATGCTTAACGCTCTCACGTCATTGACTACGGAACCACTACTAACTATGGTTTTCCTGCCTTCCCTTCGGATTGTCAAACCCGTAATATCAACCACTGTATGGGAATTAATTAAATTAATTCCAGCCACTATCTCAAAGTCTCCTATTTGAGCCTTTAGCCTACCTTAAGCACACATTATACCACCAACAAAACATATTTGAGTATCAGGCAATAACAGTATCAATAAGAACTGTTTAGGACCTGCTACTGACCTATTTGCGTGTCAGGCACGCAATATCCTGCAAATCTGACCCGGAGTTGCAGCAGCCGTAAATGTCAGAGTACATAAAATAATTGTTAGTGTGTTGTGGCCGACTTTGGAATTTTTGGGGTTACGTGTCCAAACAAATCTGTGTATACGAAACACCCAAACAAAGCTGTGTATACGAAACGCGTGTATATCGAGACCTGACTGTACAGTACTGTATAGTAATAAAAATGGCCTTACGGATGGAAAAATTGGCACATAGCATAGCAAATTCATATTATATATATATATAAATACCCCACCTAAGGGGTACGTAACACTATATATATACTGTACATACAATAACATTACTAAATAATGTACCAATATATTCCTATATAAAACATGCAACAGTGCAATAATTTTTAGCGACTTCTATAATACAAATCATCTAAATACTTCCATTTAAATAACCCAAATATAGAAAGTTAACTACAGAGCAATAATTTTATCTACAATTAACCAAAACTTCTGGGAGTAATTCTCACCTTCATCACTAACCAGAATATTGGTACATCATAGGTAGTGCGATAAATTGCCTATGGAACGTCATGAATGCATCCCCATTTACCCCATTCATTTTAGGTTTGCTATAGGGTTTTTCTATTAAGAGCGAGTTTTCAGGAACGTAACCCAATCTTAAATCTATCTATCTACCTACCAGTTACAACCATATGTAAAATGCCAACCCAGGGTATATACGCAGGCCACCTCCCAGTAAATTGGGTGCCAGTAATTATAAATAGCTCTTCCGACGGCGAAATTTGCCAACCGCATGGCTAATTTACATATTTATCAGTGGTTCTCTCCATCAATGATGCGAGAGCCTAATAGCCTATATGTAGTAGTCAGGTCTCGATATACACAGTTAATTCGTACCTTGTTCATGCAGTGTATATCAAAACCGTGTATTAGAAATAACAGACCTTATGTGAAATAATTAAATTGGTTCCAGCCACTTTCGCAAAGTCCCTTATTTGAGCCTTTAGCCTACCTTAAGCCGACATTATACCACCAACAAAAACATATTTGCGTGTCAGGCAGGCAATACAGCATCAATAAAAACTGTTTAGGACCTGCTACTGACCTATTTGTGTGTCAAGCATGAAATATCCCGCAATGTAAGCAAACCACACTATGTTTTCAGTTATTTTATCACCAATGACGTCATGCCAGAAAGAAGACTGGCGGAGAGACATCCTACCTATTAAGATAATCATCCCAAAACCTAAATCCACCATATGTTAACTGCCGTCCCAGGGTAAATACACACCGACACAGGCCACCCCACAGTAAATTGGCAAGCCACCCAGCGATAAATTGGTGGCCAGTAATTATAAAGGACTCTTTCGACGGCAAATTTGCCCAGCGCATGGTAAATGCCTATACTTATCAGTGGTGCTCTCCATCAATGATGCGAGAGCCTAATAGCCTATATGTGGTGCAGTCAAGCTGCCCGCATGGAGGCAACACTTGATAATAATGCATTTTTAATGCATTGCACTCCCTCGGTTGACATGGCTAGAGCATGTCCTTGGTACAGGGACTTAACCCCTTCACCACCATGACTTAATTGTCATCATATTCTGGCTACCATTAGACTATTTTCTTTAGCTTATAATCTACCTATACGACTCAAATGGGTAAATACGATCTCAATAAACCCTCTTTGTAACAATAGTCTTTCTTAAACGCCATAATCTAATTTCAACCAGAATCAAAGGTGTCATGGTGCTGAAGGGGTTAACTGGACATTTGCCAAGAATTGTTAGACCTGAGCATCCAAACTCTTAAAAGTCTATCAGTGGCACGGGGTGGGATTGAACGGCACTTCGATCACCAGTCAGGCACCGGGGGGGGGGGGGGGGGGGGGGGGGGATTCAAGACAGAGCCTGAATAGGGACAACACAAAGAATGAACACACAAAAACAAAATACATATTAATCCAGGAGAATAATTAATATGCAGTATTTGGATATGCATAATATATCTTAGGCTTGTGCATAAACCTTTAACTGTCTTGATGGCCTAATGCTTAGTGTGCGGAATTTCGGTGCGAGTATCTTAGGTTCGAGTCCTTGGAGTACCACATGTATTATATAATTAGAGTACCTTCATCGATTTCATTAGTTGGGTTTATTTGTAAATTAATTGGAGAGTTGGTGAAAACCAATATGAATATACTGTATACGAAGCATATACAGTACAGGTCTCCCTCGATTTACGATAGAGTTACGTTCCTGAAAACCCAATCTAAAATCGGAAAATTATATAGCGAACCCTAAATTCACATATGCATAGCCTACGTGAGTTGCAGTTGGGATGTGTGTACATGCTTAGATTGATATGCAGGATTCGAAGTTGCATAATAAATCGTAGGCAGTGTCCACCATTCTTTAACGGCCTTCGTGGTGTAATGCATAAGGTGTTGATATTCGGTGTGAGCGTCCTGGGTTCGAATCCACAGACTGCCACATGTGTTTGAAATATTTCATTAATCGATTTTAGGAGTAGAGTTGGTTGTTGGATAGAGCATAATAATTAATGGAATAAATCGGGATGCGTTCTGGGACCAGCCCAAACCCAAACCCCAAACGCCTAATATCGTAAATTGGGGGATCGGATAGCGAGTTAGACCTGTATAGCGAACTCTAAAAATAATGGGGTAAATGGGGATACATTCTGGGACCACCCAAACTCCAAACACCTAAAAACCTATAATAATACCATAAATTGGGGCATCGGATAGTGAGGGAGACTTTTATACATTTCAACCAGTACCTCTCAAGCAGTGCCAAATCAACTAAGGACACCCAAACCAGTGCCAAAATATAGTACTGTACTAACCTAACTTAACCGTATTGGTTGATATGGTACTGGTCGAGTTAATCACATACGGTTTACACAACATATCCACAACCTGATATACACTGTAAACAATACACCATTTTGTTTGTACTGTTTATGAAAGAGACAAAAGGCAGGTTGCCTGTAACAAGTCTCTCCACCCAAAACCAAAAGAGGGACGGACCCAAAGTCAAAGGACACGGGGGTCAAAATGCCTGGACACACAAAGTTTAAAGCAGTTTAAGTCATAGGATGAAGGAAAGATTGATTGAGGGAGAGAGTTCCAGAGTACAGTACACTTGTGGAGTAGAAGACAGAAAACCCATACAACCCCAACTACCAGCTATACACAAACATACAACACTATACAATAAACACACTACCAGTATTCACACAAATGAAACACTAAAAAATACTGTACACTCTGTCAAAAAAGTATCTGCACCTCTATCCTGATAATCTGGTGTGTACAGCTTGGTACAGTTTGTATATCTACCTGTAGCTATATCCATCTATACTACTACCTACCTATACTACCCAAGACCTACTACCAAGCTGTACACACCAGATTATCAGGGTAGGGGTGCAGATACTTGTTGGACCGAGTGTACACCAGCACTAAACAAATAAAAGACTCCCTCGATTTACGACTGGGTTACGTTCCTGAAAACCCGATCTTAAATCGCAAAATCGTATAGCAAACCCTAACATTATTGGGGTAAATGGGGATGCGTTCTTGGAGCAACCCAAACCACACCTAAAAACCTATGATCTATATCTACTCCGGCCCAATCCCCACTTTGCCTTTTTTATTGGGGGGGGGGGGGGGGGACTGAAGACAGAATAGGGATAACAGAAAACAATTTCCATACAAAAACAAAATACAAATTCACACGCATCGAGGTCATCCAGAAGACCCACAAATATATTAGACCCCAACATTAAACACAATCCCACCTTCCCTAAGCAATTTTTTTTTCCAAAAAAAAAAAAAAAAAAAAAAAAAAAAAAAAAAAATTAAAGAGACAAAAGGCCTGTAACGAGTCTCACCCAAAACCTAAAGTCAAACGACGTTGGGGTCAAAATGCCGGGACACAAAGTTTACAGCAGTTTAAGTCATAGGATGAAGGAAAGACTGATTGAAGGAGAGAGTACCAGTTCACGTGTTGAAAAAAGTCTGAAAAATCACATACAAATATATACTATACACAAACACCAATACGTGAAGTTTAAAGCAGTTTAAGTCATAGGATGAAGGACAGATTGATTAAGAGAGAGTGTGTTACTGGTTGAGTAGAAGACAGAAAAGCCATACAAACTACAATAAACACGTCATTCACACAAACGAAACTCTAAAACATACTGTACACCAACACAGTACTGTACAGTATTACTAAAACACTGGTCGGCGGGGAGGGTTCTGTGGGGGCGCTCGGTTATGGCCTTGGCCTTGCTCGGGGCCTTGGGGCTGTTCGGCCAGGCAGCTTGGGGAACAACAACAACAACTAAAACACTGGGTAAGATCCCGTGTAGCGGGAGGAACTTTTTCAGATGCCTATTTACTAAGAAACATTGAAAAATATCGTTAACTTAACCTAACCTAACCTAGAATATTAGTAGACTATTAATGAATGTAAAATTATTGAGATACAGTATATGTACAGGTTTTCCCGCTACACAGGATTATACCAAACACTGTACACCACACTATAGACGCTATGCTATCTATCTATCTATCTATATGCTCAGGCCCAATCCACATTTTTTCTATTATTATTTTTATTTTCTATTTAATTCTATTTTATTATTTTTTTTCTTGGGGGTGGCCGACTCAAGACAGAGCAAGAACAGGAACACAAAACATCAAACACAGATAAAATCACAATTTCACACACATCTAGGTCACTTGGACACTGCACAAACATCAATACCTATCTACTGTATCTATCCATTTGCTCAGACCCACTTTTTTTTTTCTTTTTTTTTTTTTTTACTGGGGTTGGCCGACTCGAGACAGAGCCCGAATAGGGACACTACAAAAAAATAAAAAAATAAACAATGAACACACAAACAAATTCACACACATTAAAGTCATCCAGGAGTACAAAGGAAATCAAGCAACAACAGATCTAGTGACCCTTCTAGGCTGCTTAAGAGAAGACCCTGCTTAGGAGAAGACCCAGAGACCAGGGATCACCAAGGTCACTCCAGCACTCGGGGCCCTGATACTATACGGTACTGATACAGGTCTCCCTCGATTTACGATTGGGTTACGTTCTTGAAAACCCGATCTTAAGTAGAAAAATTGTATAGCGAACCCTAAATTTGATGGGAGTAAATGGGGATACATTCTCGAACCAGCCAAAATGCAAACGCAAACCCCTAAAAACCTATAGTAATATCGTAAATTGGGGCATCAGATAGTGAGGTAGACCTGTACAGTATAAAGGAATACCCAAAAGATGCATGGTTGAGGTGCTACGGTGCTCCAGTTGAAAATGTGGCGCAAAATAGTCAGCGAGCAGCCGTGCATATCCCCTACTGTACCGACGACGTCTTTTGTACTTTATTCTGGCTACTATTAGACAATTGTATTCAGTTAAAACGGGCCTCCAGCAATTAACAGGCTTCTAACTATCTCACTTAACCATTTTACTATCACAGATCCTTCTTAAACTGCACAAAATCGTCTAAATAGATTAAACTTACAAAGACGTCGCCGGTACAGAAGGGGATATTGGTGGGTGGAGGCAAGATGGTGTGCGGTAGGAGGAGGCTGTAGGCACCAGCTGAACAGGCCAGTACTCCCGAAGAGTGCTAGGTGGCTGATGAGGACTACTGGAATTCCTGTTTCACCACCTGGCCTCCCTTGCGGATCCTTTCAGTGCCTCACTAATATTAAGGGCAACCCCAGCCTGCCCTTGAAAACCCCTTCTCTTTGTACGGTACCACACGCGCATTACACACTATACTAAAATGTCAAAAATTCAAATTGATTAAAGGTTTACCATCGGGCCGCCTCTGAATTCCAGGGGGATGGGTGGGTGGTCGGCAGCAGAAATGACCTGTGATCTGTCCCATAATAAAATACTGGGTTGGCACTCATCACAGGCAGTTCTGCCATTTCTCTCTCTCAACATACAACTGAAAGCTCACCTCATAAACCCTGACAATTAAGCGGCTCGCTTGGTGTAGTGACTAGCGTCTCGGACTTCCACCCAGAAGGCCCGGGTTCGCGCCCACGCTCGGCGCATTAAAGATTTTTCACAAGCACTGAGTCGTTACCATCCCTCATGAGCAAAGGGATGGGGTAGTAGTACAGGACCCCAATGGAAATACGCCTAATCGGCCTTATTGAGCTATCCTTAGCTAGCTTAGCATGCGCTAGCTTTAAGAACTATTATTATTATTATTATTATTACCCTCGTTGTTTTTTGTAATTTGGAGAGTTTTGTAAGTGTCTGAAGTCTTTCAGTGACTCAAGACATATGCATGTCCCCCTCCAGTCTTAGTGGTAAAGGCACTGAAGGGTACATCACAGTCAGGAGTGCGAGCTAGAGTCACTAGGAGTAAGGGACAATTCGGACTCGCGGGCCTATTCGCGGTGAAAATCGATGGCTCCTAGTGACTCTAGCGACTTCTGTTAGAATCCCACTCACTCGCGGTGAAAATCGATGACTCCTAGTGATTCTAGCGACTCCTGTTAGACTCCCACTAGCTCGCACTCCTGACTGGGTGATGTACCACTTAAACCATTTGACGTTTTATGTATGTATGTATGCATGTACTCTGGCACTTACCCCATTTTTCCTTTTTTTATTTGGGGGGGGGGGGGGGGAAAGACAGCCTGAACATGGACATCACACTCATCTAGGTCGTAAGCCACCAAATATATTACAGGTTTGACAACCCGAAGGGAAGAGAAGAAAACCTAATATTTAAGCCGGTATCACACGAGCGCTTTTTCCCTCAACATTTATCCTTAACACTGGTCTGGCAGCTTCTGAGGTCAATATTTCAAATATTTCTGTCACCTAAATTCATCTATCGTCAGTCTAGTTTCCGATTTCGGAGCAAAATATTCCCGAAATGTTGCCAGAAAAATGTTGAGCATAGAATGTTTACTATAAATGCTCTCTTGTGATACCGGCTTTAGTAATAGCTCCGGAGTCAAATGGCGTAAGAGTAGTCCTCCCTCCTGCCCATACATGTCCTCTTGATATTCGTGTGTAATAAAGCTATTAGCAGGATTCGTGGATGTGTGTAATTTTGTGTCTTGTTGTGTTGTGTTGTGTTATCCTTGTTCGGGCTCTGTCTCGAGTCGGCCACCCACAATTAAAATGTAAAACTTGCAAACTAAATAAAGGAAAACAAAAATGGGGAATGTGCCAGAGAATTAGATACAGTAGTAGAATCCACACAGACTGATTTATTATAATTCTACAAAGAGGGACCATCCACTTGTCTTTTTTTTTTTTCTTAACACGTGGGATGGGTTAGTAATGAAGGAAAAACAAAAAAAATCTGCTCGTCTAGGTCATTTAGGGGTCGGCGGAAAGTCACAATTAACATAGGGTGATGGGTACGCAATACTATATACAGTACTGAAAAATCACTCACGTACACGGCTAGACTTAGAGGGTTGCCAAACATCGGTATTGTTCCGTGGGATCTTAAAGTAGTTCCCATACAAATCTGAACCCTCTAGGTGCTATAGGACAAAAGTAATTAAGGCAAACGCAACCATTGCATCGCTGGGGTTTAGGGTTACATACAGCTTGGTCCCGCATAGTGTGAGAAATTGGTCGATACAGTGCGTCGCACTATGTGGATTCGCACTATGTGAACACTGTATCCTATGGGAAACAACCGTAATTGGTCGATCGGTCCTCCATATAGCACACACATCTTTCCTTATATCGTTATTTATACCGACACAAACATACCAAGAACAAATTTTAATGATAAATATAGCCCAATTCATCGGCATAATTTCGGCGCTTTCGTCTGACACAGCGTCGGCGTCGGTAGCCTAGACCGGCGTTTGCTCTCGGTCTGTTTTCTATCTATCTATCTATCTATTGCCTGACGCCGTGATCCCCGAAGGGGTGGCCACGAACGAACCGCCCCCATGCACCTCTGTCCCCAGTCAGTCGACGCCCCTCCTCCCAACCAGCACCGCCTTCGTTCATGTAGTTCCTCACTCCATCCTTCCACCTCATATTCGGTCTACCTCTCCCCCTCTGTCCCTCCACCTCGCTCTCGTACACCCTCTTAGTCATTCTCTCGCTTTCCATACGTTCCATATGGCCGAACCATCTCAAGTTGTTCCTTTTCACACTTTCCAGCACATCTACCTCCACACCACACCTCCTTCTTACTTCCTCATTAGTCTGTCTATCCCTCCATGTAACTCCGCACGCACTCCTTAAGTAATTCATTTCCACTGCTCTCACTCTTGGTCTGAGTCTCTCAACCAACGTCCATGCTTCGCTTCCGTAAGTCAGTGTCGGGATTACCACACTGTCATGCAAGGACTTCTTCACTTCCATACTGACCACCCTATTTCTTGTTACTGCTTTTAGCGTTCCTACAACCCTCTTCCCCTGTTGTACCCTCTCCCGCACCTCTTCATCCATAGTCCCATCTTTACTCAACACACTGCCCAGATACTTAAAAGAGTTGACGATCTCCATAGCCTGACCGTTCAGCTTCACCTCACACTCTGTGACTTCACCCCTTTCGAAGACCATAACCTTGCTCTTCCCCGTATTTACCTTCAAATTCCGTTTTTCGCACACTGTTCCAAACTCATTTACCAGACCCTGCAACTCCCATCTGTTTTGATGGTGGGCATTTATTTCACTACCCATCAGGCCCATTGTCCCTATCACTGAATGCACTTGAGAACACTTAAATACATATATTGATGAGATTACTTACCACACATAATATATTTGAAATCAGTCATAATTATAGCCTTACTCATCGGCATAATTTTGGCGCTTTTGTCCGACATGGCGTCGGTAGCCTAGACCGACGTTTGCTCTGTTTTGATGGCCCTGGGAATTTAATTCCTTCATTATTACCACCAGACCCACTATACCTATCACTGAATGCACCAAAGGCCACAATAAACTCGCAAGACAAGAGGTTCGGGCAGAAAATAGCTTGTAAACATGTAGTTTTCCAACACAATGGTTGCCAGCCTGTCCACCGATCACAGGTATTCTCATGTATGGGGTAAAAAATGTCTGACTCACCAGCCTCCCTCCATGCCCAAGCTGCTCAAACACCATTGATGCCACGATTCAGGCAGGAAATTTATCGCACTTTACAAATTTTGGCCGCACTAATAGAAAACTCCCCGGATTTAACCCATATTGCCACCCGACTCACACTAAAAGATCGTATTCGCATTGGTTGATAATTTTGTGCTTAATATTTTCATTGCTCGCACTAATCGAAATTCGCACTGTTTGAACTAGTTTTCTGCAGGACCGAACTGTACATAGGAGACACATTACGTGCGTCGCTGGTACTCTTAGTGGCATCCGTTCAAATGACGTACCAAAAGTATTTTCAGTGTCGCCTATGAAGATGGTTCAATTGGTCTTGGAAGGCGTATGACATCTTCCAGCTTAGCCATTGGGCTAAAATAGGCCATGTAAGATTAATGGCACTAAGTCTTTTTTACGCCGGAGCCACTACTAAATATCAGGCTTTCCTCTCTTCCCTTCGGGTTGTCAAACCCGTACTGTGGAAACAAGCAGACTACAGTAGGTTTAGTTTATACCAAACCAACTGGCCAGACCTATGAGAGTTCTGTATGGAGCTCAGTGGTCTGGTTAATCTGCTCTACATAACTAACCAAACAAGAACATTTACAAAGAAAGAAATAGGCTTGTGAAGGCAAAGAACTAATTTTGTGATAGAGTGGTAAATGAGTGGAACGCACTGCCCCAGTATGTAGTTGATTCCGAATCAATAAGGGAGTTTGAAAGTAATCTTGATAAAGCATGGGGAAGACAAGATTTGAAGTTTGATTATAAAGCAAAAATACAGAATAGTAAAAATGTTGCGTCTGCTACCGCCGCCGCCAACACCGTGAACGACCGCAGCAATGCAAGTACTGGTACTGAGCTGGATACACAGGCCTAGTTTGCCTTTTTCCAGAGGATCAACTGTAAGAAACTCAGACACAAACCAAATGCAGAACGGTCGCGCTCGGTTATGGCCTTGGCCTTGCTCGGGGCCTTGGGGCTGTTCGGCCAGGCAGCCTGGGGAACAGCAACAACTGTCTTGAAACATCTCTCCCAGCTTTCTTCTCTCCTTTGCCTTCAGAGCCCATGTTTCAGCCCCATACATTACTGAAATTAAGTTTTGAAATTAAATCGAATAGTTAAATTTTTAATTCATGGCATTGTTTTGATAAATCTTCAATGCGTTATTTCCAGTGACTATCAAGTTCGCCATTTCATTTTTTAAATTGGCCATTATCAGTTTAGGAAGGACCTATAGGAATCTGAAGGGTTAAAGCTATATCCATTAAACCTTCGACTACCACAGGTCCTCCTTAAACTGAAAATCATTGAATGGTCTGTCTGAATAGAAGATAAAAAAGGTGTGGTCATACTGAAAAGGTTAACTGTAGAAATATTATTTTATTTGCTATATGGAGCGTAATTAACAGAGTTTCAGGATATTAAGGAAGTTGGAGCCGTGAACATATATATTAAACAGAAATGCTCTTAAATTACAGGCTCGCTACCGCTCGCCAGGATAAAATCAACACCTAACTGCCACGAAAGGTCTTAAAATTGACAGAAATGGGTCGAAAGTTCTTAAAATCGTCAAAATAATGGGGCGAACGTCTTAAAATTAGAAAAGCAATGGGGCTAAACACGAGGGAGAAAGGAGTCAAGAAAAAAATCCCTCGAGTGGAAATCTCCCCTTAAGAATTACAAGAGCAACTAAGCATCTTGACTCTCGTCCTCAGGTTTAGCCCCAATAGTTTGCCCATGTTCACACTTTTGACCCCATTGTCAATTTAATAACTTTTCTTTTGTCTTTTTACTGTGTTGGTCTAAGTTTTGGTTTGTTTATTTTGCAAGTTTTACATTATAATTCCCTGCTGAGCAATAGATTCTAATTTAAGACGAACCAGAAATTTTTCTATAATTATTAACCCCACACCATAAAAATCTTTCAGAAATTATAATGTAAAACTTGCAAACTAAACAAACCAAAAGTTTGACAAACGCAGTAAAAAGACAAAACAACCCTGGGTGGGGCTTTGGTTTCCCGGGCGTTTCCGCACCCTCCTCAGCTCCCCGCCGTGGAGTGGCTTCGGTCACCCAGGCTTTATTGTGGTCGGCGGGGAGGGTTCTGTGGGGGCGCTCGGTTGTGGCCTTTGCCTTGCTCGGGGCCTTGGGGCTGTTCGGCCAGGCAGCTTGGGGAACAACAACAACAACTAATCAAAATCGCTATGTGGAAACAACGCTTAAACAAAATAACAATTCTTTATAAATAAAAAAAAACAAATCCAAAATTACAAGTAATAATACTATGCCTCC
Organism: Paralithodes platypus; assembly: GCA_032716605.1. Lineage (NCBI taxonomy): Eukaryota > Metazoa > Arthropoda > Malacostraca > Decapoda > Lithodidae > Paralithodes > Paralithodes platypus. The sequence goes on along the minus strand of CM064536.1, from coordinate 14,320,455 downwards.
AAGTTGTATCAGCATCTGAAGGTCCGCTGAGCCAAGGCACGTCCTACCATCAGACAATTCGAGGGCGCAGCTCTTTCCCTGGGAAGAACTGGAGGCGGCTGTCCAGTCACTGCAAAGTAAGGAACCCGTTAAAAACGACTAAAGATATGGAGTCTGTGCAGGGTGTCAAACCAGAGCAATTTAGTTTAAAGACAAATGATTAGGAGAAGAGTACAGGGAAATTAACATTGAATAGCATTATTTTGGCCTTTTTATCACTTCCACAGACATAATTTGAACTACAAACAATAATTTTAGTTATACAGTACTGTACAGACGAAGAAAATATGGACTCTGCTTTTGTTTGACACCCTGCTGACAGCCATTAACCCTTTCAGGCTCTGGGGGTTGCCGGATATATATCTTGATGGAGTTCTGAAAGAAATGCAAGGAAGAGCAGTGGATGATGGTGTACCGCTGATAAGGGAAGGAAATGAGTGGAAGTTGCCTGTACTGCCATTTGCCGACTATACAGTTCTGATGAGCGATACCGAATGGGAATGGCAAGGTCTGGTAAATATGTTTTGAACAGAGTGTGAAAAACGGAATCTGAAGGTAAATGTGGGGAAGAGTAAGGTTATGGTCTTTGAAAGGGATGCAGTCACAGAATGTAAGGCCAGGTTGAAGGGTCAGGCTATGGAGAATGTCGGCTAATTTAAGTATTTAGGCAATGTGTTCAGCATGGATGAAGTGCGGGAGAGGGTGAAACAGGGGGAGAGGGTTGTAGGGACGCTGAAAGCAGTAACAAGAAATAGGGTCGTCAGTATGGAACTAAAGAAGTCCTTGCAGGACAGTGGAACGTATGGGAAGCGAGAGAATGACTAAGATAGTGTACGAGAGCGAGGTGGAAATACAAAGAGGGAGAGGTAAACAGAGTTGGAAGGATGGACTAAAGTATATGTGTGAAAGTGGTGTTGGATGGGAGTCAATCGACTAGGGACAGGTGCATGTGGGCAATTCGTTCATGGCCACCCCTTCGGGGATCACTGCGTCCGGCAATAGACAATTTGAGGGTACAGTACTTTCCCTGCAAAAGACTGGCTCAACTGGTAAGGGCTCCAGGTGGTCCAGTTACGATCCTGAAATCCCGATCTTAAAACCAAATACAGTAAAAATCACATGGCGAACCCTAAAATTAATTGGGTAAATGGGGATGCATTCTGGGACCAGCCAAAACACAAACACTTAAAAACCTATCAAAATATGGTAAATTGGGGCATCGGATAGGGAGGGAGACCTGTACGCACTCCCTCCTCCAGACCAGGACTATCATGACTAACCTCTGTAACTCAAAAACTACCAGAGTCAGTCCTGCAGGAGAGTGCTCTACCAACCCAGCCAAGACCTGTGAAATATACATATACTGTATAAAGGAGTACAAAGGATATCAAGCAACAACAGGTCTAGTGACCATTCTAGGCTGCTTGTCCTCCAAAACACTGAGGATCAAGTGTCCAAACAGTGGTTTAGAGTGGGTAGGTGAACATTGGAAAGGGAACTACTGCCCTGGAACTAATGTCCGTGGCAGGATTAGGAAGTTAGTAGGGAAAGGGGACAGATGGGTTAGTAACTGAGGGGAGGATAAAATAAAGTTATTAATTTACAAACGCAGTCAGTCGCGGGTTTGATGCGAGATATTTGTCTAGGCGAAGTTTAAATGTATCAACGGTGCTGCAGTCTATAACGCCTCGGGGAAGCCCATCCTTCTGTACCGCAACGTCTATTCAACTTCATTAGGGCTACTACAGTATTAGATTATTTTATTCAGTTTTATAGGGGCCTCCAACAATTAACTCTTCCACGCTTTTATGACCAGAGGTTGCCAGATTAGCAATAAGAAATAGACTTCTCTCACTCTTATAATTACCTCTCCAAAATTAGTTTTCTGCCCAAAGCTAACTCAAAGACAACTGCAGAGGTTGAAGTAACTAAACTAAAGGTTTATAAATACCCCTGATGGTAACAAAGGCTTTAAAGTATCCCTAATAGGCTCAAAATTGCATCATATGTCGGAGAGGGTTAATATCTTTACTGTAGTTATAATGTAAAACTTGCAAAATAAACAAACTAAAACTGGGACGATACAAGATAAATGCAAAAGCTCAATTAGAATCACTACTGTATGTGGAAATAACGCCTAATACTGTATATTCAAACTTTGAAACGGATTCGCCACAACACGGCCCCATCATGTCATCACAGTAGCTGATGTTGGTATAGTGCTTACAGTGTATCAGCAAGACTTAAACTCCCCCCTGAAGCAATTACACCTAGCGAATCTACACCACACCAGCCTTAACCCCTTTACTAACCGTGACAGGTTTGATTTCGGCTATATGTACAGTAGAACATTTTATGCAGCGTAGAAAGGATCTGTGGTAGTTCTATCTATCTATCTATTGCCTGACGCCGTGATCCCCGAAGGGGTGGCCACGAACGAACCGCCCCCATGCACCTCTGTCCCCAGTCAGTCGACGCCCCTCCCCCCAACCAGCACCGCCTTCGTTCATGTAGTTCCTCACTCCATCCTTCCACCTCATATTCGGTCTACCTCTCCCCCTCTGTCCCTCCACCTCGCTCTCGTACACCCTCTTAGTCATTCTCTCGCTTTCCATACGTTCCATATGGCCGAACCATCTCAAGTTGTTCCTTTTCACACTTTCCAGCCACATCTACCTCCACACCACACCTCCTTCTTACTTCCTCATTAGTCTGTCTATCCCTCCATGTAACTCCGCACGCACTCCTGTGCGTAGTTAAAAGGGTTAATTGAGAGTCTGTAGCCTTTTAATTGCTACACGTTCGTCCCAAGCTGAATAATATACTGTAGTCTAATAATTGCCGGATTATAATTAAAAGTAAGTCACCGGTACAGAAGTGGTTAAGGGGGGGAATGCGCGTATTTTTTTGCTAGTTTATATATCTTTAAATTATTTTTTTTTAGTTTCCTCCCTAGACCTCCATTAAGCTTTAAAAAAATACTCCCTAGACCCCCCTACAAGATAAATTTGTAAATTTTTCGGTAGAAAAATTTCCCGGTGAAGGCCAGTTCCTCTTAAAATTACAGGCTCACTATCGCTTGCCAAGACAAAATAAGACGCCTAAATGGCACAAGATGTCTTAAAATTTACAACTAAATGCGGGTGAAAGGTTAAAATCGTCAAAGTAATGGGCAGAACGTCTTAATTCTAAAGACCAATGGGGCTTAACAAGAGGGAGAAGGGGGACCAGAAAACTGGCCCATCCCCCCTTAACCATGATATAATAAAGCCGGTAATAATATGCTAGGCTAATAAATAAATAAAAATTGGTAAATGGATACGGTGTGACAGTCACTAGTTTTAGCAAGAGTGTTTTTTGTTTTTTTTGGCATTTTGTCTTTGATATACAGTGTTGTTTTATACCAAGGACTGTCGCAAATGAGTATTTACCCATTATCCAACAATCTAAAAACACGGCCCCCACTAGTGGGGAGGGCTATGAAGATCAGGGAAATTGCGGGGTAAAAGGGGAAAAATAGGGGGCATTTTTCAAAGTAAAAAAAACCCAGTAATTGAATTTTGAAAGTTGGCTCGAGTTTTCATGTCCATTAAACCCCAAAATTTGAAAACCCGAGCCAACATTTGCCAAAACTTGGCTCGGGTTTAGCGATTTTTTGAAGTAAAAAAACACAGTAACCTAACCTAGAACATTGGATACAAGAATAACCCTTACCTACCAGCTAGTATGTGTCTCTAGTTTATCCCATACCTACCAGCTAATCCCTAGTCATGAACCTAACTAAGAAACCTAACCTAACCTAAAAGTAATACAGTTCGTGGATAGCGGGAAAAGTGTAATCCGGCAGAGAGAACATCAACAAAGTGACAGTGGCTTTGTGCAGTGGGGACTCTGAAAATGTGGTAAATTGATACGGTGTGACAGTCACGAGTTTTAGAATGTGTGGTTTACCTAACTAAGAAACCTAAGAAACCTACGTAATTGTTTAGTTTATGTCCTCTTTTTCTAGTTATTAAAAATGTATTCTATGGTGTATAATATGATATATACAGTAGTAGCAATAGAACTGTTCAAATGACCTGGAAAGTGTATATTAAACCAAATACAAAACTTTGAGTTGTTGTTGTTGTTGTTGTTCCCCAGGCTGCCTGGCCGAACAGCCCCAAGGTCCCGAGCAAGGCCAAGGCCGTAGAGCGCCCCCACAAAACCCTCCCTGCTTACCACTAACAAAGCCCGGGTGACCGAAGCCACTCTAAGGCAGGGAGCCGAGGAGGGCGCGGAAACGCCCGGGAAACCAAAGCCCCACCCAAGGCCCTGTGCCCCTCAGCAATTATGAAGGGAAAGTTGAGGGGCAAAGGAAAATGTGACGCTTTGGCTCCCAATCTGCCAACTTTTAGGTTGGCAGTAGGGAGGTCGATCCACGGAAAAGACGCCGTCACTTGAGATCTAGAAGATATATAAGTAAAAGGAACAGTCAGAGTAAGCTATGGGTATGGTAGAGATCGCTCAGCTCTCACTCTGATAGACCAGCCCACGGATGTGTTGTTTACATTTTGGGTTTGGAGGGGGAGAGGAAGACAAACTAAACAATTACCAAAACCTAACCTAACCTAAAAGTAATCAGTGGATAGAAACTAACCTAAAATGTACGCAATTACCAAAGCAGCACTGGATCGCGCAACTGTAAGGTCCCCCGAGTAAGGTAGGAGGGGAAAAAAATCTATAAAGCAGAAATCCCGTAAAACAGGACTTGTCATTATGCAGACAAAACTGTGTTTTACCCTATATCTCCCTTATAATACATTTGCGACGGGAAGGACATATAAGTTTGACATAAGTTTCCTCACATTCAACCTGTCCCAAAGAAGGGTGACCGCTCTCAACCCTCCAACTATCGTCCAATTGCTCTCATCTCTTGTCTTTCTAGAGTTTTTGAAACTATTCTTGCTTCCAAATTTCTTAAGCATTTCTCTTCTCATAATCTGCTCTCAGATCGCCAGTATGGCTTCCTTAAGGGTCACTCTACTGGTGACCTTCTTTCATATCTTACTAACTCTTGGTCATCCTCCTTTCGGGACTTCGGTGAGACTGTTTCTATTGCACCAGACATATCTAAAGCCTTCGATAGAGTCTGGCATAAATCTTTAATTTCTAAACTACCCTCCTTCGGTTTCTATCCGTCCATCTGTGCCTTTGTCTCTAATTTCCTTTCCGGCCGTTCCATAGCCACGGTTGTGGACGGCCATTGTTCACTTCCTCACCCTATAAAATCCGGTGTTCCTCAGGGCTCTGTCCTATCTCCTATTCTCTTTCTAATTTTTATAAATGATCTCCTTAACTGTACCTTAATTCCCATCCATTCATACGCAGACAGACGACTCAACCTTACACTACTCCATTAGTTTTTCAGAGGATTTATTGGGATAGTCTTTGTTATTCAGAGGATTTATTGGGATAGTCTTTGTTATTCAGAGGATTTATTGGGATAGTCTTTGTTATTCAGAGGATTTATTGGGATAGTCTTTGTTATTCAGAGGATTTATTGGGATAGTCTTTGTTATTCAGAGGATTTATTGGGATAGTCTTTGTTATTCAGAGGATTTATTGGGATAGTCTTTGTTATTCAGAGGATTTATTGGGATAGTCTTTGTTATTCAGAGGATTTATTGGGATAGTCTTTGTTATTCAGAGGATTTATTGGGATAGTCTTTGTTATTCAGAGGATTTATTGGGATAGTCTTTGTTATTCAGAGGATTTATTGGGATAGTCTTTGTTATTCAGAGGATTTATTGGGATAGTCTTTGTTATTCAGAGGATTTATTGGGATAGTCTTTGTTATTCAGAGGATTTATTGGGATAGTCTTTGTTATTCAGAGGATTTATTGGGATAGTCTTTGTTATTCAGAGGATTTATTGGGATAGTCTTTGTTATTCAGAGGATTTACTGGGATAGTCTTTGTTATTCAGAGGATTTACTGGGATAGTCTAGTCTATGTTATTCAGAGGATTTATTGGGATAGTCTTTGTTATTCAGAGGATTTATTGGGATAGTCTGCGCCGAGCGTGGGCGCAAATCCTGGAACCTTCTGGGTGGAAGTCCAAGACGCTAGTCACTACACCAGCGAGCCCTTACATAAATTGTTGACTGAACCGGCACATCATGCTAGCAACTTTCTGCGGGTCCCTCAATTAATGAACTGAATTGAAACAAAAAAGGCAGTTGATATATATCCGATAATAACATATTTGGGGGAAATTAAAATATATTCCCTTCGATCATATGGGGAAAATAATAGGAAGAGAGTGAGAAATGGCCGCCATCTACAAAATGAAACCTGCATATTGAGGTTCAGTGTTCGTTAATTTAGAGTTAATGTAAGCTATTATAGGTTAGGTAAGGTAAGGTAGGTTTGGTTATAAGGTAAGTGAAGTTAAAGATTGGGTTATATTTTAGGTTAGGTAAAATAGGTTAAGTTAACTAAAAATCGAGTGATTTCCCAAGGAAATGGATATGGAAATCGTTTGAATTAAGTTAAATACAAGGGGGAAAACTGATTTAATCATAAAAACGAGTAACACCGTTACCGGTTACCAGTTAGTGAAGTTAATTAGTAGCTATTTTATTTTAAATGTGATGAAAATAGACGAAAATAGAATAGGGTCATTGAGAAGGTATTATCTCCTAACATTCGTGAATATGTCCGTTTAGAATGCTTTATACCCCAACTCGAAAAATTTAATCTTCGATGTTCGTCTTTTTTCACTAGCTTATGACTTTTCTAACCTAACCTAATCTAGTCTGGGGTAATATATGCTTAGTAAGTTAGGCTTAGTGAGATACTGTCAGGGACTTTTGGACAAATATTCACCATCAACTAAAAATGGTGGTGAACTAGAGGACTAATACAAATGTTACCCAATAAATATAAATTTTCTTTGTTTTACGTTCCATAGAAAACAGTTATTTTAGGGTAACTAATATTTCCTATAAAAATATTTAGTTTCATTTGACTGTCCTTATTTATTATTCAATTTATATTATATTTTGCTTTCCCTGTATGCAGGCTCATAGAGGAATTAATTTGTATTATAACATTTAACCACACATCGAAAGCTACAGGAATCGTAGTTCAAAAAATGGATGGCAATATACTGTGACTTCCGCACCACAACACTCATTAGTCTCATTCTGCTCTAAGATTCATCAGCGATAGGACGTTCTCGATCAGTCCTCGTGACTCATAATCACCCAGATTGCAATAATTACTTAAAATAACTTCGATAGGCCTACTAGGCCTATTCTATAAGATGACCACTTCAAATGTGATGTGTAGTGGTGATATAATTGATAGGATCACTAAATGGGGAGCCCTGCTGCCCGGATCAAGTGGCCGTTGCCAGAAAATTTTGTTTGATGGCGTCCCTGCTATAATGAAATGTGGCACTAGGAAGGACGACCGGCTCGGCGTCTGGGGACGGAAGATGGAAGGCCGCATGTTGGAGGGTAAGAATGGCCCGATGGTGCTTGCAGTAGGATCTGATGAGCCTATGATTGTTATTTCTCGGGCACCTTACTTGGTGAACTGATCTTACTAGCAGTTGGTGTTGACTGCAGCACTATAGCCTATGGCCGCCACTGTCATTCCAGGTCAACCAAGGAATGGTGCTCTGACCTATGGTAACAGCAAAATGAACCTCTATTATATAAGCACATTAGGCCCAGAATTAACCCCTATCGGTACCGGTCACGTCCCTTTGTATCTGTTTTTAGTCATAGTTAGATTATTTTATGCAGCTTAGGAAGGGTTGTGTGGGCGTCAGAAAGCTGTAGTTGTGATAGTTTATATGCCATTAACCCCTTCTGTACCGGTGACGCCTTTTTAATTAAGTAACACCCGTTCTTAACATTAATCATCAATTACAAACCCCAATGCAAGCATATGGTCCTCCCGGGATTCCAACGCGGGACACCACACCCACAATAGAACAGAAGACATCTAAACCATTACACCACCAACACAGTTACATTTAGACGAATTAATGCGGTTTAATCACTTCTGTATCAGGGACTTCCTTTCCATCATATTCTGGCAACTATTAGACGATTATATTTACCTTAGGAAGGACCTCTAGCAGTAATAAGGCTTCAAACTATCTCGACCAACCCTTTCAAATACCACAGATCCTTCCTCAGCTGCATAATATCGTCTAAATATAGCTAGGATGAAATACAACACGTCACTGGTAGTTAAAGGGTTTAACCCCTTCTGTACCGGCGACGTCTTATATTTTTGTATTGTAGCTACCATTCGACGATTTTATTCAGTATAAAAAGGACCTCTAGCAATTAATAGGCTTCGAACTATTTCACTCCACCATTTGTAGGCTACAACCACAAAAAATCGACAGCTAAATGACACGAAGTCTTACTATTGACAGAAAAGGGGCGAAAGGTCTTAAAGGTAACTTATTGTAAAACTACTGTATGTAAAATGTTTGTCAATCATTTTTTTTAATTTAATTGAAATCGCCAAACAAGCATGAGGGAGAAAGGTGTCCAGCTCCCCTTAACCCTTTCAGTACCGCGCACACGTTACCTTCCCACACAGTCCAACCACCAACTTTATTCTGGTCCCCTTCCTCATACTTAACCCCATTAGTTTTAAGATCTTTATAAAGTTTGCCCCATTAGTTTGTCTATTTTAATACATTTCGCCCCAAAATTTCTTTGTCAATATGAATGAATACCTTTCGTGTCATTAATTGTGGAGGCACTGGCCTTCGCGTGAAAATTTTCTACCGAAAAATTTACAAATTAATCTAGTAGGGGGATATCTAATGGATTTTTAAAAAGTTGGATTGAAGTCTAGGGACTCTCGGAGGAAACTAAAAAATAAATAGACCCCCAAAATAACCACTGTACCTGAAGACCTTCCCACCACACAGTCCAACCACCAAATGACCGCCTCTGCTGCCTTGGTCCCACACTATGGTTAGGTGGTCCAGGTACCCCCCCTCCGAGACCACCACAGGATACTCTTTCCCCCACAGGGTACTCTCTCCTTGCTCAGTCACGCCCACCTCCCCCTTTCCCCCATAACTGCTCTACCTCCGTCAATTTACCCCCCCCCCCCAACCTGACAATTTACTATCCTCTCTCTCTCTCCCCCCCCCCCCCCCCCTTACATGGGCTCTCTATCATTGTTCAGTCCTAGCCCCTTCCCCTACCCCCCCCTCCCCCCTAACGAACCAATATGACCACAAATATAAAAATCTCAATTATTCCAACCCAATATGAACCTCTATTATATAAGCACATTAGGCCCAGAATTAACCCCTTTAGGTACACTCACGCGTACTAAAAGTTGCTCAGGGGTGGGTCCTTCCTCCCCCTACTCCACCCTGGACAGGTGGAAGGGGGGAGTCGGGTCCAAGTCTACCCCACCTTCCACCCCCAAATTATCCCCTACTACCCCACCTTCCTTCTCTAGTTTGTGATTAGCGACGATTGTTCTCATGTATTGCAAATTATTGGTAAACCATCAATGCACATGCTTACAATGGACAACATTTAACATTTATTATGAATTTATAAATACAATATACTATATAATTGTATTCTCAAAATGAGTCTATACACAACGTGGGTTACACGAATCGTAGCTGTAGTGGTCTTGTGCCTCTCTCTCTCTCTCTCTCTCTCTCTCTCTCTCTCTCTCTCTCTCTGCGTGTGTGTGTGTCTCTCTCTCATTGCACTACTTTCTACGATCCTGAGTTAATGTGATTTCAATATAATAATACCGTAATTAAATCCAGTATCATACAGTATTCAGGATAGTATGTTCACCATTATTGTAATACACATCAACGTGCCCTCTACGATTTACTCCTAGATTCTCAAATTACCTACACAGTCGTGCTTTTATGTCTGATAAGGAAAGGACTAGAGGCAAAGATAGGCTGGAATAGTGTTGTGACTGTTATTGATTGTTTTGTTTATCATTTGAATCAGTTTCTCCCATTTACTCAATACCATACATATTATAAACGGTCTGCATTTAATTCTAAGTGGCCTATACACTTTGTTCAATCAAGTAAATTTAAAACTCTAAACAAATTACTATCAAAGTCGGTGTTAACTGTTAGTAAGGTTTGAGTATCGAGCCCTTGAGTAGTAGGGCTTGCCTTCTCAGTCCCCCCTTCTCTGTCTCTATCTGTGATCCCAGCCTCTCACCTCTACAAACCCCCAAATAAGGAATAGGATTAATTGACAGTTTTACCCTCAACTCTACTCTATGTGTATCGAATGCAGGCACCATTCATTACACACGCTAATGAAGGGAAATCTACCACATTAAGACCCGTTAAATCTTGGTTGTAGAAAGTGTGTGCTATAAGAGAGTTACAAGGAATAGTTATTATCTCAAAGACCTTCCGGTCCATTTCGGGGAAATATTCGAGGTGGAAGGAGAGACATTTTTCAGTGCACTAAACTCCTTACAGAGTGTGCATAATACTACCGGTACTATCTACTGCCTTCTTGAACTGCCGAACTGAGGAAATGTTTACAACGTTTGAGGAATGTTTGTTCCAGGTAGAACAGATCTTAAATGGGAAACAATTTCCACAAATACTAGTGCTGAACCTTTTCAATTCTAACTGCCAGCCATGGTTGCGTATTGTATTCATATTGAGGCTAAACATTTTGCTATGATACAAATCATCAAATCCATTACACATTTTAAAAACTTTAGTGAACTGACCTCGTAGTCTGTGTTAAAGAGAGAGAGTACAAAGGAGTACAAAGGAAATCAAGCAACAACATATCTAGTGACCCCTCTAGGCTGTTTGTCCTGCAAAACACGGAGGATCAAGTGTCCAAACAGTGGTTTAGAGTGGGTAAGTGAAAATTGGAAAGGGAACTTATGCCCTGGAACTAATGTCCGTGGCAGGATTAGGAAGTTCGCAGGGAACAGATGGGTTAGTAACATAACACAGTTACAAGTGTTCTTTTGTATATCTGGGAAAAAGAGAGTAACGTCTTAGTAATATTTATACGCAATAATCCTTGATGAATTTGAGGGGGGAATAAAATATTATTCATTTACAAACGCAGTCAGTCGCGGGTTTGATGCAAGATATTTGTCTAGGCTAAGTTTAAACGAATCAACGGTGCTGCAGTCTATAACTTCTCGGGGAAGCCCATTCCACAAGTTGACAACTCGATTGAAGAAGATATTCTTAGATTCGTGTGAGTTAAAAGATTTACCAATAATTTTGCAACCGAGAGAGAGAGAGAGAGAGAGAGAGAGAGAGAGAGAGAGAGAGAGAGAGAGAGAGAGAGAGAGAGAGAGATGAATAGACCACTACAGCTGAGATTCATATAACCCACATTGTGTATAAAGACTTATTTTAAGAATACAATTATACAGTACGTTTTATCAATAAATTCCTAATACATTTTAAATGTTGGCCATTGTAAGCATGTGCAAAGATGGTTTAACAATAATTTGAAATACATGCATGAGAACAATCGTCGCTAATCACTAACTACCAGTTAGAGAAGGAAGGTGGGGGAGTTGGGTATAGTTTGGGGGTGGAAGGTGGGGGTAGACATGGACCCGACTCCTCCCTTCTACCTGCCCAGGGTGGAGTAGTGGAAGGAAGGACCCACCCCTGAGCAACTTTATGTACGCGTGAGTGTACACTCACGCATACTAAAAGTTGCTCAGGGGTGGGTCCTTCCTTTCCCTACTCCACCCTGGACAGGTGGAAGGGGAGAGTCCGCTTCAAATGTACCCCCCACCTTCCAAGCCCCAAACTATCCCCAACTCCCCCATGGCCCTTCCTTCTCTAGCTGGCAGTTAGTGATTAGCGACGATGTAATACATGTATCATGTATTATAAATTATTGTCAAACCATCATTGCATATGCTGTATTGTATTTTTTACGCTTTTAACCCCTCATTTTCCCTGAACTTCATAGCCCTCCCCACTAGTGGGGGCCGTGTTTTTAGATTATTGGATAATGTCCTAGCATGTTTCACATGCTTGCACCGTCAGGGGACATTCTGACGACATATACAGACAAAACACACATAACAAAGCCACTCCAACACCTTCCTCTCTCTCCAACACCCCTTCTCCCCTCTCAACACTCTTCTCTGAGCTATTGCCGATAAAAATGGCATGTTCAGTCCTGTACAGAATCGTAAGATTCAGAGTCGTGAAGATTCCAGGACGAGCTCATTAGCGGCGGATCCCCAGATCGACCGTGGTGATTGTCACCTAAACATCTGCAAAACTAATGGGTAAATACTCATTTCAGCTCCTATTCAGTATAAAACAACACTAGCCTATATATAACTCGCTGAAATCGCTGTCGGTCCAAAAAGTCAGGTTTACCCGGAAATGTGTTAAGAGTCGGAGTTAGACTGAGTTTGTTTTCTCTTGTCTTCTTGTTGAGAATATAGCCTAGCCTAGCTACAAACCTACTAAAATCTACCATATGCCGGTCACCTTCCTTTATGATCTCCCTCCGACATCAGACCCTTGCTTGACTTTGCTTCTGTTTGGAATACTGGATTTCAAGGCGATCTTAATTTTCTAGTCTGTTCAACGTCGATGGTCGAAACAAGTAACCAACTACTCAAGTCTCGCTTATCATGATCGTCTCTCTACCTTAACCTGTTTTCAATTAAAGGCAGATTGTTGAGGACCGACCTTATTCAGTGTTACAAAATATTCCATAATCTCTCGCCCATTACAGTAAACCCCATGACCTGTACTCTGGTTCAAATCTTATGGGACCCTAGAGTCATAACATATAAAAGGGGTCATCAATGGAAAATGCTACATAATACATAATACTGATCATCTGTGGAACTACTATTAATCCTTACATACATAATAGTTACCAAGGCAGTCTAGCAAATTATCGCTACAGGGTGTCAAACTGGGTAATTTTCTTTGAAGATGGAATAAATACGACTGAAAACAGGACAAATGACACTAAGTAGCATTGTTTTGGCCATTTTAACACTTCCAAAGACAGAATTTGAGCTATAAACCATAATGTTATCCTTACATATACAATAATAAGGACATCAAATATTCTACTTGGCACCCGTTCACACCCTGCGCTAGATCCCTTCTCAAAAGTCGCTAGAAGGCCAATAAATAGTGAATAAATGCTGAAAACCCCTCTAGAATGCCACAATAACTATAATCATTCCCAAAATTTATCAATGCTGCAGAATTTTGCTAGAATTAGTGGCGCTATATTGAAAACAAAAAACTTGCTCTAGATCTAGCAGTAAATATCCGCAAATGGCAACCCTGTCACAATGCGAATCTACTCCAGCTGGAGAGAGAGAGAGAGACTTATTGAGTTGGCAAGCCTTTGCTTTAGGCTAGCCCTTGTTGTTGAGTTTAGGACTATTTCTGGGCTACCTATAATTAATAAACTAGATTATCGCTTATGCTGGAGAATTGACCACTTGCGAGTTTCGTTCTATAAGGAAGTTGGAGCTGTAGACAGATATTTAGCAGAATTACCAGCTAAAATATGGTTGTAGTAGATATATAAATACATAAAATTCAATTCAACATACTCTTTAGCCATCAGAAGCCCACATTATTATTTTTGTTTACTATCGATGTCTACAGCTCCAACTTCCTTATAGAATGAAACTCGCTAGTCAATTGGCGCTCGAACAAATAAAATACCCGCATATTATTATTAGGATGTTTTCTATGCTATGAAAGAGGAAAAAGACAATGCTGAGTGTAACGAGTCTCCTTCAAAGTTGAAAGAGTAACAGCCAAATTCTAGGGATACATTCGAGTCTCCAAATGTCTTTAAGCAATTTAAGTCTTAGGATGAGGGAAATACAGATTGAGGGAGTTACTACAGTGTTCTGTATTAAGTAACACTCCGTTCTTAACTTTAATCATCAATAACAAACCCCAATGCTGCAATGCACTTTAAAGTACTGAAAGCATATGGTCCTCCCGGGATTCCAACTCTGGAAACCACTCAAAATATAAGCACTCCAATAGTATCTCAAGGTTATGAAGTAGGTGTGTTGTGAATCATTTAAACCACTTGCTAGGGTATCAATATAATGAAATGAAAGCAAGTGGTTTAAATGATTCACAACACACCTACTTCATAACCTTGAGATACTATTGGAGATACTATGGACGAGATGGGTTGGGTGTGAGGGGAATCTACTATAGGTGTGGGCCTATCCGCGCTCAGCAGACCCCCGTAATCTTGTGTTAATCTCTGACCGTTTTGGTGGGGTCAGTACTCAAGGTATTAGTGAGATGGGTCTATAATTGGGCCTTGTAATTGGGGTTGGGTGTGACAGGGATCTGCCTTGTATGGGCCGATCGGCTTTTTGCAGACTCCCTTTTTTCTTATGTTCTTCTTATGTTCTATTAGTTACCATAGAGTTACCATAGACCTTCGGACTGTATGGGACGTCAGGCCCTGGCTGAAGCCTCCACGTCGACTTTCAGGAATCTCGCAGAGCCTCCAGACCATCCGGTGGAGGGGGTGAGTCAGACAATGGAAGGGAAGGAAGAATGGTGGGTTGAAGGTAGGAGGTGGATTGGGGAGGTGGGTGAGACGCTGCCAAATTACGATTTCACTGGGATGGTGAGAAACAGGATTTGTGCAGAAAACTACATAAACTGTAAAATGCTCTGGGGTAAAGTAGAGGTTAATACTAAATGAATTATATGTTAAATAAAAGACCATAACATGAACAAAGGTTTACTGATTTGGTATTCAACAATTTATGTACAATATTGACATTATCATTATTATTATTATTATTATTATCATTATTATAATTATTAATATTCCTTTCAGTATCGGCGACGGTTTTCATTTGATTCCAGCTATATTTAGACAATTTTCTTCAGCTTAGGAAGGATGTATGGTAGCTGAGAGGCTTCACTGAATGAATCGGTAGCCTTTGAATGGATACACGTCCTTTCTAAACTGAATAAAATCGCCTAACAGTTGCCAGAATGCCATGAAAAGAAGGTCGCCGCAACAGAAGGGGTTACCATCATCGTTAATATTAATATTCCGTTTCACAATTCCACACAAACACCTCCGCAAATTTGGGGGAGTCCGGAAAGCAAAGATTTTTTGTTCATATATATGCAATCGTAGTAGGATAGTTCGCGAAGGTCGATTGTCGAGTCCTGGCGATAGATTGTAAGCTAAAGAAAATCGACTATGGTTAGCGCCAACGAACTTGACAAAAATCTCGACCCCTGACCTCTCCGTAACTCAAAAGGGCCTTGAGCAAACTGGCTGTATATATCCACACCTATTTCCTGGTGGACTCTACCTAAATGATAGAAATGTCAGCCCAATTGCTTTCAGTCATTTTGAGTTATAAGAAGTTAAGGGGTAAAGATTATTGTCGGTAGTTGAGTCCTAGAGGTTGATTGTAAGCTGAAGAAAATTGACTAATGGTAACCAGCATACGATGAGAATTACGTCATGGTGCTAAATGGGTTAACCCCTTCTGTACCAACGACGTCTTTTTAATTTTATTCTGGCTACTATTAGACAATTTTATTCAGTTTAAAAAGGGTCTCCAGCAATTAACAGGCTTCGAACTATCTCACTTAACCCTTTTTACAAGCACAGATACTTCTCAAACTGCACAAAGTCGTCTAAATATCTCTAGAATAGAATACAAAAGACGTCTCCGGTACAGAAGGGGTTAAAAGGCTTAGATATATATAAATTAACCCCTTCAAAACGATGATGCCTTTATGATCAGATTCTGGCTACCATTACATGATTACCGGTATGTAGCTTAGAAAGGACCTCTAGTATTCCTCACTTACAGTCACCTCATATCAGGGCACAAACTTCACTTAACGTTGCTATGCTTCATTAAGTTGGAAATTAGAAAACAATTATTCAAACCGCAAGAAACAAGACACAAACTACTAAAAATAATTCAAGTCCATGAACGTAGAGGGAGCTTCACCGAGGCGTAGACCTAGAAAGACGTGGGATCAAGTCATACGGTCTGATCTTGAATATAAAAACCTGACCAGTGAGGCAGCTCTGAACGGGGCTGCCGAAACCGGAACTTCCAGAAAATTGGAAGTTCTTAAAATCGCTAAACTAATGGGCTGAAAGTCTTAAAATTTCAAAAGCAATGGGGCTAAACATGAGGGAGAAAGGGGTCCACAAAAAATAATATGATAATTTGTAATGGATTCAAGACTCCGATACATGTAGCCGATAAACTTACTGATGTAACGCTGGCTTAACCCTCTCCGACATATGACGCAATTTTGAGCCTATTAGGGATACTTTAAAGCCTTTATTACCATCAGGGGTATTTATAAACCTTTAGTTTAGTTACTTCAACCTCTGCAGTTGTCTTTGAGTTAGCTGTGTTGAGCCTATTGGGGATACTTTAAAGCCTTTATTACCATCAGGGGTATTTATAAACCTTTAGTTTAGTTACTTCAACATCTGCAGTTGTCTTTGGGTTAGCTGTGTTGAGCCTATTGGGGATACTTTAAAGCCTTTGTTACCATCAGGGGTATTTAGAAACCTTTAGTTTAGTTACTTCAACCTCTGCAGTTGTCTTTGGGTTAGCTGTGGGCAGAAAACTAATTTTGAAGAAGTACTTATAAGAGTGAGAGAACTCTATTTCTTATTGCTAATCTGGCAACCTCTGCGTCATATGAGTCTGAAGGGGTTAAGAACTTTTACGAGGTCAGTTTTAAAACCATTCAGCATGAACTGTTATGCCTCCAATTCCAGCTAAGATCGGACGATTTTATGCAGTTTAAGATGGACCTGTGTTATTCAGAGTCCTGCAGGTAGATTATAAGCTCAAGAAAATTGTCTAGTGGTAGCCTAACCAGAATAAGAGGAAAATTACGTCATTGTGCTATAAACTCGCTCGTGTGACGCCGCGGAAGAAATCGGGCCCCGAACTATTGAACCAGATTGCAAATATATAAAACAAAATGCACACAAACATGAGAATGCTTGGGATACTTATACTTAATACTGTACATACTTAAGGGAGCCTACCTTGCTTTTTTCTCTTTCTCTCTCTCTCTCCTTGGCTTGTATCCATTCGGCCCCATTCAGCCTACTGTTTTATGACGTTTACCCCATCCAGGTGTCAATATTTTCCAGGCGAGCCAGCATATATATCTTTTTGCAAACTAAATTTGTAAATTTTTCGATAAAAAAAAATCTCCGGCAAAGCCGGATTTCTCCATACAATGCTGGCTTGCTTTCGCTCGCCAGGAAAATATTGACACCTGGATGGGGGTAAACGTGTTAAAACAGTAGGCTGAATGGGGCTGAACGGATACAAGCCAAAGAGAAAGGGAGAGAAAGAGAAAAAAGTGAGGTGGGCTCCCTTAAGTTAAATTAAACCTAAAAGAAACATTAACAAAATATTTAAATTATTATGTTCCTTCCAACAACCAACTATACTCCTAAAATCGATTTATGAAATTTACAAACACATGTGGCAGTCCGTGGATTCGAACCCAGGATGCTCACAACGAATATCAACACCTTATGCATCCTTTGGCATAAAACAAAATATAAATTTACACTGTAGAAATAATGGGTCTAAATTAGGTCAGAAACGGTCAATTCAAGTGTCCGTAATATGCCTTTAGCCTTCGAGGGGAGGTGGGTCGTTTTTCTGGTCCCCCTTCGTGCTTAGCCCCATTAGTTTTCAGATTTTAAGACGTTCAGCCCATTAGGTTGACGATTTTCAGACCTTTCGCCCCATTTCTTTGTCTATAGGCCTACTAAGACTTTTTGTGTCACTTAGGTGTAAAAAAAATTCTGGCGAGCAATAGCGAGCCTGTAATTTAAGAGGCAATCAGCTGGGACATTTTTCTATCGAAAACATACATACATACATGTACAAGTTTAAAACATACATACATACATACATGTACAAGTTTAAAGACCGTTTTGTCCACAGTCCTGAAAAATGTACAAATTTATCTTGGCGGGTGTTTTTATAAGCTTGATGGAGGTCTAGGGAGGAAACTAAAAAAATATACTGTAATTAGATTCATAAATGAGCCAATAAATACACCCATCCCCTCTTAACCCCCTAACCAATGGGGCTAAACACGAGGGAGAAGGGGGGACCGGAAAACCCTGACCCATCTCCCCTTAACCCCTTCACCACCAGTAGGTTATTCTCGTCCTATTTTTGGTTACCATTAGACTATTACTTCCCACCTGATGGTAAATTGTCATGTCTTACCTGTTATAAAGAGTCTGTAGTAATTCCTAGCGATGCCTTCCATTGTGGTTAAGTGCCCCATCAATTACCCCTTCAATTGTGGTTAAGTGCCCCATCAATTACCCCTTCCATTCGTCTAAGTATTAACCCTTTCAAGCTCCAATACGCGTTTCTGTTGTTTCTGGCTACTATTAGACGATTTTATTCAGATTAGTAACGGTATATGGAAGTCAAAAGGTTAATTGAGATAGTATTTACCCTTTTAATACCCACATATACTTCCTAAGCTGCATAAAATCGTCTAATGATAGCCAAAATAAACTGCTAAAACGCAGTGGAGAGAGGGCATGGTGAGCAAGGGTTTAAGAGTCAATATTAACAAAACCAAGGTTATGCATTGTAGATTGAGACGAGGCAATGTGGAAAAGAGCGGTGCATACCCATGTGCAGTGTGTGGAAAGGGAGTGGGCGTTAACTCAATTCAATGTAGCATCTGTCGATGTTGGGTACACCATGGGAGTAAGCGCTGTAGTAGAATAAAGGGACCCCTGCCGAAGGATAAGTCAGAAATAGAGAAATTTGAGTGCGTAGTGTGCAAAGGCGAGCTTGTGTTAAGTGATGATCCTGTGGCTGTGAATTTTGGAAATGAGTCTTTGGAGCTGGTGAACAAGTTTTGTTACCTAGGAGATACCATCTCTGCCGGTGGTGGGGCCGAGGCTGCCACTGTTGCTAGAATTAGGTGTGGCTGGGGGAAGTTCAGAGAATTGATGCCAATCCTGACCATGAAAAGAATGCCTCTCCCCCTGAAGGGAAAGGTGTATGCCTCATGTGTTAGAAGTGCAATGACGTATGCCTCAGAAACATGGGCCGTTAAAGTAGAGGATGTCAACAGAATGGAGCGTAATGAGATGAGAATGGTGAGATGGATGTGTGGGGCCAGGCTACAGGATAGAATAACAAATGTTGAGCTGAGGAGACGTTTAGGTATAAAGAGTATTAGCGAGGTGATGCGTACAAGTAATGATAATTGGTAATCCAAAGGTCCCGGGTTCAAATCCCGATGTATCAATGGGAAGATATTATTGGGATGGAATTTGTGCTGTATCAGTGCATTACCACAAGCCCACCGAAACGTCAATAAAATACCCTCATTGTTCCCTGTATGAATATTCCCATATTCAAAATATGCTATAGGGGTGCAATGCCTGGTGAGTTATCTGCTCAACAGGTGGCGTTGTGTGTGTGTAAGTATGAGAGTCCGAGTGTAGGGGGTGAGACAGTGAATCACGGGAACGAGGTGGCTTCAGAGATGGGGTCGTTTCGGGCCATGAGTGAGCACCGTGCCTCATGTGAAGGCAAGATGGCAGGTGCTCGTTGTACTCTATGTGCTTCACATGTCTCACTCCCTAGACTGGAACAAGACCTCACAGGCTTCACTGTAAAGCGGTGAATGTTAAGGCTCTCAGCCTATGCCCGAGAGGAAGTAAGTTGGAAAATAAAAAAAAAAAAAAAAAAAAAAAAAAAAAAAAAAATAGACTGGGATGGTATGGACATGTGGAGAGAATGGATTAACAAAATTGGGTGAAAAAATGCAGGTCTGTGATTGTGGAGGGAGCTGCACCAAGGGGTGGACCGAGGAAGACCTGGGATCGGACTATACGCGCCGATCTCAAATCCAAGAACTTGACAAGTGAAGCAGCCCTTAACAGGGTTGCCTGGAATGCCGCCATTAGGACAAGAGACTGAAACTGCACTTATGTGTGGAACACTCAGTCTTAAAATGTTATGTATGTGTATGCTAAAACGCGTCAAGAGCTTCAAAGGGTTAAGGCCATAGCACGGTTGGGTATATGAACACTCGGTCAATGAAGTATCTGCACCCCTATGCTGATCATCTGGTGTGTACATCTTGATAGGGTTGGCATCTCTGCCTGCATGTGTCAGAGACAATCCTCTCTGACACATGTTTACAGCTCCAACTTCCTTTTCTGGCTTCACTCTCACATAGGGTAGGTACATACACACAGTACATACAAGTTTAAAGACCGTTTTGTCCACAGAGAAAGACAAGCTTCTAGGTTGTGAGGTTGTGAACATTTAAAGCGCGAGAGTATCCGAGTTCAGAGGGTTAAAATTGCCAGCGCGAATCAGACTTCAACTTTCCCAAGGTAAATAAATTGCTCAATACTTTGCAAATACGCTAACCCCTATTATGACGCGGCTTTACGCTTTATCTTGGCTATTATTAGACGATTTTATGCAGTTTAGGAAGGACCTCTAGGAATCTAAGGGGTCGCAACCAACTCGACTGCCTCAGACGCCCACAGATCCCTCCTAAACTGAATAAAATTGTCTAATGATACCAAAATACTACTGAAACACATCATAGTCCTATCTTATAATAATGTCTTATCTCAAAATACTACTGAAACGCATCATAGTCCTATCTTATAATAATGTCTTATCTCAAAATGCGTACCGGTAGCTTCTCCAACGCAGACTATCTGGCTGAACAGTCCCGAGTGCGGTTGATCAAAGCCGCTCCAAATGCTCGGGCCCTCGAAGGGGCCAGGGTGAGATGATATCTGCAGGGAAGGGGATCATCAGCCCACAGGCTTGCACCCCCGGGCCAATGCCCCCCCCACCATCCGGGCGGCGCCGGGCCAATGCCCCCATTGCAGTGCCACCCAATCGGGCGATCTACCCAGCACTTAGAAGTAAAAGTAGTACAGTACAGTACTGCTTCTTGCTCTGGTGGGAGGTCACTTCTACTTTACTTTATAAATAACTCAATGATAAGTGAGTATTATACAAGGGTGGTATTTTATGTGAAAAGGTTTTATGTAAGGAAAAGAGCTAAAGAAAATCCTGTAATGGTAACCAGAATCAAATAAGATGATTTTATATAGCTTAACCCTTTCAGACTCATATGACGCAGAGGTTGCCAGATTAGCAATACGAAATAGAGTTCTCTCACTCTTATAATTACCTCTCCAAAATTAGTTTTCTGCCCACAGCTAACTCAAAGACAACTGCAGGTTGAAGTAACTATACTAAAGGTTTGTAAATACCCCTGATGGTAACAAAGGCTTTAAAGTATCCCCAATAGGCTCAACACAGCTAACTCAAAGACAACTGCAGAGGTTGAAGTAACTATACTAAAGGTTTGTAAATACCCCTGATGGTAACAAAGGCTTTAAAGTATCCCCAATAGGCTCAACACAGCTAACTCAAAGACAACTGCAGAGGTTGAAGTAACTAAACTAAAGGTTTGTAAATACCCCTGATGGTAACAAAGGCTTTAAAGTATCCCCAATAGGCTCAACACAGCTAACTCAAAGACAACTGCAGAGGTTGAAGTAACTATACTAAAGGTTTGTAAATACCCCTGATGGTAACAAAGGTTTTAAAGTATCCCTTATAGGCTCAAAATCGCGTCATATGTCGGAGAGGGTTAAGAAGGACCTATGTTATTCAGAGGGTATATTGAGATTGTATTTACCCTTTGGAATCCAAGAGGTAGATTCTAAGCAAAAGAAAATTGTGTAATGGTAATAGTTTAAAGTAAGATGATCTTAAACAGTTTAATTAAAATGTAAAACTTGCAAACTAAACAAACCAAAATTGGGACAAGGACAATATAAAGTCAAATTAAATTATCAAAATCGCTATGTGGAAACAACGCTTACTAAAATGATAATTATTAAATAAAAGAACACAATCCACCACATAGGGTGTACATCACTACATGAGCAAGTTAATCTGTTTCCCAAGCAAACTAATCGCACATATAACAACGCACTATCGTCACGTTAAGGGGAGATCTCCACTCGAGGGATTTTTTTCTTGACCCCTTTCTCCCTCATGTTTAGCCCCATTGCTTTTGATATAAAATGTTTGCCCCATTAGTTTAGCGATTTTAAGAACTTTCACCCCATATTAAGACCTTTCGTCTTTAAAAAAAAAAATCCAAAATTGCACATTCCTGTGTAGACTTATAGCCTACACATGTACAGTATATACAGTACATATAACCAAACATATCTCCTTTCTTTGGCACATGATTTCATATCACAGTAATAGGGATTATATATATCACATTACAGACATGTATTTTTTATTATGTTCTCTCCACCAACCAACTTTACTCCTAAACTCGATTAATGAAAGTAACAAACACATGTGGCAGTCCGGGGATTCGAACCTAGGATGCTCACATCGAAAATCAACACACTTATGCATTGCACCACGAAGACTATGCATTGCACCACGAAGACAGTGATGATATGAACACACTAATGTTCAGGAACTTTTGTAAACTTATTTAGTTTGTTTTTGTGTATCACATAATTATGCCTCAAATTATATAAAATAGTTGTTCTTGAATGCAAAACATAACTTGACATAATTAGCAATTTGCTACTTACTTAACCTTACTTAAGGTTGCTGTGCATATTGTAATACACTATATAATACTTATAATAAAACCTTTACTCACTCACACAACCACTTACGCCAACAACACAATCTACACTCAATGAGAGCTCTGTGGGAAAGCCCGATCGTGGCCATGACCTTTCTCAGGGACTCGGGGCTGTTCGGCCAGGCAGCTTAGGGAACAACAACAACAACAACAACAACATAAGACCTTTACACATTATATTGGTTTAACTAATACACATATACCAACAAACATGCACATATACTAACAGGCACACATATCACAGACACATGTTGTAGAGAGATGAACCCAAATAATATAATACACATATCAAACATGCACATATACTAACAGGCACACATATCACAGACACATGTTGTAGAGAGATGAACCAAATATATAATACACATATACCAACAAACATGCACATATACTAACAGGCACACATATCACAGACACATGTTGTAGAGAGATGAACCCAAATAATATAATACACATATACCAACAAACATGCACATATACTAACAGGCACACATATCACAGACACATGTTGTAGAGAGATGAACCCAAATAATATAATAACATATACCAACAAACATGCACATATACTAACAGGCACACATATCACAGACACATGTTGTGGAGAGATGAACCCAAATAATATAACCATGTTATCACAATGGTACCAGGTACTGCACTGTTCATTAGGTACGTTCGTAGGTAAGGAAAATTTTAGCATGTCCGAAGTTTAGGTTAGTTTTTTACCTGTCCGAAGTTAGGATTCATTTCTAAAAAAAATAGAAAGTCATTATTAAATTAATTACAAAATTATGCATGAATAAGTAATAAAATCGTTTACCGGGTATTACTGACAACACTTTTCTCTGTATTATCATACTTACCACTATCATACAACCACATTTGTTTGTCCTAGGCAGACAAAGTTTTGCAGGGTTACAATTAACATCATTTTTTTTCATCGGATTCAAGAATTTTTTTCATCCATATATTTTCGTGCTAGTTCCATAGTAGTTATACACAATAGTCTTTGAATATTACCCAAACTACCCAAATATTTATTTTTTGCATATAATAAACCATCTTCCAATAACCGTGAAGTATTACATATTTTCGCGAAATGTCCGAAGTTTGGGTGCAGTCCGAAGTTACGGCATTTTACGGTAGCGATTTTGATAAGTTATTTTGTCTTTTTACTGTGTTCGTCCAAGTATTGGTTTGTTTATTTTGCAAGTTTTACATTATAAAGTACCCAAGGGACCCAAAATCGGAGAACGGCTTCCCAAGTACCTCGATACCGCGAAAATTAAAAAATGTCTCTGTTTCGAGGTTTAAATTGGAGGTTCGTTTTCCGATTTTGGGTCCCTTACTCAGTTTTTGTGTAAAGTCCAGATCTACTGTAGTCTATAGTTCATGCTAAATTGCCCTAATGCTGCATCAAATCGGCTCGTTATCCTTGACGAGCCTCAGCAATAGCGGCGTTAAGTACTCTAGCTTTGCTGAATTCCTAACCAGTTAGTATGCTTTTCTATAAAAAAAATTACAAATTTATCTTGAAAGAGGGTCTTGGAGGGTGTTGGAAGTTCTTCTTGTGTCGTCCCTGTTTTGGTTTGTTTATTTTGCAAATTTTATAATATAATTTTTATGATTGATAAAGGTCTAGGGAGGAAACTAAAAAAAAAATAATAAAAAGATACGGTACATAAATGAGCAAATAAATACCCACGTCCCCCCTTAACTGGCAAGAAATATAGCAAAACTAAAGAAATCAGCGCCGGCATAGATTCAGTTAATCTTAGAACAAAGGCCTAAGTCTCAAGGCACAGATACTATACCGAACAACTGAACATCTGACGTCCTATTTCTCTGTCTTTTGTGTCGCAAATACCGGCGTCACCCGAGCACTTTAGCAGCGGGATGTATCCGAGTCACGGTATCCGAGTCAAAGAGGGATAAAAGTCAACACGCTACCAACCATACCGCAATATACTGTATATTTTAACTCAAATATATTTTTTATGTATCGGAGTCACAGTATCCGAGTCAAAAAGGGATAAAAGTCAACATGCTACCAACCATACCGCTATATATATTTTAACTTAAATAATTTTTGTATGTATCGGAGTCACAGTATCCGAGTCAAAAAGGGATAAAAGTCAACATGCTACCAACCATACCGCTATATATATTTTAACTCAAATATATTTTTGATGTATCGGAGTCACAGTATCCGAGTCGGTGTCAAACCTTAAGCTGAGTTCATTAATTTTAGACTTTATTATTGTACCGGTATATATAAGGGTAAAATTATGAGTAAATAGATAGATAGATAGATAGAAAATGATGGTTTATAATTCAGACTTATTATGACTTTGGATGAAATAAAATGGCCAAAACAATGCTATTTTGTGTCAATTTTCTCGTATTTCTTTGCAATATTCATTCAAGACTTCAAACGATGTTGATTTGGTGTGAATCGAGTCAACTATCGGATAGATTTCGCTTTTATTGTGAATGTATTTTGTATCGGAGTCACAGTAGCCTATCCAAGTCAAAAAATAGCTAAAATCAAGTCTACTATCTGACAATTTTGGCTTTCATTATGACAATAAAAGGAACACCTTGAGATGAGCTCCTAATTGTGTACAGTACAATTTAATATAGGCTACCTACCGGTATCAATAAACAGCAAAATTCAATCAAAATAATATGATCAACTTATAGCGGATTCAAGACTCCGATACATGTAGCCGATAAATTTACTATGATAATTTGTAGCGAATTCAAGACTCCGATACATGTAGCCGATAAACCTGCTATGATAACTTATAGCGGATTCAAGACTCCAATACACATAGCCGATAAACCTGCTATGATAACTTATAGGGGATTCAAGACTCCGATACTTGTAGCCGATAAACCTGCTATGATAACTTATAGCGGATTCAAGACTCCGATACATGTAGCCGATAAACCT
Organism: Paralithodes platypus; assembly: GCA_032716605.1. NCBI lineage: Eukaryota > Metazoa > Arthropoda > Malacostraca > Decapoda > Lithodidae > Paralithodes > Paralithodes platypus. The sequence goes on along the minus strand of CM064536.1, from coordinate 14,294,698 downwards.
GCTATGATAACTTATAGCGGATTCAAGACTCCGATACATGTAGCCGATAAACCTGCTATGATAACTTATGGCGGTTTCAAGACTCCGATACACATAGCCGATAAACCTGCTCGCAAGACGCCGGCATAAAATACCCAAATTCAAGATGGCGGCCTCGGATTCTGAATCATATCCACGAATTACTCCAGTCGAGGATGTTTTAGTTCATCCGATTTCAACACTTTTCGGAATCAGAATCGAGGATATTTTGTAAACTTCATCGATTTTCTAGTTTTTGGAATCACACTCAAACACAGAAAATATTTTAGTTGGAGGTATTTAGCTTGTCCGTTTTCTACACTTCTCGGTACCTAAATCGAACCCACTAATCATATAAGTCGAAGTTTGTAGTTATTTAAATTCATCCGTTTTCTACATTTTTTGGAATCCCATTTTTTCACTCGTTTTCAGATTATTTCACTTGTTTTTTTATTAATTCACGCGTTTTTTAATTATTTTACATGTTTTCAGATAATTTCACTCTGTTTTCGGAATATTTCACTCGTTTTAAGATTATTTTACTCTTAAGATTAATTTTTTTTTTTTTTTATTATTTAACTCAATTTCAGATTTATCTAACTTTTTTCCAGAATATTATACTTGTTTTCAGATTATTTCACTCATTTTCAGATAATTTCACTCGTTTTTTTAATATTACACTCATTTCTAGATTAGTTTATACAGTATATACTTGTTTTCAGACTATTTCACTCATTTTCAGATTATTTCAGTTTTTTTTTTAAAGTTTCCCTTTTTAGTTCATCCATTTCCTACAGTTTTCAGCTCCACATAAACAGGTAATCTTGTGGTCCTCCTCCTCGTCGAATTTGTAGTCGTACGCCAACTGAAAATACAAAAATATCATTAGTCAGCCAGTCAGTCAGTAGCCAGCCTTTACTCTCACAAGGGGTAGGGAGGATCAGCAAGACACACGAGAAAGGAAAAAGAGGTGACAGGAGTAACACCTATAACACGTAAATTACCCATTCCCAGACCGGGGAGGTAGTGACGAAAAATAACGATGCGAGACTCATCCGAGGCCTCGCAATCGGAATGAGTACTTTAAATACTTTAACGAGGACCCATTGGAGGGCCAGTCTGGTGCCAGCAGCCGCGGTAATTCCAGCTCCAATAGCGTATATTAAAGTTGTTGCGGTTAAAAAGCTCGTAGTTGGATTACAGTTCCGGACTGACGGTTCACCGCCCGGTGCTTACTGTCACGCTCCGAACAGCCTGAAACATGGCCCCGCCGGCTCGCCCGGGGTGCTCTTTACCGAGTGTCCCGAGTGGCCGGCATGTTTACTTTGAAAATATTAGAGTGCTCAGAGCAGGCTACATGAATGAGGCGGGTGCCCAACCCCGAAAGGAGTTGAAATAGGGGAGCTATCCCCCCGCCAAAGGCGGCTTTCTAGGGCCTTTCCTAGCTGTTGCTGAGAGGATTGGGTTCTAGTTATGTGGTGATGGGCTGGTCTATCAGAGTGAGAACTGAGCGATCTCTGCCATACCCTTAGCTTACTCTGACTGTTCCTTTTACTTATATATCTTCTAGATCTCAAGTGACAGTGTCTTTTCCGTGGATTGACCTCCCTACTGCCAACCTGAAGTTGGCAGATTGGGAGCCAAAGCGTTACATTTTTCCCTCAACATTCCCTTCATAATTGCTGAGAGGCACAGGGCCTTGGGTGGGGCTTTGGTTTCCTGGGCGTTTCCGCACCCTCCTTAGGTCCCTGCCTTGGAGTGGTTTCGGTCACCCGGGCTTTGTTAGTGGTAAGCAGGGAGGGTTTTGTGGGGGCGCTCGTTTATGGCCTTGGCCTTGCTTGAGACCTTGGGGCTGTTCGGCCAGACAGCCTGGGGAACAACAACAACAACAACAACAACAACACCTATAACAGTTTGCCCACAAAAAGCAAGCACACAAGAATTCAGAATTGAGTCAGAATCTTTACAAACATTTGAGCGTAATTTAGACAAGGCATGGAGTAGACAAGATCTATTTTATAATTACAGTATAAAGCTAAACTTCAGTATGATAAAATTGTATTGACTGCCACTGCCACAGCCACCACTTTTTGCGGGTCCCAAGCTGGATACACAGGTCTAAAAAGGCCTCTTCCAGAATGTCTACTGTAAGATACTGTAAGATACTGTAAGATACTGAAAGAAGCACCAATTTTATTACTAACATAAATGTAAATGTCCAATAAAGTCCCTGTAACAAAGGCACACCCTAGCCCTGTCAATCAAGGGAGTGTACCGCGTTAAACACTGGATCATCATAGAAATATTTCCTCACAACACTTTTGTCTGTCAATTATAATATAAAACTTGCAAAATAAACAAACCAAAACTTATACGAACACAGTAAAAAGACAAAATAACTACGGTAATCAAAATCGCTCTCACTTGGAAGGACCATATTACCGGTCTCGCTAAGGCAGCCTCCAGAAGCTGGGTGTGCTCAAGGGGCTCTTTACCCCTGCGCAGCTACTTGCTCTGTACAGGGGCACAGTGCGACCTTATATTGAGTATTGTTCACATGTGTGGGGAGGTTCCTCTCACACTGCACTCCTAGATAAAGTAGAAAGGAAAGCCTTTCGTATCATTAACTCCCATCCATTCACCAACTCTCTGCAATCTCTCTCTTCGCCGCAATGTTGCATCTCTCTCGCTATTCTATCGCTACTACAATAATCAGTGTTCCTCGGAGCTTTCCCAGTGTATACCACCTCCTCTACATAGGGTACGTAGTACCCGCCTTGCAACACAATCGCACCCCTACTCTGTGCAACTCTCCAACCCAAGAGTGAAATGCTATTCTCAGACTTTCTTCTATTCAACTGCTGAGCTCTGGAACTCTCTCCCAGAATCAGTCTTTCCCTCTTCCTATGACTTAAATTGCTTCAAACTCTGTGTGTCCAGGCATTTTAGCTCGAACGTCCCTTGATTTTGGCCCTGTCACTCTTTCAAATCTGGGGGAGGCACTCGCTGCAGGCAGTTAGTTATGCCTTTTGTCTCCCTCATTCACATAGAAAACAAAATTATGTGGAAACAACGCTTAGGTAAAAAAAAAAAATAATAAATAAAAGAACACAATCATAACATAACAAAACATACCTCTTCTCTGATGATGATCTTGCGGTTGGAAATAATCAGGATCTTGAAGTCTCTTTCCACTTCAATTGTCTCGGTGTAACAGTTGGGGCCGCAGGAGTGGTTGATGTAGCGAGCCAGTCCCCCGGTCACCGTAGCGTCTACCACTCGTTGGTCGTCCAGTCGGAACATGTAGATCCCTCGGTTCATCGCCTCGTAACGCTTCTCTCGGACCTGTACAAAGAAACAGAATTAGTAGGTAAATACATACATTAAAAATAATAATGTAAAACTTGCAAAAAAAAAAAAAAAAAAACAAAAAAAAAAACACACACACACAAAGACACAATATAAAGACAAAAGAACTAATCAAAATCGCTATAAAAGACCAAGTGCGTCTCACATCCCAATGGCGGCGCTCCAGGCAACCCTATTCAGAGCTGCCTTACTTGTCAGGTTTTTAAATTCAAGATCAAATCATAAGGTCTAATCCCATGTCTTTCTTGGTGCATCTCCCTCCACATTCATGGACTTGCATTTTTTCACCCAACTTTTCATCCTGCCGCGTAACCTATTTTACTATCAGGCGAAACAGAGGCAAGGGGTGTGAGGAGATTGCCCAAACATCTCCACCTGCCGAGAATCAAACTCGGTCCACTCGGTTAGAAACCGGGCGCTCTACCAATGTCGCTACTGGTCACCCCCACCAAACTTAGTTCATCCATCCTCTCTACATGTTCAAACCATTCAAGCCTGCTAGTACACATCTCATTTTATTATACAGTAATGTAAAACTTGCAAAATAAACAAACCAAAACAGGGACGACACATATATTTCAACCCCTTTCGGGGTCGGGCACCCGCCCACTGTTATATAGTTACTGTATATACTGTAGTTTTGTGTTCTGTTATTTCTAAATTATATTTTGCTAAAGCGTTATTTCCACATAGCGATTATTATCGCTATATTTATTATATATTATTATAGTTTATTTTGCAAGTTTTATAATTTAATTTATATTGTATCGTCCCTGTTTTGGTTTGTATATTTTGCAAGTTTTACAATATAATAGGGTACAGTTGGCCACATAAGTTCTGTACCTCGTTGTGATTTTAAGTATGAAAGTAAAATTAGTATGAATGAACTGCGAGTGTGGTTTGTTTTGATTATCCATAGACTAATTAGATGAGCCATAGAGCTAATTAGATTATCCATAGACTAATTACCCCCAGGGGGTAAGGGGGCCTTCATCTAATGGTGGAGGAAAAAAAAGAATATGCCTCACGCATCCTACTGCATGTCGTACAAGGCGACTAATAGGGGGGATGGTGATAGACTTGCGGACCAAGTAGCCATCACTATACAATGAAGCCTTGTTATTGGCGCTGGCATTGTCTCTATATGATAGTGCTGTGACAGGGCTTCATTGTACTTGCTCCAAGTTGCCTAATGGCGGCACACTGGCAGTGGGTGTCGCTCCCTCTGGACCCGGCCCTGGCGCCCTGGGCCCAACCTGGACGAAATGGATCCAGAGGGTACAGTACGTAGTGTTTCCCCGGACTGGCACTTTCCGCCCAATAGTATAGGGGCCCGAACCTGGTGGTAGCGCTCCAGGAGGCTGCCCTGTCATTTGGCGAAAAATATCAGGCCAGTCGTAGTGCCGTGTACGCGCACGGGGTGCGTCCCTGCGGCTGGTTCTGGTGGGGCGTACCGAGGCCACTGGATCCTACCCCCTTGTAATCACTTGGGGGATGGTGCTGGGAATGGTCCCGGGGTAGACTGGAGCCGGAGTTCTGGGGGGGGTGATGCTCATCTGCCAGCCAAACCTACCTAACTATGACTAAAATCAAAGAAAATAAACGTAAGTCCGATGAAACAAAACCGCACAGGACAATGACAAATGCCCCCCAAAACTCAGACTTGCTAGTGTGAATGTTGGTAGTTTGAATCTGCGTGCGAATGAAGTGGTTGAGATGTGTGAGAGGAGGCGAGTGGACATCTGCTGTACCCAGGAAACACTCTGGAAGAGGCATGGGGTACAGTGGATTGTCGGAAGGAGGAAAAGATATAGGATATACTGGATGGGTGTGGAGACTGATAAAGCGAAAGGAGGAGTGGGTGTTCTGGTGGCTGAAGAGCTGGCGGAAAGTGTGCTTCAGATTACGAGAGTTAGTGAAAGGCTGATTGTTTTGAAGTTGAAAGTTGGTGAAAGAATTCTGAATGTGATATCTGCATATGCCCCACAGGCTGGTTTACAGAAAGAGATAAAAGAGGACTTCTGGAATGACACCGTCAGTGTCATTTCAGGCCTCTCGGAGAACGAAATAACTATCGTGGGGGGGGACCTCAATGGTCACGTGGGAGCATCTGCAGATGGATACGAGGGGGTACATGGAGGAATTGGTTACGGAAGGAGAAATCTAGAAGGCGAATATATATTGGAGTCCTGCGTTGCACTCAACATGGTTGTGTGTAACACAAAGTTCAAGAAAAGACAGAGCCACCTGATCACATATAACTCTGGGGTCTCCAGTAGCCAGATAGATTACTTCTTGGTTAACAGGAAAGACTGGAAACTAGTTCGAGATGTAAAGGTCATCCCGAGCGAAGAATGTATCCCCCAGCATAAGCTACTTGTGTGCGACATGAGCTTATACAGAGATCCTAAGCGCAAGAAGGTTTACATACCCAAAAGGAAAGTGTGGCTGCTGAAGGACAAGGAAGTTAGGGATAGGTTTCATAATGAACTGGAGGAAATGAATAGAAATAAGGAAGCTAGGCCTAACGATGTAAATAGCCAATGGAACTTTCTTAAGCATAGCCTTATCGCTGCCACTGACAAAGTCTGTGGGAAAACAAAGGGTCACCCCAGGAATAAGACCTCTTGGTGGTGGAACGATGAGGTAGAACATGCTGTGAAAGAGAAAAGGAGATGCTTCAAAGCATGGAAGAAAGGAGGCAGCAGGGAGGAATACCAGGCAGCTAAACGAACTGCCAAAAGAGTTATTTACAATGCTAAAAATCGCATTAAGGACCTGGTCCTCGAACAAGTGTGTAACACTGACAATCCCAATGGGATCTTCAACCTAGCTAGGCGAGTTAAAAATGACAGTAGGGATATTATAGGTGAACAGTGTGTTAGAGATGATAATGGGAAGATTGTGTATGCAGAAAATGAAATCAGAGAAGCATGGAAGGTACACTATGAACGATTGCTAAATGTAGAGTTTGAATGGGATAAGGAACAGCTTAGTATCGAAAAACCAATATCTGGGCCCCCTCCTTTGATAGCACCAGCTGTAGTGAGCGACGCAATCAATAAAATGAAGGACGGTAAAGCTCCAGGTTGCTCCGACATTGTCGCTGAGATGATAAAAGCCTCAGGGGAGATTGGTGTAAACTTAGTCACTGAGTTGATAAACACCATTATTAAAGATGAGAAAATCCAGAGGATTGGCTCAAAAGTGTAATAGTAAATATATACAAAGGAAAAGGGGATGCGCTAGATAGAGGAAATTATAGGGGCCTGAAAATGCTTGACCAAATCATGAAGGTCTGTGAGAGAGTCCTTGAGGGTTTGATCAGGCAAAGCATCTCTATTGATGATATGCAGTTTGGTTTTATGCCAGGACGTGGTACAACCGATGCTATCTTCATAGTCAGGCAGATGCAGGAAAGATACCTACTAAAAGGCAGGGATCTTTACTTTGTGTTTGTGGACCTGGAGAAGGCCTTTGATAGGGTACCTAGAGATGTTGTACAGTGGGCTATGAGGAAACTTGGTGTGGAAGAGTGGCTGGTGCGTGTGATAATGAAGATGTATGAGGATTCGCGAAGTTCGGTGAGGGTGAAAGGTGTACTGAGTGATGAATTCGCAGTCCGTGTTGGAGTCCATCAGGGTTCAGTGTTAAGCCCCCTCCTCTTTATTATGGTCTTGGAGGCGCTGTCTAGAGTTTTTAGAGGCGGACTCCCGTTGGAACTGTTTTATGCAGACGATTTAGTCCTAATAGCTGACAGTATGCAGGATGCTGAGGCCAAATTCAGAAAGTGGAGAGAGGGCATGGCGAGCAAGGGTTTAAGAGTCAATATTAACAAAACCAAGGTTATGCATTTTAGTTTGAGACGAGGCAATGTGGAAAAGAGCGGTGCATACCCATGTGCAGTGTGTGGAAAGGGAGTGGGCGTTAACTCAATTCAATGTAGCATCTGTCGATGTTGGGTACACCATGGGAGTAAGCGCTGTAGTAGAATAAAGGGGCCCCTGCCGAAGGATAAGTCAGAAATAGAGAAATTTGAGTGCGTAGTGTGCAAAGGCGAGCTTGTGTTAAGTGATGATCCTGTGGCTGTGAATTTTGGAAATGAGTCTTTGGAGCTGGTGAACAAGTTTTGTTACCTAGGAGATACCATCTCTGCCGGTGGTGGGGCCGAGGCTGCCACTGTTGCTAGAATTAGGTGTGGCTGGGGGAAGTTCAGAGAATTGATGCCAATCCTGACCATGAAAAGAATGCCTCTCCCCTGAAGGGAAAGGTGTATGCCTCATGTGTTAGAAGTGCAATGACGTATGCCTCAGAAACATGGGCCGTTAAAGTAGAGGATGTCAACAGAATGGAGCGTAATGAGATGAGAATGGTGAGATGGATGTGTGGGGCCAGGCTACAGGATAGAATAACAAATGTTGAGCTGAGGAGACGTTTAGGTATAAAGAGTATTAGCGAGGTGATGCGTACAAGTAGACTGGGATGGTATGGACATGTGGAGAGAATGGATGAACAAAATTGGGTGACAAAATGCAGGTCTGTGATTGTGGAGGGAGCTGCACCAAGGGGTGGACCGAGGAAGACCTGGGATCGGACTATACGCGCCGATCTCAAATCCAAGAACTTGACAAGTGAAGCAGCCCTTAACAGGGTTGCCTGGAACGCCGCCATTAGGACAAGAGACTGAAACTGCACTTATGTGTGGAACACTCAGTCTTAAAATGTTATGTATGTATGTGTATGTAGATAGCCACTACATAAGAAATTACACTTGTAATTCAATTATGTGTATTATAATATAAGATCACAGAGAGGAACAGAACTTATGTGGCCAACTGTAGATAGAGTCTTCCCTGCTAAATTTGGCTATATAAAACCTCAAATCTCAAAGTAAATGTATATCAGTAAATCCATATGCACAGGCCGTAGCTCGGTTGGTAGAGCTCTCGCCTGCTGACCGTGAGGTTGACGATTCGAGCCTCGGGCCAGCCAGTGAGTTATTGGCAGATGTCAGTGCTGTTGGTGAACAGTGCGGTCTAGCAATCTGTGGCTACTATTCACTAAGTCCCTGATTCATCAGGGCATCCACCCTAGCCCAGCTATTCAGCTGGGAGTGTATGGTGGTAAAAACTGCATCATCACTGTGTCTGTGGTTATGACAAAACCAAACAATTATATAAAGTAACACAAAACTAAACAAATATATTGTATATTCATATTTGTTTTCACCAACCCACCAATTAATTTACAAATAAACCAAACTAATAATCAATGAAAGTAATGAATACATGTGGTACAGTACTCCAAGGACTCCAACTTAGGATACTCACACCCAAATTTCGCACACTAAGCATTAGGCTATCAAAATATTGACTTATATCATTCTTAACACCAATAACTTCCAATGAAATTAATGAAAGCATACCATCCTCCGGGGATTCAAACCCTGAACACCATGTATAGAACTTACAAGCTTTAACCATTACACCATCAAGACAGTTATAAGTACAGTACATGATCGCGATTAATACCTATTTATCGAATACTACATATAAATCTAACCATGTACTGCACCCTTACCTTATGATACCTTATGATGTGTTCGCCACTCTTCTAGCGGCACCAAGGAGCGCGACGCCCCTCGTTTTGGGTGGTGGTAGTAGACTGTTTGAAGCGACAGCTCGCTCCCTTGCGAGGATGGGCTCGTCTGGCACCTTTTGCAGTTCGACATCCAGGGCTCTCTTGAAGCTGTCTAACGAGACCCAACTGCAAGGAATTGATCAAATGTGAAGCTCAGGAAGTTCAGTTGTATTTTATATAATCTATTATCAGTTAACCCCTTCTGTACCGGCGACGTCTTATATATTTTATTTAAGCTACGTTTAGACGGTTTATTGCAGTAAAGAAGGATCTCTGGTAGTAAAAAGTGTTGTTGTTGTTGTTCCTCAGGCTGTCTGGCCGAGTAGCCCCAAGGTCCCGAGCAAGGCCATAACCGAGCGCCCCCACAGAACCCTCCAAGCTTACCACTAATAATGCCCAGGTGACCGAAGCCACTCAAAGGCGGGGAGCTGAGGAGGGTGCGGAAACGCTCGGGAAACAAAAAGCCCCACCCAAGGCCCTGTGCCCCTCAGCAATTATAAAGGGAAAGTTGAGGGGCAAAGGAAAAATGTAAAAAAACGCCCGGGAAACAAAAAGCCCCACCCAAGGCCCTGTGCCCCTCAGCAATTATAAAGGGAAAGTTGAGGGGCAAAGGAAAAATGTAACGCTTTGGCTCCCAATCTGCCAGGGTTGGCAGTAGGGAGGTCAATCCACGGAAAAGACGCCGTCACTTGAGATCTAGAAAATATATAAGTAAAAGGAACAGTCAGAGTAAGCTATGGGTATGGCAGAGAACGCTCAACTCTCATTCTGATAGACCAGCCCATCACCACAGTAAAAAGTGTTAATGAAGATAGTTTGAAGCCTGATAATTGCCGGAGGCCCTTTATTAACTGGATATAATCGTTTACTAGTGGCCAGAATAAAGTTAAAAGTATGGCACCGGTACAGATGAGGTTAACCTAACAAGTGCGCATGGGGGTAATTGGAAACGTCCCCCTGTGCTGACGTATTTGAGGTGTTTCCGTCACTAAAATATTCATTGTGCCATTAATAGCATTAATACTTATCCATATGCACCTATTATGGGTTGATTATAAAGGTATTAACCTGAAACAACAATAACACGAGTGAAAACAGCGTTTGGATGGTCAAAATCGGAGATATAGCCCGCGAGTTGTATAATGTATGGGTGAGGCAAGCTGCTTTCCCGCCAATTTCCCCCAAGGCCACTGAGACACAGTCGATCGATACTCTCTCTCTCTCTCTTGCATTCGCTTGCTATCAGTGATGACCACACCCTCCAACCGGATTTCTAATGTTAGCACGAAAATATACCTCAGAATAAGGGAATAACAGGGAAAATAGGTGATAACTGAAGGAGAGGAGGAAAGTGGGGAAGGAGGGGAGGTAGAGGACTGAGATATTGCATGGCCCAGGGGCCAAAAAAAAAAAAAAAAAAAAAAAAAAAAAAAAAAATTCTATGTCAAAAGTTGATTTTTGTTTTCACTCACTCTTAAGAGTCTCCCCGCAGTCCGCCGGGGGAACTCTTAAGAGTCTCCCCGCAGTTCCCGGGTTAATGACCATGCTAACTATAACAAAATTCTTATACACTATTGTAGTTATCATTAAAATCTATATTATGGACTTACCTCAGCCAGCTCAGACTGGCTAATTTCTCTGATATATTTAATAATCATGGTGTTCTTCTCAATGTCTCTGGCAGCATACAAACCAAGACCTTGGATTTTGGATCTAGAGAGAAGGAAAGAGAGAGGGAAAATTATTACCGGTACTGCAAATACTGGTGCATTAAATTAAGATACATCTATCTATCTATCTATTTATCTATTTGTTCAGGCCCATTCCCCATTTAATTTCTATATTTGTTTTTCTTTTATTTTTTTACTGGGGGTGGCCGACTCGAGACAGAGCCCGAATAGGGATAACACAACACATAAAAACAATGAACACACAAAAACACAAATTCACATATCTAGATCTCCGATTACATAACATTTTTCCCATACTGAAAGAGAAAACTGTCAGATTTTAATGTAAAACTTGCAAAATAAACAATCCAAAACAAGGACGAGACAATATAAAGGCAAAGGAACTAATCAAAATCACTATGTGGAACATAGGTGGAACAGGTGATGGGCTGGTCTATCAGAGGCAAAGGAACTAATCAAAATCACTATGTGGAACATAGGTGGAACAGGTGATGGGCTGGTCTATCAGAGTGAGAACTGAGCGATACCCATAGCGTACTCTGACTGTTCCTTTTACTTATATATTTTCTAGATCTCAAGTGACGGCGTCTCTTCCGTGGATTGACCTCCCAATCTACCAAGATTGGAAGCCAAAGCGTCACATTTTTCCTTTGCCCCTCAACTTTTTCTTCATAATTGCTGAGAGGCACAGGGCCCTGGGTGGGGCTTTGGTTTCCCGGGCGTTTCCGCACCCTCCCCAGCTCCCCGCCATGGAGTGGCTTCGGTCATCCAGGCTTTATTGTGGTCGGCAGGGAGGGTTCTGTGGGGGCGCTCGGTTATGGCCTTGGCCTTGCTCGGGGCCTTGGGGCTGTTCGGCCAGGCAGCTTGGGGAACAACAACAACAACAACAACAACAACTACTATGTGGAACAACGCTTTAGCAAAATAAACTCAATAGACTCAATTTCAGATATTTTTTGACTTGGATACTGTGACCCCGATACATCCTCCGCTAAAATGTTTTAGGAATAGGAGGGTCTTGAGCTGCCAACAGAAGTCAAGTATCTCATGAATAACAGTAAATTATTATATAATTATTTTTAACATCGTTCTTAACACTAATAATCCCCAAATGAAATTAATAAGAACATTAGAACATAAGAAAATGGGAGTCTGCAGAAAGCTGATCGGCCCACAAAAGACAGATGCCTGTCACACCCAACCTCAATTACAAGGCCTAATTATAGACCCAAGCCACCAATACCCTGAGGACTGACCTCACCAAAACGGTCAGAGATCAACACAAGATTACGGGGGTATGCAGAGCGCCGATTGGCCCACACCCGGCAGATCCCCCCTCATTTTTTTTTTTTTTTTTTTTTTTTTTGCCTATCTAATTTTATCTTAAAGCTCCCTATCATTATCAATCCTACCATATCACTTGGTAGCCTATTCCACATGTCTACAACTCTGTTACCAAACCAATATTTGCCAATATCTTTTCCGAAACAAAATTTATCTAATTTTAAACTATTTGTTCGAGTTCTTTCGCTATCACTGAGCTTCAGTACATTTTTCATGTCCCCTTCATTAATCCCACTAACCCACTTGAACAGTTATATCATATCCCCTCTAACTCTGCGTCTTTCTAACAAATTTAAGCCTAATTTTTTCAACCTTTCTTCATATGGTAGATTTCTAATATTATGAATCGTTTTTGTCATTCTTCGCTGTACTCTCTTCAACGAATCTATGTCCATTCTGTAACAAGGACACCAAAATTGGACAGCATAATCCATATGAGGTCTCACTAATGATAAGTAAAGTTTTTAGATAACATCGGCAGTTCTATTACTCACACTCCTTGAGATGAACCCGAGAATCCTGTTTGCCTTGTTACGAACGCATAGACACTGTTTTCTAGGCTTCAAATCATTGCTAACAATCACACCCAAATCTTTCTCGCAGTCTGAGTTTTCTAATTCCGTATTAGGTAGTTTATATTTTGCATTAGTATTCGTCTTCCCTATCTTTAATACCTTGCATTTGTCAATGTTAAAATTCATCTGCCAATTTACTGACCATTCGTGTAAGGTATCTAGATCCCTTTGGAGGCACTCTATGTCGCTATCTGAATCTATTGTTCTCCCCATTTTGTTATCGTCTGCGAATTTACTTATCCTACTAGTTATACCTAAATCAAGGTCATTTATGTACATAACAGAGGACCCAATACAGATCCCTGAGGGACACCACTTTTAACTGCTCCCCATTCTGACTCTCTGACTCTCTGCCTCCTACCAATTAGCCATGACCTAATCCATCCCAACATCGACCCACCTATTCCATGCATGTGATTCTCCCAGGATTCGAACCTAGGATATCTCATACAGAACTTACATACTCTAACCATTACACCATCAAGACAGTTAAGTACAGTACATGACTACGATTAATATCCATTTATCGAATACTAGATATTAATCTAAGCATGTACTGCACCCAACTGCACTGCCTAATGCTGAAGCGAGAGGAAACAAAACTTTATGTTGACTAACCTAGCAAGATATACCGTACTCCTCCATTCATTCCTCATCTTCTTATACTGTGAGGACCTTGAGTGCACGTGTAGTTTGATGTACGGCACGAAGGGATCGTACGCCATGGTCAGATTCGCATGGCTGGCCGCCGCTCAACTGTTTCCGGTCGTACGCACAGACCCGGCGCTGGTGCGGATCCCGTGATATCTCTTGAGGTGTAGCTTGGTGAACGGCTCGGCTCGGGCACATCCGCTCAGGTTGACGGCTAGCGGCAGCTCGAACAGAGGATTCCGTCCGTACTTGAAGGTTGTAGTCCGCTAACGTATCTATCCCCGGCAGAGACTCGAGAATCCTCACTATCGCTGGCTCTGTCAGTCCGAACAGATCCTCTCCGCTGATGTACTGCGGGAATAGCCGGACCACATCCGCCTTCTGTCGTAGTTCCGCGAGGGGCTCCAACACCTTAGTCCACACTCCCTTGGGTGAACAGCTGATGAATGTTAGGTCCTCCTCCCCATCTTCTTTCACGATGATGTGGAACTCCGGTTGGCCCTCGTTGTCGTGGATGGAACACTCGTATGCACAACGCTTGTGTAACTTACGCATACTCCAATAGTAACGAATCTGAAATATTGCACAAAAATTAGTTAATTAATTTTTTGTGTGTGAGTTTGTATTTTGTTTTTGTGTGTTCAATGTTTTCTGTTGAGTTGTCCCTATTCGGGCTCTGTCTTGAGTCGGCCACCCCCAGAAAAAAAAAAATAGGAAAAGTGGGGAATGGGCCTGAGTAAATACATACCTACGGTATGAGAAGAACATAGTAAATAAATGTGAAAGTGACCCTAGATTATTTTATAAATATATAAACAGTAAGTTGAAGGTAAAGAAACAAATTACTAAATTAAGAGTTGATGCTAGGACGTATGAAAATGTATCGGACATGTGTGAGGTAATGAATAACAAATTGGGGTCAGTTTTTACTAGAGAGGAAGGTTTTGACGAACCACAGGCGGGAGTACTGGAGAGTGGTCTTAGTAAGATTGAAATAACTAGAGATGAGCTGTTATCTGCGATGAGAGGACTTGAAGTAAGGAAAGCTATGGGACCGGATGAAGTGTCTGCCTGGGTTTTAAAGGAGTGTGCAGAGCAATTAGTGGAGCCAGTGAGGGACATAATTCAAGCATCCTTAGATAAAGGACAGGTTCCTGTTGAATGGAAAAGAGCTAATATCATTCCGATATACAAGAATGGAAACCCTGAGGACCCTCTAAACTATAGACCAGTTTCACTTACTAGTATTGTATGCAAGATTTGTGAAAAGCTAATTAGGAAGAGATGGATGAAAATGTTGGAGAGAAAGAAGATAATAACCCCAAAGCAATTTGGATTCAGAGAAGGGACATCTTGTGTTACCAGTTTGCTATGTTATTACAGTAGGGTGATAGATGTACTCCAAGAAAGAGGCGGATGGGTGGACTGCGTCTACTTAGACCTTTCCAAAGCATTCGATAAGGTACCACATAAGAGATTGTTATCTAAGCTTGAGACGCTAGGATATGTCAGGGGGAGTTTGCTGAAATGGATGGAGAGCTATCTAACAGATAGGGAAATGAGGACCAACATTAGAGGAACTTACTCATCGTGGCGGAAAGTTGAGAGTGGTGTGCCGCAGGGATCTGTGTTGGCACCTCTCATGTTCCTTATGTACGTGAATGACCTGCCGATAGGCATAAATTCCTACATGTCAATGTTTGCAGACGACGTAAAAATTATGAGACAAATAACAAATAAAAGTAGTTGTGAGGAGCTGCAAGGGGATTTAGATAAAATATATGAATGGAGCACCAAGTGGAAAATGAAATTTAATATAAGTAAATGCCATGTGTTAAATATGGGAAGAAGTGTGAATAGACCAAATTGGGAGTACAGGATGGGAGATAATATAATTAGCAAGGCCGAAAAAGAAAAGGATTTAGGGTTGATTATACAAGATAATTTGTCGCCAGAGAAACATATTAACAAGCTCTTTAGCGGAATGTATGCAATGGCCGGGAATATGAAAGTTGCTCTGAACTACTTGGATGAGACCATGGTAGCGAAAATTATGAAGAGTATGATTAGACCAAGATTGGAGTATGCAGCAGTGGTGTGGTCCCCGCATCTAAAGAAGCATATTCACAAGTTAGAAAGAATCCAGAGAGCAGTTACTAGATTGGTTCCAAGTCTCAGAGAACTGCCATATGAAGGGAGGCTAGACAAATTAAATCTACCAAGTTTAAAAGAGAGGAGAGAGAGGGGAGACATGATAATGATGTACAAATGCACCCGGGGGCTGGAGAGGCTGGATAGGGAGGATATGTTAATTATGGATACAGGAATAACTAGAGGCCACAGCTACAAAGTAAAAAGACCTACCTGCAAGAACGATATCAGGAAGTTTAGCTTCCCCTATAGATGTATTGACAAATGGAATGGGCTGGAGGAGGAGGTGGTAGGGGCAAGGAACATCCATATTTTCAAGAAAAAATTGGATAAAAAGTAGACTGAGAGACGGGACAACACGAGCTTAGCTCAACTCCTGTAAACTACAATTAGGTAAATTAGGTAATTAGGTAAATACTAGGTAAGGTTAAGGTAAAAATATTGTTCAATGTTTCTTAGTACAGTACTGTACTGTAAATAGGCATCTGAAAAACAGTTCTTCCCGCTACACAGGATCTTACCCTAGGGAGATAATGTACTAAAGTACAGTACTTTCAATGCTCCTCAACTTTCCCTTCATAATTGCTGAGGGGCAGGCCTTGGGTGGGGCTTTGGTGTCCCGGGCGTTTCTGCACCCTCCTCAGCTCCTCACCTTTGAGTGGCTTCGGTCACCTTGGCTTTATTAGTGGTAAGCAGGGAGGGTTTTGTGGGGGTGCTCGGTTATGGCCTTGGCCTTGCTCGGCCAGACAGCCTGTGGAACAATAACAACAACTTTCAACGAGTCATACAATTTTGAGAAATTTCCCGGCACTAGCACAGTAATTGAAGGGTTGTTTTTACATAAGCTGCATTTTGTGTCACCCCAAAGTCTGATAACCCACCCACTTATCAGTGGGGTGGCACAAAATGTACAATTTTTACGAGCCTGCCTTCAAATTGTATATGCCTACATAATGTATACAACATTTGCTTACTATTGTTGAACATGAATGTAAATATATATTACAAAATGACCACTACAAAGTAAAACAAAGAATATAATACAGATGAAACATCGTAATATAATAAATATTATGAAGTATTTCAAGAACTGCAATGATCGACAACTAGATCAATAACTTAGAATATATGCAATTGAAGATTGTTTGTGACATCATATATGAGGTGGAATTATACAAAACATTTCTCTTTGTAACATTAGAGTAATAAATAATTGCTTAGGTTAACATTTCAATAATTCTGAGTATGAGTGGCGGAATATTGTAGGTGACGAACACTACCATGCAGCCGGTACAAGGGCTATCCCGAAACTCAGTCCACCTCCCAGCTATAGCAGACGAATACCGGCGTGCTTGGCATATATTTACCCCTATGGTAAAGCAGCCGCAATGCCCGATCTACATTCTTGCCTAATCACGATTTTATGTCAATGTATTTAACTTGGCTTTATTGTATTGACTAAGCTGACAATAATAATAATAATAATAATAATAATAATAATAATAATAATAATAATAATAGTTCTTAAAGCTAGCGCGTGCTAAGCTAGCTAAGGATAGCTCAATAAGGCCGATTAGGCGTATTTCCATTGGGGTCCTGTACTACTACCCCATCCCTTTGCTCATGAGGGATGGTAACGACTCAGTGCTTGTGAAAAATCTTTAATGCGCCGAGCGTGGGCACGAACCCGGGCCTTCTGGGTGGAAGTCCGAGACGCTAGTCACTACACCAAGCGAGCCGCAACAATAACTAACCTAATCCAATAAAATCAAGTACAATACATCAAAATATAATCATGATTACTGATTGTAAACACGAATGTAGCGGCACCACGGCTACGGCTATGTTCCGACATTTCTAAAAAAAATTTTTTTTACATATTTATTTTGGGATTATTTTGATCTACTTGAATGTGTACAACATTGTGATGGGTATGCATATAATATAATTGCTTAATTTTGAGTATATGTATACAAAGTCTAATATAGGTTATCACCCTTTTATACGATTATGACGCTTCTTTCGGATATTCTGAGGATATAGCTAGGTACATTTATAATTATCACATCCAAATCAATTATTTGTATATGGATACATACACAAAGTCTTAAAACTGTTATCAAGCTCCGAAAGTCTGAATCGGGTTGAGTTTCGACCCTGTGTAGGAGCAGGGTTGAGTTGGCTTGATATTGGACACCCTTTTATGGCATTTTCAGAACGCCCCAGCCAGCAATCCCTCAACGACAAACGTAATGAAGCCATAGAACTCTTAAATTCTGATCTAAATACTATTTCCAATTGGGGCAGAGAAAACCTTGTTAACTTTAATGCTTCCAAAACCCAATTTCTCCATCTATCTACCCGTCAGGATCTCCCAGCGGACTATCCCTTATTCTTCAACAATACAAAAATCAACCCTTCATCTTCTCTCAATATTCTTGGTGTCTCTTTTTCTTCTGCTCTCATTTGGAAGGACCATATTACCAGTCTTGCTAAGGCAGCCTCCCAGAAGCTGGGTGTGCTCAACCGCCTTAGGGGGTTCTTTTCCCCTGCACAGCTTCTTGCTCTGTACAGGGGCATAGTGCGCCCTTGTATTGAGTATTGTTCACATGTGTGGGGAGGTTCCTCTCACACCGCTCTCCTAGACAAAGTTGAAAGGAAGGCCTTTCGTATCATTAACTCCCGTCCACTCACCAACTCTCTGCAATCTCTCTCTCTCCGCCACAATGTTGCATCTCTCTCGCTATTCTATCGCTACTATAATAATCAGTGTTCCTCAGAGCTATCCCAGTGCATACCACCTCCTTTACGTAGGGCACGTGGTACCCGTCTTGCAACTCAATCCCACCCCTACTCTGTGCAACTCTCCAACCCAAGAGTGAAACGTTACTCTCAAACTTTCTTCTACTCAACATCTGAGCTCTGGAACTCTCTCCCAGAATCAGTCTTTCCCTCTTCCTATGACTTAAATTGCTTCAAACTCCGTGTGTCCAGGCATTTTGGCTCGAACGTCCCTTGATTTTGGCCCTGTCACTCTTTCAACTATGGGGGAGGCACTCGCTATAGGCAGTTATGCCTTTTGCCTCCCTCAATCACATAGAAAAAAAAAAAAAAAATTGGGTGTGAAATATGACACCATTTCCAGTCTATCGGAGATAGTGATGGTAAAGGAAAATGCGGCTATATTTAAATACTGTGCCTTACTGGAGGCTTATCACACTTCCTGGATTAATGTAATATACAGTATAAGGTAAACATTTTTACAAGCCTATACTCTCTTTCTTTTCAACTGACGGAAAATTGCAAAGTTCTTAACTAGATTTCTCAGTTATTTTTAAATTCTGTAGTGAAATATGGTGCTGATTATATAAAAGTGTGATGCAGAGACATAGTAGTTTAATAGTTTTCCACCAAGTATCGAGAAATTAGCTGCTAAAGGATTCAATTTACCGTCAGATGAAATGAAACCGATAATAGCGCTCACCTCGCATCTCACCTGTTTTTGTTGTCCATATGTGCAATGTCAGCTGGGTTTTTTCTTCTCACTCTGTACAGTACAAGGCCTCGGAGTTGAATGGATCCTAACTGCAAAAAGTGCCAGACGAGCCCATCCTCGCAAGGGAGCGAGCTGTCGCTTTAAACAGTCTACTGCACCAGATCACCACCCATAACGAGGGGCGTCGCGCTCCTTGGTGCCGCTAGAAGAGCGGCGAACACATCAAAAGGTATCAAATTGAGTGGTCAATCCTGTAATTCCTTCAGTAAACTGGCTCGGGTTGTCCCTCTTACAGGCGATAGGTCCACTTGGGGGCCTTCTGTGTATGGCCACCATCATTAAGGGGAGTAAGGAGTCTGGCACTGGATAGATAGACAGTACTGCGGCCTCAGTCACCTCGCTACTCTATATCAATCTGCAAACAAAAATTATTCTTATAAACACAAACTCCACAAAATTGAGACTGGATACAAATAACGTAGGATCCCACTGAAATAACTAGGGGTTAAATTCAACCAACCTTTCGCGGTAATATTCCCACGTTCACAGTCACATAAGTTACGCGTCGAATTTGAGTGTTTTTTCCCCCCTAAATTATCCCACTGCCAGCTGTTATTTGCCCCCCTGCTAACTCGGAACCCCGCACTTCTCGGAATGGCATCGGCCTCTCAGACAGGTCACAGTATATCTTGGCAAAATTCTGAGTTCCACGGATACAAATAGGAGGGCCCATGTCGGACAGGTACCCACACAACTCGGATTTTTTTTTATAATTTTCGGAGATATCTGTGGTGTCATGCCCAAGTCGTGGACACCCAACATGGTGAATTTCCATAGCAACCACTCCCCCGGCATGCACCCCCCCCCCCCCCCCCCCTGTATACTCTTACATTTGGAATCCCATTACGCCATCAGACAGTACACTAGGACCATACGGCTGGGAGAGTGTAGATAGCAGAGAAGGGGTGTTGTTGATAGAGGAAGCTGTTGGAATGGCTTTGTTATGTGTTATTAGTCTGTGTGTATACGTTGTTGAGGTGTACCCCGACTGAGTGCAAACATGTGAAACACACTAGGACGTACAACCACACCCACTAAATAGTCCGCTTTGGCTGGGATCGAACCCAGGTCAAGCAGATTCACACGTGAGCTCTCATCTCCGCTCCATCTCCCTTTGCTTTCCCTGACTCACCCTCATTGCCCGCCCAATCTGTTTCAGTTCAGTCAGTACAGTTAGCTTAGCCAAGCCTAACTGTTACCGGTACTGCATGTACTACACATTTGCTTCAGTTTGGTTAGCTTAGCCAAGCCTAACTGTTACCGGTACTGTACTACACATCTGTTATCACGTAACAACACTATCGCTAGTACTGGTACACTCGCTCCAACAAGTATCTGCACCCTATCATCTGGTGTGTACAGCTCGGTAGGGTTGGCACCTCTGCCTGCAACTATATCCATGTGTCAGAGACGATCCTCTCCGACACATGGACATAGTTACAGGCAGAGGTGCCAACCCTATCAGGGTGTCAAACCAAAGCAGAGTCCATTATTTGTTGTTGTTATTATTGTATAAGAATACCTAAAATTATGGTTTATAATTCAAATTATGTCTTTGGAAGTGATAACACGGCCAAAACAAGGCTATTTCATGCTAATTTTCTTGTATTCCTTCTCATATTCATTCAAGTCTTCAAACTAAACTGCTCCGGTTTGACACATACATACGTACATACAGTACATACATAAAATTTTAAGACCGAGTGTTCCACACATACGTGCAGTTTCAGTCTCTTGTCCTAATGGCGGCGTTCCAGGCAACCTGTTAAGGGCTGCTTCAATTGTCAAGTTCTTGGATTTGAGATCGGCACGTATAGTCCGATCCCAGGTCTTCCTCGGTCCACCCCTTGGTGCAGCTCCCTCCACAATCACAGACCTGCATCTTTTCACCCAATTTTGTTCATCCATTCCATATGTCCATACCATCCCAGTCTACTTGTACGCATCTCCTCGCTAATACTCTTTATACCTACACCCTACATTAGTATGATGGTAAATAAAGCACAACATAATTAATGTGAGGTTCACCAAGATTGACAAGAATATAAGTTCCGAAATATAACTCGGTTTTAATCGTCTCTTTAGTATAGCCCTACCTCCATGTTTGTTACTTGACGGAAATACTCTCGTATTTTCACATATTTTCATACGATATACTAACGAAACCGTGATTACTGTGATAGTGAGTGAAACTATTGATATTTGAGAAGTCTGCAAAGCTGTATCAAGGAGTACAGTACAGTGATGTGATAAAGTCGAATATCGGCCAGCTATTCAGCCAGGCTTCCCAAGACCCCAAGCAGAGGTGGTGAGTTTGAGCGCCCATGATCAATTGTGTGAATTATTGTGAAATTTGTGAAACTATTATCTTCATCTATAACTATTGAGTATTGTAGGCCCATAGAATAATTCTGTTTAGCCTAGATCTAGGCTATAGCGGCCCTATAAGCCCAGGACTCGCTACCCGAGTGTCGATAGATAGGTAGTCAATTCAGAAGTCTTACTTAGCCTAGCCTATAGATTGTATGTTTCTATTAATTACACATATATCCATCCAGTCGCCTGTATGGATATTTTCTAACATATTTCTGTATTTTATTGATAATAATTAAATTTATGATTGTTGTTAAGTCGTTGGTATGCCGCCGGCAGCCTGGGGGGCTTTACCCCCCCTCGTAAGCCAGTCTCAATTAGGGTGATCTTAAGTCAGTCCTAAAACCAAGCTTTTTTGCTTTGACACACTGTTCAGCAGACGCGGAAACTGGATTTTTTTTTATTTTGATAAAAAATTATCACCAACCAGATATGAGTTTTTCAGGTAATTTGTTGTTGTTTTTTATTTTTTATTTGATATACAATGTTGTTTAATACCGAGGACCGTCGTATTTTAGTATTTTTAACATTAGCCTAACCTAACCTAACCGAAAACTAACCTGTCTCGCGACCGGTCTAAACCCAGCTCATGTTCCCTGTTTATGTGTGCGCGACGGTCTAAACCCAGCTCACGTTCCCTGTTTATGGGTTCGCGAAGGTTTGTAATACTTCAATGTATCTATTACAAATCAAATATACATTTCCGCGCATCATCAAACCATATTAAGTCTAGGCTACTACTAATAATATTAACCCATTAGTACCAACAGAATAGCGACAAAATAGGGGTAGTATAACTGTAGATTTATCGGAATTACTAGCCTAGCCTAGCCTAGCCTCACAAAAATATCTTATTACTGAACCACTATGAACTAGGCCTATTAGCCTACCCACAATTTATTTATTGCAATATATTCCACCCATCCGTCACATATCAAAAATGTTATCCTCCAAGGCTAACACATATATTAACTAACCTTAGTCTATAATTATTATGTTCCTTCCAACAACCAACCATACTCCTAAAATCGATTAATGAAATTTACAAACACATGTGGCAGTCCGTGGATTCGAATCCAGGATGCTCACACCGAAAATCAACACCTTATGCATCGCACCACGTAGACAGTTAAAGAATGGTGGACACTGCCTACGATTTATTATGCTACATATATGCTATATATATAAGCTACAATATAACAATAATATCCTACATCCTCGAAAATGGGAAAAATAAAGTCCTCTACATAGCCTACCTCCTAGGGGGGTATGGACGTTTCGTCACTACCCGGTTCGTCCCCAAAAACCCGTTTCGTCACCAAAATTCAGACCCGTTTCGTCACCACTATGTTTAATAGTCCAAAAGGCATTATTTGCAGCTTGGTTCGAAACTCATAAACCACTCCAATGTATATTCTTGCCCAGGATGTCACTAAAGTATGAACAAGACCGGAATGTAGCGAAATATACCGAAATATATAGATACTTCCTCGGGCCCGGGCTCCCGTGACCCCCTGAAGAGGAAATGTAGATACAATTATAATATTGCCACTTTATTTTAACATGCACTCTACACGTCAACCGAGAGTTCCTGCCACACATCATATCATTGAGACTTAGGCATTAGGCTATAGTGTATTTAATTCCAGAGTTAAGAGTTGCATTTATGCTTTAGAGTTCCTGGTTATACTGATGTTTTGGACCGACAGCTAGCCCATCGATCTTTTTAGGCCTAATAGGTTCGGTAGAGCATATACATCATTGCTATATATGTCATTAACCCGCTGAGACCCAGTGTCGCACGTGTTGCGTCGGCTATGTATGTAACGCTAAATCCCAGCGACCCAGTCCAACCGTGTGCGCGTGAGCACGCAAAAAACTTTTTTTGGGGGAAATTGCCTTCAATTTTTTACTCTTGTAAAATCCGTTTTCGGGGGCTCTGTAGGACCATTTTTTGAGCTTTTTGATCGTTTTTTCGTGGTTTTTCCTTCATTCCTAACCCATTCGCTATAGTTTCTGGAAAAAAAAAATTCAACCCTCTGGGCCTGGGTGGGACTTTTATTACAAACTAGCTGGGGTTCAGCGGGTTAAGAGCTGAAATGTATTATAAGGGAGAAAAAAAAAAACGCTAAAATACATAGGCCTATACAGTATACAGTACTGTAAAACAATACTTTTTCAGCCAGTACCCAACCAGTGGGGGTGTGGGGGCAGCAGCCCCCACCCATATACTAGGTTAGGTTAGGTTAGATTGTTAAGTTAGGCTAATAGCACATTAAAAAAAAAAAAAAAAAATAAAAGAAAAAAAAAAGTAACCCAACCAGCGGGGGTGTGGGGGCAGTAGCCCCCACCCATATACTAGGTTAGGTTAGGTAAGGTTGTTAGGTTAGGCTAATAGCCTAGAACATTTAAAAAAAAAAAAAAAAAATCTAACCCAACCAGCCGGCGTGTGGGGGCAGTAGACCCCACCCATAATACTAGGATAGGTTAGGTAAGGTTGTTGGGTTAGGCTAATGTCTTCCCAAAGTTGACTATTTTTATAACATGAGATATTAAGCTACCCACTCCACCCCGTGAAATCCGAGCCAGCTTTCGTCAAAAGTTGGCTCGGGTATTCACAAAATTGGGTTGTATGGGTTTGCAATTTGGGAAAACCCGAGCCAAGTTTTGATACAAAACGCTATATTATTGTATTTTTACGCTTTTAACCTCTCATTTTCCCTGAACTTCATAGCCCTCCCCACTAGTGGGGGCATGTTTTTAGATTGTTGGAAAATGGGTAAATACTCATTTCCGCTCCTCTTCAGTATAAAACAACACTATATCTGAAGGAAAAAATACAAAAAACAAAGTAAAACTTACTGAAATCGCTGTCGGTCCAAAAAGTCAGGTTTACCGAGTTCCTTGTCATTCGAACTCTTTGTAGGCCTATGTATTATTATGGGAATCTACCATTTCCTCGTTTATTTACCAGTTACAATCATCCTGTGTTCTTATAAACTATTAGACCTACATGTGTTCAAGCTAACCCATTTACCGTACTTTTAGGACAATTGTTTGTTAGAACGAGAGGACACTCTAAGAAAATTTACAAAGAAAGAAATAGGCTTGAGAAGGCAAAGAACTCATTTTGTGATAGAGTGGTAAATGAGTGGAACGCACGGTGACTCCGCACCCACTAAATGTCCGCCGTGGCAGGGATTCGATCCCGGGTCTTTCAGATTCATACGCGAGCGTGCTCACCACTTGTAATTATTTCCAAACACTAGGGGCCTAGGCCTATATATTGATGAAAACTAACAGGGAAAAATAAAAAATCCATGGGAAAATTGGTGACCATCTTATTTAGTTTTTCCGAAAAGGGTGTAGCCTAGTTTGGTGTTGGATGCGTGGAAACCGAAAAAAAATAAGTATTAAATCGTTGGCGGTAGGCCTACCTGTCAAATACAGTAGGTGTCCAGTAACTAAAATCGTACCGGATTAGGATAGCCTATTCCCGGTCTCTTCAGAAGTTCAGATGATGGATAGATCATAGATAGCCTAGCCTAATGGGTAAGTTTATGCAAATCCTCCACTCAAACCATGCAAAACAACTATGAAACACTAGCCTAGCCTATATTCCTTGAAGAAAATAACAAAAAACATGGTCAATAAGGCCGATGTAGAGGCTAGTGACATGTAGCCTAGCCTAGTTGAACGTTACCTTCAATTTTACCAGAAGGGGTGTTGGAGAGAGAGGAAGCTGTTGGAGTGGCTTTGTTATCTGTGCCTAGTCTGTATATGTCTGTATATGTCCACCGTGGGCCCGTGGCAAGGATTCGATCCAGGGTCTTCTATCTTACCGAAGTTACCACCACATTCACATTCGGCTAGAAGTTATCACCACATTCACTTTCACATTCGGCTAGAAGTTACCACCACATTCACATTATAGTACGAAAGGTCTAAATATTGACGACGAAATCGGGCAAAAGGTCTTAAAATCGACTAACTAATGGGGCAAATATCTTAACATCTGAAAACTAATGGGGCTAAACATGAGGGAGAAAAGTTGTCCAGGAAAACGACCCATGTCCCCTTAAGGAATATGAATATATAGTGGGCAACGACCAGATTAAAGACAACAAATGGCTCAGAGACCTCCAGGGAGTAAGGATGAACAACGATTGCACCTTCAGTGAGCACATCCATCAAGCAGCCAGGTCAGTTCGACAGATGACTGGGTGGATTCTTCGAACCTTTATGACCAGAAACCCAGAACACCATCTACCCCTTTGGAAAACACTTGTAGTCTCTAACATGGAGTATTCATGTCAGCTGTGGTCTCCCTATAAAGTTAAAAAGATACAAGAGTTATAACAAATACAAAGATCGATGTTCAGTAGAAAAATATCCAGAGATTCCTTGAACTACTGGGAGAGACTGAAGCACCTAAAGTTGTACTCCCTACAAAGATGAAGGGAGCGCTACATAACATTGTGATCTACACCTGAAAGACCCTTGAAGGCACAATACCAAACCCATCGCCAAGAGGAGGGGAAGGTATCAAGAGCCAAATTACATCCTTAGGCGATTTTAGACAGCTTAGACATTCTCTGGGAATTCAAAGAGTACAGACTATCTCAAATAAGGCTACTTCCTTAGACGATTTTATACAGTTTAGGAAGGATCTCTGGGAATTTCAAAGGGTAAAGACTATCTCAAATAAGGCTACATCTTTAGACGATTTAAGGTTACGTAATTAGACGATTTTATACAGCTTAGGAAGGATCTCTGGCCATTCAAAGGGTAAGGACTATCTCAAATAACCCCGACTTCCATATATCCTTCTTAATCTGAATAAGCCAGGAGAAACTGCTAAAACGCGCCTTAATCCTCAAAAGGTAAATTACTGTCTGACTTCCAAAATTCCTTCCTAAACTAAATAAAATCGGACCACTGATAGTCAGAATATAAAGAAGAAATACGTCCATAAAATATATTGAAGTTAACATAGTAGCCTAGTTATATTTACAAAAACTGCAATAGGAAATACACAGAAATCTACACTGAAAAAGGTATAGCCTATTGATAGGCCGAAGCTGATAGCCTGGGTGAAGGCTGGTCCTATCCAGAGTGAGGTTTGGCATCCTTTACCCTACCTTAGCCATTTCTGTCTGTCTCTTTTACTGTAATACTTTTCCTTCTACAGTAGGTGCTGGCGAGACCGCCCGATTGGGTGGCACTGTAGCCTAAGGGGGGCTGCGGACGGTGGGGGCTTTGGCCCTGGGTTGCAAGCCCATGGGCTGATAATCCCCTCCCCCGCTGCCCTCTCAGAGACAGATCTCATCTCGTTGAACCAAGCTTCTGGAGCGGCTTCGGTGTATCCAGATTCGGTGAATCCAGAGTTCATAGAAGTCTTGTTGGATGTCCTAAATCCTGTGATGGGGTGATACATCTGGATTGCAATGACGATCAGCTGAGGCCTATATAGTTAGTCACCAACACTGTGACTCCTGATAGTTAGTCACCAACACTGTGACTCCTGGTCCAATATGTGTCGTCCTTGGCTCCTAGCCAATCCTCATTGTCTTAAAACTTGATCTGCTTTCCCTCTGCTACATCACCCAGGTGACTTATTATTTACAACAGAGCCAAAACGTGCAGATAAATTTTTCAAATGGATAACTCAATGTGTTAGCCTACCCTGCATCTCCACCAAGTGTAGCAAAGTGGCTATAAAATAACTACTTGGGGATCAAAAGAATATTTATCTATTAACAAATAGTTTATTTAAGGCAAAATAAGTCACCCAGGTAATGTATGTGTTTACCTGTGAACAACATAAAACTGATTAAGATCATAATTATAATACCAAAAGCAAAAGTTTGACATGTCTCAAAAGGTTTTCCCACAGCACAACTGTAATCAATTATAACTCCTAAATAATAAATCAGTCATTCACATAATCCACAAATTAACCTTCGTATATTCACAAATAAGTTCACTAAGAAATAAATATTAAACTCACCGTAGAACACATATAACAAGGATTAACCCCTGACAGGGTTCCACTCAGATCAAATTGCGCCAAAATCCCATCCTGCCCTATCTTATCTACATGAGTATCATATGTTCAAAAGTCCTATAACTAGATTAATTCAATACTTATAGGCCAACTAAAAATACAAAGAAACCTAAAAATGCATAGACTAATCTTATAATTACAAAATATAATCTATCTATCTATCTATATGCTCAGGCCCAATCCCCATTTTGGGGGTAGCCGACTCAAGACAGAGCAAGAACAGGGAAAACACAAACACAACATAAAACAACAAATAAACACAGATAAAAAGCACAAACTCACACACATCTAGGCCACCCAGGAGAAGACCCAGAGACCAGGGTCACCAAGGTCGCTCCAGCACTCCCCCGGCCCCCGACCACCCGGAGAGGTTCCGATCTCCACTCCTGCTTATATCGTTCCTCCTAGATATTTAAAACACTCTACTTGTTCCAATATTTCCCCATCCAGCCTCACATCTAGATTCACCCTATGCTCTCCCCTATTACACACCATTACTTTATTTTTATTGACGTTCACCTTCAGTTTCCTCCTTCCACAAACCACACCAAACTCTTTGACTACCCGCTGCAGTTTCTCATCATAATCCGCCACCAATGCTGTGTCATCAGCGAACAGCAACTGATTCAACTCCCAATCTCTACCATTCTTTCTTTCCTACTAAACCCAATCCTCTTCCCATAGTTCTCCTTTTCACCTCCCTCACCACACCATCCATAATATAATATATGAGAAATATAATAGATGAGCATAATAATAATATTGATGGGTCCGTTTTCTCTCATAGGCTCATTGTCACTATAAATAGGCTACATATTTCAGCACAGACTAAACTATATTTTCCTAACCTACACTTACACTTTGTTACACTTTGTTGTATTCCGTCCGTTAGTGACACAGTTGAGCTGGGGCTCCACTGCGACCAGGCAGCTCCCTTTCTTCCACTCTCCATTCCAGAAGTCGGTTGGAGTTGGTGCTGGGGTATCCTGGTGTTGGTGGCCGGTCCGGTATTTTGGCCAGCCACATGTCCAAGTGTTTCTTGAAGGTGTCTGGAGACACCCCGGTCATGTTCCTGAGAGGGGCTGGTATACAGTTGAACAGTCTGGTTCCATTGTATGTAAAGCTGTGATGGATCAGGGATTTGATTTTTTGTGTTGACCCCGGCGTAGTCCTCACATAGCACAGCCTCCCTCGCCTTTGATGTTGATTCTCTTGGATGTTTGGATTTGGTACCTTTTTTTCCAAAATCTTCCAGACGTAGATGATGATGTATCTCTCCCTACGTCTTTGAAGTGAGTACAGCTGCAGCTCCTTGAGTCTCTCCCAGTAGTTAAAGTGTTGAAACCCATGGATTTTACTGGTGAATGTCCTCTGGGTGGCTTCAATTTCTGTTATTTCTCCTTTTTGGGGAGACCAGAGCTGAGAGCAGTACTCCAGTCGTGGTAGGACCAGTGACTTCCACAGTGTTAACATACACCTCTCATTTCTTGTGTGGAAGGTTCTCAGGATCCAGCCTGCTATTTGGTTTGCTGTTGTTGTGGCTTTGGTAATATGCTGGGAAAAAGTGGCGTCACTGCTCATATTTACTCCCAAGTCCTTCACTGTGTCCTTGGCGGTAATTTCTTGCTGTCCACTTTTGTAGTTGGTGTCGTTTTGTAGTGCTCTCTTGTTCCCGTACCTTAGAAGCTCGAACTTGTCTCCGTTTAGGGTCATGTTGTTTTCTTCTGCCCACTTCAGGATTTTGTCCAAGTCTTGTTGTAGTAGCTGTGCATCATGTTGTGAGGTGATTTTCCTCATGAGTCTGGTGTCGTCTGCAAACGATGAGGCTGTTAAGTGTTCCAGGTCCCTGTCGATGTCTCCTATCATGATGAGGAATAGGAGAGGTCCCAGTACTGATCCTTGTGGTACTCCGCTGATGACCCCACCTGCTTCTGATAGGCTTCCTTGAACCGTGACTCTTTGTTTTCTGTTGGTGATGAAGCTGTGGAGCCATCTTCCAAGGTCTCCCCCTATTCCCAGTGATTTGAGTTTATGTAGAAGGATCCCATGGTCCACCTTGTCAAAAGCTTTGGCGAAATCTAGATATATGACGTCTACATTTTCTCCGTCTTGAATATCCTGTAGGATTTTGTCGTAGTGTGATAGTAGTTGTGAAAGGCAGGAGCGGCCTTGTCTAAAGCCATGTTGACAGTAAGCATTATTTGCAATCATTTAACACACTACAGATACATAGAAGTTTAACCCTATGGCGGATTTCCTTTCTGTTTTCTGGCAATTATTAGACGAGTTTATTCAGATTAGGAAGGGTATCTGGAAGTCAGAGGGTTTGTGGCCCTGGTCAGACCAATTCTGAAGTATGTAAGTCGATCCTGTCTGGAGTCCCTACAAAATTAAGGATATCACGGCTATTGAAAAAGTGCAAAGGAGAGCGACTAAGTTGGTACCATCTTTAAAGGACTTAACATATGAAGAGAGACTTCGGAAGCTAAATTTACCAACGTTGGCATATAGAAGAGCCAGAGGGGAAATGATAGAGACTTACAAAATCTTACAAGGGGTGTATGAGGAGGAGGCGAGTAGGGGACTCTTCACGCTGCAGGAGGATGATCGCACCAGAGGACTCAGCAAGAAATTGTTTAAGAGGAGGTCAAGACTCAACATCAGGAAGAACTTTTTTAGTAATAGAGTGGTGGAGAACTGGAATGACCTTCCTGAAGAAGTGATAAGTGTGAACAGTGTGTTAAAACTTGAAAATGCATTAGATATAGTTTGGGGTGACCAAGAGCTAAAGTTCAATGATTTTAAAGCCAAAATTAAGAAATTAAGACACGTCCACCCAAGCCACACACCAAGTAATGAAATAAATTATGAGCCGGGTCTCATAGGCTGAACAGCCTCCTACCCGGGTATCTTCTGTGAGTTAACTGAGAAAGCCTTTTACCCCTCTACTTCGCACAGATCTTTCTTAAGCTGCATAACATCGTCTAGTGATAACCAGAATAAACTGTGAAAATGCGGCATAATTCGCAGCTTTTTTACAAATTTTAAGAGTGAATCTAGCGCAAAGGGAATTGAGAACACTGCACCCAGGCGGACTCTGAGCCTGGAGCGGAGCCAGCTTCAGCCTTCAGTTGAATTAGTTATTCAGTTCACCTGTAGAGTCCGTCGCGAGTGGGAGTGTGTCGGCGGTCCTCCCGGATTTGGTGCGCTCAATATGTCCTACCTAGTGAGATAACGAAACACGAAATTATACCTTAGTGTCCAATCAATCCCTCAGTCAACCGGGCCGGCAAAATGTCCTAAAATACTCCACAGCAGGTCAATGTGGAGGGAAAAGTGAATGGTGGAGTGAGGTGGTGGTGCTATGTTCTGGTGGCCGAGGGGTCTGTTGTATCGTGTGTTTATTATTGACACACTAATGGGTGCTGCTATGAGAACCAGGATTATCGTGTGGAGTTGTGTACTATCCTCGCTGCTCATTCAGGTAAGGAGGAAGGATAGTAGAGTAGTCAACTATCTATTCTCTCTCGCTCTGTGTACCTGTGGAAAGTTTCTTGCGGCCCACCTGTTGGTCTGAACCCCCCCCCCCCTCTACCCCCTCTCAACTCGGACCATACTTGCACTTTCTAACTCGTATTTTTTCTCTAGTATATATTATTATTAGGTAGCATTCAAGGAGACTACTGCAGGACTCTTCTTCTTACCTCTGACCGGGTATAGGCTATCCTAGTGTTTACTAGCCTAGGCTATAGGATACCCCTTTGAAAGGACATTAGCCTAACCTAACAACCTTACCTAACCTATCCTAGTATTATAGGTGGGGGCTGCCGCCCCCACGCCCCCGCTTTGACTTAGATTTTTGGTGTATTTGTCTGTGAAGTGGGTATTTTTCAATTTGTTGATAACGAAAATCCTCCATGTGGACTATATAGGCCTAGGCTATATGGAGAAAAATATGGCGAATCTATTGGTGCCTATTTTCCCCAATAAATTGTTTCTCATAACGCTGCACTAGTGTCGTTGAAAATAACCTATTATTATTAGTAGTAGGCCTAGTAGCCTAGTAGTAGTAGGCCTAGTAGTAGTTGTTGCTAACCTAGTATTCTCATTACTACATGAATACTAGGTTAGGTTGTTTGGTTAGGTTATTGGTTTAGAGGTCGAGTTATGCTGTATGTCGGTAGTGATACGCCCGATAACACAACTCTTACCCACAATTTACCCCAAGCTGTAGGTTATATTGTGGAATTTGTGGTAGAGATGTCAAACTAGTCCCAAATGACTTGTATCATCCGATACAGTAGCCTAATGCGGAAAAAAAATGTATTTTAGTAGCCTATAGTGTCCAATCAGGGTGTCGAACGACGTTGTTTTTTTGAGTGATAACGCAAATGAACTTTTTGTATAATGATAACAGAAACTCCCCCAACCCTTTTTTTTTTAAAGAAATACAAAAGGTAAATTGACATCATTTTGGTCTCCATATTTTCCATCTTGATTGCTTTTAGATTGCAGGAAATACTGCTTTAGACACCTAAATTCTCCAAAAAATCACGGGGGGGCATGCCCCCGGACCCCCCTAGAGCTCTTTCGCCGCTCCGTCGCGCTATAATGATAACAAAATAATAAACCATAATGATAACACAATTCATATTTTGTGGATTGACACCCTGCAATTCAGTTCAGAATTCTGATGTGTGACAGTGTGAGTAAGAATAGCAATAGCCTAGGCCTATATTGCTAATTTGTGCCATTGGACAGTGGAAGAATTTAGGCCAAGCCTAGTGGTTTGCCAGTAGCCAGGTAAGTGTTATTTAGGCCGAGCCTAGGCCTATCTATTTTGGAAAATATAATCGAAACTAGGCTAGGCTACCACTAATTTTCCCATGGTTTTTCTTTTCGGTTTTAGGTAGTTTCATCATTATAGTTTATACAGTATAATACCGTAGTTGAAATTAGTTACAATTCCATGGAAAATTGTATTTTTCCCATTATCCAACGATCTTAAAATACTAAGTAATTTTCATTTTTCAGAGTAAATATACATATTTTGTTTTGCCTTTGGATACAGGAGTTTTTTTTTTTTTTGGGCCCCCCCCCCCCCCCCCCCATCACCCTCCCCATGATTTATTGAAATCAGCATCTATTTTGACAGTAAGGGGCTTAATAAGATTTTCACTGCCGTCAATAGGGAGAGGTATAGGGAGATTGATTTTTGTTTTTACAGTGCTTTATATAGTGCACATAAAAAAAAAAAAAAATCCGGAGGATGAAACAAATGTTAATATGATCTTTGCAACATCCTTATCCTTATTTTCAAATAGGCTAGGCTTAGGCTATGTAACTTATCATGCCTATGTTTCACGTAGCCTAAGTACCCTTGAAGTTGCAATTACAGATATGACGATGCCTAGCCTACTTGTGGGAATAGGCCTAGGCTATAATATATATTTTTATCGTAAATTTGGTCAATATTTGGGAGACGCAAGTTGAGGCGATTTTCTCTCACACACACACACACACACACACATGACCTTAACCAGAGAGCTTGACAGTATCGATGATGATGATGATGATGTTGAGGAATAGCCTTAATTAAGTATCGGCCCTAGAGTATCGCCGCCTCCCATCCTTAAGGGGAGGTTTCTAGTTTGTTTCCTACTCCTCCAGCAATCTTCAAATTTCACCCCCTTGGCCCCATTTCAAGATAAATTTGTAAATTTTTCGGTAGAAAAATGTCCCGGCCGAAGGCCGATTACTCTTAAATTACAGGCTCGCTATCGCTCGCCAGGATAAAATCGACACCTAAATGGCACGGAAGGTCTTAAAATTGACAGAATGGGGGGGAAATTCTTAAAAATCACCAAACTAATGGGGCAAACGTCTTAAAGTCTCAAAAGCAGTGGGGCTAGACATGAGGGAGAAAGGGGTCAAGTAAAAAGTCCCTCAAGTGGAAATCTCCCCTTAATCCACATAGCTGATCCGACGTCTTGGAGATTATTAGGATATTTGGGTGTATTTTTTAACTCCTTCTGTACCGGCGACTTCCTTTAACTATATTCTGGCTACTATTAGACGATTTTATTCAGTTTCAAAAGGGCCTCTAGCAATTAAAAGGCTTCGAACTATCTCACTTAACCCTTTTTACTACCACAGATCATTCTTAAACTGCCCAAAATCCTCTAAATATAGGCCTAGCTAGAATAAAATTAAAATATTTCCCCGGTACAGAAAGGGTCAATAAGGATTTTGCTTGTTTTTGTCATTTTCGAGCAATGTGTTTTAGTTTGCCCCCCCCCCCCCTAGGCTAACACAAAAAACGCCTTCCCAGACTTCCTTCAGTCTAAAAAAAACGCCTTCCCAGACTTCCTTCAGTCTAAAAAAAAACGCCTTCCCAGACTTCCTTCAGTCTAAAAAAATGGCTCACCCAGACCACCTTCAATGTAAATGCGTACATTTTTCAATCGAGAAATGTCTTTCTTCTAAGATACTAAGATATTCTAAGATATTCTAAGATACTTGATTTCTTCTAAGTTCCAGACTCGCCCAGAAAAAAATCGACACCTGAATGAGGTGAGGTGACTTATTATCGCCAAACTAATGGTGTGAAGCGACTTATGATCACCAAACTACTGGGTATGACGCCTTAAAATCTCCAAACAGAGTGGGCCCCAAAAGACCTCTCTCGAACCAAATAGGGTTAACTGTATATAATGGCTTACTAATAGCAATACATTTACGATACATGTACCGGTATACAGTCATACATTTACAATACATGTACCGGTATACAGTCATACATTTACAATACATGTACCGGTATACAGTCATACATTTACAATACATGTACCGGTATACAGTCATACATTTACAATACATGTACCGGTATACAGTCATACATTTACAATACATGTACCGGTATACAGTCATACATTTACAATACATGTACCGGTATACAGTCATACATTTACAATACATGTACCGGTATACAGTCATACATTTACAATACATGTACCGGTATACAGTCATACATTTACAATACATGTACCGGTATACAGTCATACATAGGTAACTATAATGATGATGGTGTTCTCGGAATGCAGGCACTATTATATGTGTACGTGGTGTGTGTGTACAGCTGTGAACGGCAATGTGTGTATTATGACCGGTATGTGCATGTACTACTGTTCGTGTGTGTAGAGCTGTGAACGGCAATGTGTGTATTATGACCGGTATGTGCATGTACCGTACTGTACGTGTGTGTGTGTGTGTGTGTGTGTGTGTGTGTGTGTGTGTGTGTGTGTGTGTGTGTGTGTGTGAAAGACTGAGGGTGATGAGTCTCTACCCATTATATTGTGTATGTGTGTGTAACAGACTGATGACTCTCACACACCATTACCCTACTGTAACCAATGTCCTTCCTTCCTCCCTTATAAATGTGGGTGTGTGTGTGTGTGACTAAGGATGATGACACACACACACACACTCTCTCTCACACACCACCACCCTACCGTATCTAACTAATGTCCTTCCTTCTCATCCCTTATAGATGTGTGTGTGTGTGTGTGTGTGTGTGTGTGTGTGTGTGTGTGTGTGTGTGTGTGGTGAATCCCCTCCTTCCCGCCCCACCTCTACACACACACACACACACACACACATGCTCACACGCACACACGCTCACACGCACACACGCTCCAGCACCCTACCGTGTCAGACCAATGTCCTCTCTTCCCCACCCTTAACCCTTACAGTAACGGCACTTCCTTTTTTATTTGAGCTGCATTTATAGGATTTTATGAAGCTTAGGAAGGATATAGGCCCATGGTACCGGTAGCTAAAAGGATTGAGATAGTCTGTAGTCTTTTAAGGGGAGGTTTTTAGTTTGGTCCCTAGATATCCTTCAAGCTTAAGATTACACCCCCTTGAGCCCCTTTCAAGATAAATTTGTACATTTTTCGGTAGAAAAATGTCCCGGCTGAAAGCCGGTTCCTCTTAAATTACAGGCTCGCTATCGCTCGCCAGGATAAAATCGACACCTAAATGGCACGAAAGGTCTTAAAATTGACAGAAATGGGTTGAAAGTTCTTAAAATAGTCAAAATAATGGGGCAAACGTCATACATTTAGAAAAACAATGGGGCTAAACATGAGGGAGAAAGGAGTCAAGAAAAAAATCCCTCAAGTGGACATCTCCCCTTAACAGTTAGAGACATCCTCCCTAAGCTGAAATAAACCTTCCAATAGTTGCCAGAATATAATGAAAAGGACGTGACCGGTACTGCATGTGTTACGGAACCCCCTTTTGAGGATTATGACGTGTTTTGACAGTGTAGGCCTATTCTGGCTATCATTAGACGATTTTATTCAAATTACCGTAGGAAGAAAGTATGGAAATCAGAGGGTTAATAATTGAGATCGTGTTTACCCTTTTAATCCCCAAACATCCTTCCTATCTATCTATCTATCTATTGCCGGACGCCTTACTCCCCTTACGAGGGTGGCCATACACAGAATGCCCCCAAGCGGACCTATTCCCTGTGAGAGGGACAACCCGAGCCAGTTTAGTGAAGGACTTACAGGATTGACCACTCAATTTAGGATCGGTCCGACTCCGAGGCCCTCTGTGTATCTTGTTAGCACTATTTTTCTACAGTGGTGTTCGGCTAATCCATCCACTAACCTGCCTTACCCTTAGGTAAGCAGTACGGATTTGTATCAGGTTTACTCCCCTAGACAGGTTGCCAACCAAGGCTGACGAGTCCCATCCACCCGGATTTGTATAAGGTTGTCTCCCCTAGATGAGTTGCCGACCAAGGCTAACGAGTCCCATTCACCCATCCTTCCTAAGCTGTATATTTCGTCTATTTTGTTTATCTTAGGTTTGGTATTTTGGCATTGGAATTTCGACAACTAGACCGAATGCATTTGATTTTAGGAGGCTGAAAAATATATATATATATACCGGTACCGTAACTTTACTTGGAAAAAAAAATGCGAGACCACAATTGCCGAAAAAAGTGATGTGACACCTGGTATTAGTTTTTTTGTTCTCTCTCTCTCTCTCTCTCTCTCTCTCTCTCTCTCTCTATATATATATATATATATATATATATATCTATCTATCTATCTATCTATCTATCTATATCTCTTTCATGTGACACCGGGTATTAGTCTCTCTCTCTCTCTCTCTCTATCTATCTATCTATCTAATCTCTCTCTCTCTCTCTCTCTCTCTCTCTCTCTCTCTCTCTCACACACCTGGTATGAGTGTCCTTGAACCGCTATTTCCGCCGCTACCACCACCTTCATTCCCTCACTTCCTCTTAAGGGGAGATGGGCCGGTTTTCTGGACCACTTTCTCCCTCATGTTTAGCCCCATTAGTTTTCAGATGTTAAGATGTTTGCCCCATTAGTTAGTAAATTTTAAGACCTTTCGCCCCATTTCTTCGTCAATATTTAGACCTTTCGTGCTATTTAGGTGACGATTTTTTCCCTGGCGAACGATAGTGAGCCTGTAATGTTGGAAGAACCGGCCTTCGGCCGTGACCTTTTTCTACCGAAAAATGTACAAATTAATCTACAGTAGAAGGGCGATCTAATGTGTTTTTTTAAGTTTGATAGAGGTCTAGGGAGGAAACTAGAAAAATAATGAACACATGCCAAAATCGCCAAAAAAGTGAACCATCCCCCCCTTGGCTGTGTAAAATTATCTAATGATAGTCAGAATACACTGTTCAAATGCGCCATAGTCTTCAAGGGGTTAACCCTCTCCGACATATGACGCGATTTTGAGACTATTAGGGATACTTTAAAGCCTTCGTTACCATCAGGGGTATTTATAAACCTTTAGTTTAGTTACTTCAACCTCTGCAGTTGTCTTTGAGTTAGCTGTGTTGAGCCTATTGGGGATACTTTAAAGCCTTTGTTACCATCAGGGGTATTTAGAAACCTTTAGTTTAGTTACTTCAACCTCTGCAGTTGTCTTTGAGTTAGCTGTGTTGAGCCTATTGGGGATACTTTAAAGCCTTTGTTACCATCAGGGGTATTTAGAAACCTTTAGTTTAGTTACTTCAACCTCTGCAGTTGTCTTTGAGTTAGCTGTGTTGAGCCTATTGGGGATACTTTAAAGCCTTTGTTACCATCAGGGGTATTTAAACCTTTAGTTTAGTTACTTCAACCTCTGCAGTTGTCTTTGAGTTAGCTGTGTTGAGCCTATTAGGGATACTTTAAAGCCTTTGTTACCATCAGGGGTATTTATAAACCTTTAGTTTAGTTACTTCAACCTCTGCCGTTGTCTTTGAGTTAGCTGTGTTGAGCCTATTGGGGATACTTTAAAGCCTTTGTTACCATCAGGGGTATTTAGAAACCTTTAGTTTAGTTACTTCAACCTCTGCAGTTGTCTTTGAGTTAGCTGTGTTGAGCCTATTGGGGATACTTTAAAGCCTTTGTTACCATCAGGGGTATTTAGAAACCTTTAGTTTAGTTACTTCAACCTCTGCAGTTGTCTTTGAGTTAGCCGTGGGCAGAAAACTAATTTTGGAGAGGTACCGTAATATTAAGAGTGAGAGAACTCTATTTCTTATTGCTAATCTGGCAACCTCTGCGTCATATGAGCGGGAAAGGGTTAAGATGGGGTTAAGTCAGTTTCTCGTCAGGTACGGTAATAGGCCTAAACAAAACTAGGCCTATACTGTAGTTACACTTTTGGTCCTATATCGTATCTTCCTTGTGCCGGTAGTATTTTTGTTTATTTTTATTTTTGAGGAAGCAACCCTCACCCCCACCTCTATTACCCCTGCCCCCTCGCCCTCTATCCCCCCCCCCCCCCCCCCCCCCCCCCCCCCCCCCCCCGGCTTTATTACCGACACTTCCGTTGACCCTCAAGATGTTGGTGACGTGTGTGAGTGAGTGAGTGAGTGTGGGATAGTGTTAGTGTGTGTTAGGGGTGTATATATATGAGAGAGAGTAGTAATAATAATAATACTAATAATAGTTCTTAAAGCTAGCGCATGCTAAGCTAGCTAAGGATAGCTCAATAAGGCCGATTAGGCGTATTTCCATTGGGGTCCTGTACTACTACCCCATCCCTTTGCTCATGAGGGATGGTAACGACTCAGTGCTTGTGAAAAATCTTTAATGCGCCGAGCGTGGGCGCGAACCCAGGCCTTCTGGGTGGAAGTCCGAGACGCTAGTCACTACACCAAAAGAGAGAGAGAGAGAGAGAGATGATTAGCCTAAGAACCACACAGACACTAAGGTCGATTCTAGGCGGTCTGGATTCCCGTCCATATCAGAGAGTAGACCCATCTGCACCACTTGGTGTCAAACCGGACCCATTGTGTTAAGGGGAGATTTCCACCTGGAGGATTTTTTCTGAACCTCTTTCTCCCTCATGTTTAGCCCCATTGTTTGTGAGATTTAAAGACGCTTGCCCCATTAGTTTGGCGAGTTTAAGAACCCTCGCCCCATTTCTGTCAATTTTAAGACCATTCGTGCCATTTAGGTGTCGATTTTTTCCTGGCTAGCGATAGCGAGCCTGTAATTTAAGGGGAACCGGCCTTCGGCCGGGAAATTTTTCTACCGAAAAATGTACGGTACACATTTATCTTGAAAGGGGGTCAAGGGGGAGTAATTTTAAGCTTGATGGAAGTCTAGGGAATCAACTAAAAACCTCCCCTCAAGCCGCTGTCACACGAGCGCTTTTCCGTCAATTTTCCATGAGCAATTTTTTCTCGTTCTTTTGGGGGACTTTTTCGCACGGGTATCGATAACTAGACCGAAGGTAGATTATGTTAGACGGCTGAATATTGACAAAGTGTAATTTTTTAAGCTTCCAGACCATAATTGCCCGTAGAAATTGCTCGAAAAAGGGCTCGTGTGACTCCGGCTTTACAAGACTTGAATGAATGTGAGAAGGAATACAAGAAACTTAACCCTTTCAAGCTCATATGACGCAGAGGTTGCCAGATTAGCAATAAGAAATAGAGTTCTCTCACTCATAAATCCAAAGAAGTTATCCTAACCCTTTACAATTCATTAGTCCGCCCTCTTCTGGAATACTGCGTTCAATCCTGGTGCCCTTATTACCAAAAAGATATAAACAAGCTAGAACGAGTTCAACGTAGAGTTACCAAAATGATACCTAGCCTAAAGAACAAACCATACGAAGAGCGTCTTAGAGAATTAAATCTATTTCCTTTAACCCAGCGCAGATTAAGAGGTGACTTAATTCAAGTGTTCAAAATCATCAAAGGCATCGACAATATGAACTGTAGTAAGTACTTCGCTATCGACCAATCTAATTACACGCGGGGAAACGGTTGCAAAATTATTGGTAAATCTTTTAACTCACACGAATCTAAGAATTTCTTCTTCAATCGAGTTGTCAACTTGTGGAATGGGCTTCCCCGAAACGTTATAGACTGCATCACCGTTGATTCATTTAAACTCCGCCTAGACAAATATCTCGCATCAAACCCGCGACTGACTGCGTTTGTAAATGAATAACTTTATTTTATCCCCCCCTCAGTTACTAACCCATCTGTCCCCTACTAACTTCCTAATCCTGCCACGAACATTAATTCCAGGGCAGTAATTCCCTTTCCAATGTTCCCTTACCCACTCTAAACCACTGTTTGGACACTTGATCCTCAGTGTTTTGGAGGACAAGCAACCTAGAAGGGTCACTATATCTGTTGTTGCTTGATTTCCTTTGTACTCCTTTGTACTCTTATAATAATTACCTTACCTCTCCAAAATTAGTTTTCTGCCCACAGCTAACTCAAAGACAACTGCAGAGGTTGAAGTAACTAAACTAAAGGTTTCTAAATACCCCTGATGGTAATAAAGGTTTTAAAGTATCCCCAATAGGCTCAACACAGCTAACTCAAAGACAACTGCAGAGGTTGAAGTAACTAAACTAAAGGTTTCTAAATACCCCTGATGGTAATAAAGGCTTTAAAGTATCCCCAATAGGCTCAACACAGCTAACTCAAAGACAACTGCAGAGGTTGAAGTAAATAAACTAAAGGTTTCTAAATACCCCTGATGGTAACAAAGGCTTTAAAGTATCCCTAATAGGCTCAACACAGCTAACTCAAAGACAACTGCAGAGGTTGAAGTAACTAAACTAAAGGTTTCTAAATACCCCTGATGGTAGCTCAACACAGCTAACTCAAAGACAACTGCAGAGGTTGAAGTAACTAAACTAAAGGTTTATAAATACCCCTGATGGTAATTATAAGAGTGAGAGAACTGTATTTCTTATTGCTACCGGTAATCTGGCAACCTCTACGTCATATGAGTCTGAAGGGGTTAACTGTTCATATACAATAATACAAACTAATAATAATGGACTCGGCTTTTGTTTGACACCCTGTGAGTCCGACCGGGTCACCGTAGCCTAGTTGTCCACCTGCGAGTTTCAAGCTAGGCTATGTGAAAGTTGGAGCCGTAAACATCGATATTTAGAAGAAGTACGGTACAGAAATAATTTGAGTTGTTGATAGATAGAAAGATTGCTTAATTTGATTGTATGTAATGTTAATAATTTTTGGTGGGGTCAGTACTCAACGTATTAGTGAGTTGGGCCTATAATTGGGGTTGGGTGTGACAGGGATCTGCCTTGTATGGGCCGATCGGCTTTTTTGCAGACTCCCATTTTCTTATGTTCTGATATCCAATTCCAATAAGAAAGTGTCTCAAAATATTAGGATACCAGGAGAAAAACTGGCTCGTCAAATATTGGCAGGAAAAAACGCTTCGTGTGACATCGGCTGCAGAATTCAGTCCTCCCGAGGCTAGTTTTTGCCTCTGGTGAAGCAACAATCTCACCACCCAGTTCCAGTACTTTGAGTTACTGGAAGGCCTCGACTTTATGGCCGGGGGTAATTAAGGGGAGATATTATCGACTTGAGGGAGTTTTTTCTGGACCCCTTTCTCCCTCATGTTTAGCCCCATTGCTTTTGAGATTTTAAGACAGTCGCCCCATTAGTTTGGCGAATTTAAGAACTTTCGCCCCATTTCCGTCAATTTTAAGACCTTTCGTGCAATTTAGGTGTCGATTTTATCCTGGCGAGCGATAGCGAGCCTGTAATTTAAGAGGAATCGGATTTCAGCCGGGACATTTATCTACCGAAAAATGTACAAATTTATCTTGAAAGGGGTCATACAATCAACTAAATGGCACGAAAGGTCATAAAATCAACTATATGGCACGAAAGGTCTTGAAATCTAAAAAACTGGCTAAGCATGAGGGAGAATGGAGACCAGAAAAAAAAGAAAGTCTCCCTGTGTTGATTCCTCGGGTGAAGCAACAATCTCACCAGTTCCAGTATGCTGTGAGAGAGAGAGAGAGAGAGAGAGAGAGAGAGAGAGAGAGAGAGAGAGAGAGAGAGAGAGAGAGAGAGAGAGAGAGAGGAAGGCCTTGACTAGTCGGACGTGGTTAAGGGGAGGTTTTTAGTTTGGTCCCTAGATATCCATCAAGCTTAAGATTACACCCCCTTGAGCCCCTTTCAAGATAAATGTGTACATTTTTCGGTAGAAAAATGTCCCGGCTGAAAGCCGGTTCCTCTTAAATTACAGGCTCGCTATCGCTCGCCAGGATAAAATCGACTCCTAAATTGCACGAAAGGTCTTAAAATTGACGGAAATGGGGCGAAAGTTCTTATAATCGCCAAACTAATGAGGCGACTGTCTTAAAATCTCAAAAGCAATGGGGCTAAACATGAGGGAGAAAGGGGTCAACAAAAAAATCCCTCAGGTGGGAGATCTCCCCTTAACCCTGTCAAGCTCCAATACGCGTTTCTGTTTTGTTTTCTGGCTACTATTAGACGATTTTATTCAGATTAGTAACGGTATATGGAAGTCAGAGGGTTGATTGAGATAGTACCGGTATTTACCCTTTTAACCCTCTCCGACATATGACGCGATTTTGAGCCTATTAGGGATACTTTAAAGCCTTTGTTTCCATCAGGGGTATTTAGAAACCTTTAGTTTAGTTACTTCAACCTCTGCAGTTGTCTTTGAGTTAGCTGTGTTGAGCCTATTGGGGATACTTTAAAGCCTTTGTTACCATCAGGGGTATTTATAAACCTTTAGTTTAGTTACTTCAACCTCTGCAGTTGTCTTTGAGTTAGCTGTGTTGAGCCTATTGGGGATACTTTAAAGCCTTTGTTACCATCAGGGGTATTTATAACCTTTAGTTTAGTTACTTCAACCTCTGCAGTTGTCTTTGAGTTAGCTGTGTTGAGCCTATTGGGGATACTTTAAAGCCTTTGTTACCGTCAGGGGTATTTATAAACCTTTAGTTTAGTTACTTCACCTCTGCAGTTGTCTTTGAGTTAGCTGTGTTGAGCCTATTGAGGATACTTTAAAGCCTTTGTTACCATCAGGGGTATTTATAAACCTTTAGTTTAGTTACTTCAACCTCTGCAGTTGTCTTTGAGTTAGCTGTGTTGAGCCTATTGGGGATACTTTAAAGCCTTTGTTACCGTCAGGGGTATTTATAAACCTTTAGTTTAGTTACTTCAACCTCTGCAGTTGTCTTTGAGTTAGCTGTGTTGAGCCTATTAGGGATACTTTAAAGCCTTTGTTACCCATCAGGGGTATTTAGAAACCTTTAGTTTAGTTACTTCAACCTCTGCAGTTGTCTTTGAGTTAGCTGTGTTGAGCCTATTAGGGATACTTTAAAGCCTTTGTTACCATCAGGGGTATTTAGAAACCTTTAGTTTAGTTACTTCAACCTCTGCAGTTGTCTTTGAGTTAGCTGTGTTGAGCCTATTGGGGATACTTTAAAGCCTTTGTTACCCATCAGGGGTATTTAGAAACCTTTAGTTTAGTTACTTCAACCTCTGCAGTTGTCTTTGAGTTAGCTGTGGGCAGAAAACTAATTTTGGAGAGGTAATTATAAGAGTGAGAGAACTCTATTTCTTATTGCTAATCTGGCAACCTCTGCGTCATATGAGTCTGAAGGGGTTAATACCCACAGATCCTTCCTAAGCAACATAAAATCGTCTAATGATTGCCAAAATAAACTGCTAAAAACGCGTCAGAGCTTCAAAGGGTTAACTTGTCTCTGTTGAAAGTGAATATAAACACCTTATGAAGAGGGCCACTTTATTGACAAACGTTTCGCAGATAGCTTCTTCAGGTCACTGTGAAACGTTGCCAATAAAGTGCTCCGCCTCATAGGGTGTTTATAATGAATCTGTCAACTTGTCTAAGCTACTTCAACTCTCTAGCCAAACCCTGAGGCAGATCACACTAACCTTCATCACTATCGTCTAGAAGGAGAGAGAGATAGAGAAAGTGAGCGAGGAGAGGTATCAGGACCATACCGGTAAAACAGCTTTCCAAAAGTTAGTTGTGCTCAACCGTCTTCGTGGGTTCTACACCCCCCAACAGCTTCTTGTTCTGTATAGGAGCACATGTATCGAGTATTGTTCGCATGTGTGGTGACTGCTCGAAATAGTAGATTGCGAGGCACCTGCCTTTCAACATAGTCCCACTCCTATTTTGTCCACCTCTCCAACCCAAGAATTGGCAAATATTCCCAGTTTTTCTTCTACTCAACAGATGAATTCTGGAACTCTCTCCCTCAATCAATATTTCCTTCATCCTATGATGACTTAGACTGCTTTAAACTTCGCGTGTCCAGGCTTTTTTACGCCTACGTCCCATTAATTTGGCTCTCGTCACTCTTTTGGCTTTGGAGGAGACACTCGTTACAGGCAGCCTGCCTTTTGTCTCCTTCATCCGCATAGAAAACAAAAATGTAGGCAGATAGATATATAAATAGGCCTAGATAAGCTATTTAGATAGATACAAATGCCCTGTTAAATAGTCTATACAAAACACACAGCAGCAATGTGTGTGTAGGTGTGTGAGTGTGTGTGTAGGTGTGTGAGTGTGTGTGTGTGTGTGTGTGTGTGTGTGTAGGTGTGTGAGTGTGTGTTTAGATGTGTGAGTGTGTGTGTAGATGTGTGTGTAGGTGTGTGAGTGTGTGTGTAGGTGTGTGAGTGTGTGTGTAGATGTGTGAGTGTGTGTGTAGGTGTGTGAGTGTGTGTGTATGTGTGTCTTTACCTAATTCCCTACCCCCAAGCTTCCTATTCAGACGTGGGGGGTGGGGGGGATCCGTTACCCCGCCCTCCTCAACCCTCTCACCCCTTCTCTCTCTCTCTCTCT
The DNA here is from genome assembly GCA_032716605.1 of Paralithodes platypus. Taxonomy (NCBI): domain Eukaryota; kingdom Metazoa; phylum Arthropoda; class Malacostraca; order Decapoda; family Lithodidae; genus Paralithodes; species Paralithodes platypus. The sequence continues at coordinate 14,250,080 of CM064536.1, read as the reverse complement.
CTCTCTCTCTCTCTCTCTCTCTCTCTCTCTCTCTCTCTCTCTCTCTCTCTCCCTCTCTCTCTCTCTCTCTCTCTCTCTCTCTCTCTCTCTCTCTCTCTCTCTCTCTCTCTCTCTCTCTCTCTCTCTCTCTCTCTCTCTCTCGCTGGGATCGTAAGGTCTGTGTGGTCAGTGTATCTATGTAAATGTCTCCACAGTAAATCAATTGATACGTTTAACCCTCTCCGATATATGACGCGATTTTGAGCCGATTAGGGATACTTTAAAGCCTTTGTTACCATCAGGGGTATTTATAAACCTTTAGTTTAGTTACTTCAACCTCTGCAGTTGTCTTTGAGTTAGCTGTGTTGAGCCTATTGGGGATACTTTAAAGCCTTTGTTACCATCAGGGGTATTTATAAACCTTTAGTTTAGTTACTTCAACCTCTGCAGTTGTCTTTGAGTTAGCTGTGTTGAGCCTATTGGGGATACTTTAAAGCCTTTGTTACCATCAGGGGTATTTATAAACCTTTAGTTTAGTTACTTCAACCTCTGCAGTTGTCTTTGAGTTAGCTGTGTTGAGCCTATTGGGGATACTTTAAAGCCTTTGTTACCATCAGGGGTATTTAGAAACCTTTAGTTTAGTTACTTCAACCTCTGCAGTTGTCTTTGAGTTAGCTGTGTTGAGCCTATTGGGGATACTTTAAAGCCTTTGTTACCATCAGGGGTATTTATAAACCTTTAGTTTAGTTACTTCAACCTCTGCAGTTGTCTTTGAGTTAGCTGTGTTGAGCCTATTGGGGATACTTTAAAGCCTTTGTTACCATCAGGGGTATTTAGAATCTTTAGTTTAGTTACTTCAACCTCTGCAGTTGTCTTTGAGTTAGCTGTGTTGAGCCTATTGGGGATACTTTAAAGCCTTTGTTACCATCAGGGGTATTTAAAACCTTTAGTTTAGTTACTTCAACCTCTGCAGTTGTCTTTGAGTTAGCTGTGTTGAGCCTATTGGGGATACTTTAAAGCCTTTGTTACCATCAGGGGTATTTAGAAACCTTTAGTTTAGTTACCGGTACTTCAACCTCTGCAGTTGTCTTTGAGTTAGCTGTGTTGAGCCTATTGGGGATACTTTAAAGCCTTTGTTACCATCAGGGTATTTAGAAACCTTTAGTTTAGTTACCGTACTTCAACCTCTGCAGTTGTGTTTGAGTTAGCTGTGGGCAGAAAACTAATTTTGGAGAGGTAATTATAAGAGTGAGAGAACTCTATTTCTTATTGCTAATCTGGCAACCTCTGCGTCATATGAGTCTGAAGGGGTTAAGGCCGAACCACCTATTAGGTACCGAAAAGTCTGTGTGGTTTGAGTATCTGTGTAACTCTGTGTAACTCTCCTCACCCTTTCACCTCCCTCCCTCCCTCATCCTCAATTATAATAAAACAAGGTCAGGGAAGGCATTGGGTCAGGTCAGGTGAAGGTATTGAGGGATAAGCCTGTACAACGGCACCTCGTATCTACATTCTACTTTTCCTATTTTTCTGAAGAGTGTAGAGAGGGGAGAAGGGGTGTTGGAGAGAGAGAGAGAGAGGAAGCTGTTGGAGTGGCTTTGTTACGTGTGTCATTAAAATATATAATAACCCCCAAGACGTTGGACCAGATAGTGTTAAGATGGAAGGAGTTATAGGCTAATACAAATCATTATAATGTAAATACAACACATATATATACCGTACCGGTACCACTACGGTACTACTACTACTACTACTACTACTACTACTACAGCTACTACTAGCCTACTACTTTTTTTTTTTTTTTTTTTTTTTTTTTTTTTATACCACTCAGTCTGTGCATCCCCTCTTTGGACCCTAGACCAGGTCAGAATAGTCATTAAAGCGCCTGACTTCGTTGTTATTCAGCTACTTCCTATTCCGGGGTAAGCACTCAGACTCATCATCGTGGATTACTACTACTACATTGATTTTTATTTAATATTTGTCACTATTACTACTACTACTACTACTATTACTACTACTACTATTACTACTACTACTACGACGTTCTGCCTTCACTTGATACTACCCGCCTGTATAATGTAATATCCTGTCTATAGTATTGATTACAACGGTCTTATATTACACATACCCCGGTACCGGTACATACACACTGTATACACAGTGTTACACACAAACTACTACACACACACACACACACCTACCTATGTGGAGTTCGCCACTCTTGCTAGTGGCACCGAAGAGCGCACCGCCCTTCGTTGTCGTTTGAGATTTGGTGCAGCAGACTATTCGAAGAGGTGGAGCGCACCCTTGTGAAGATGGGCTCGTCTGGCACTTTTTGTAGTTCGACATCGAGAGCTCTCTTGAAGCTGTCTAACGAGACACCTCTCATGTCACGTGGGAGTTTGTTGAAGAGACGTGCTCCTCTATGTGATAACCAGCCCTCTCGCAGAGAGCCCATAGTCCCCCGATTTATCATCTTGCGGATATCGCATTCCCAGCCTCTCCATCATTGAATTTCATTGTTATTGGTGTATGTAGATTTGGTACAAAACCCTCTGCGATTTTCCACGTATATATTATTAAGTATCGTTCCCTTCTACGTTCCAACGACTACAGTTTGAGTGATTTTAAGCGATCCCAATAGTGTAACTGTTTTATTGAGTTTATATGCGAGGTGAAGTTCCTTTGTACACTTTATAAGTCATTAATTTCACCTAATTTGTATGGGGATGTTAATACGTTACAATAGTCTAGCCGCGGTAGCACCAGGGATTTGAAGAGTGTTATCATAATTAGGCAATTCACCGCGAGTTCTAAATGTTCGTAGAATCCAACCTGTTAGACGTTTCACACACACACACACACACACACACACACACACACACACACACACACACACACACACACACACACACACACACACACACACACACACACACACACACACACACACACACACACACACACACACACACACACACACACACACACACACACACACACACACACACACACTATAAATGGAACGGGGGAGGTGCAATAGAACCAAGGAACTGGAGGGAGGAGAGGGGGTGTAATGCCAACAGTTCTGTCGGAGAACTTAAACGGAAATACATGCAGGAAATTGTTTGAACTACCATACCTGTACAGGGGGGTGAGGGATGGTCCTATCCAGAGTGAGGTTTGGCATCCTCTACCCTACCTTAGCCGTTTCTCTCTTTGTCTTGTCCTGTACAACTTTTCCTTCAAGGTGCTGGTGAGATCGCCCGTTTGGGTGGCACTGCAAGGGGGCTGCGGACGATGGGGAAATTGGCCCGGGGGTGCAAGCCCGTGGGCTGATGATCCCCTCCCCCACTGCCCTCTCAGAGACAGATCTCATCTCACCCTGGCTCCTTCGGGGGCCCGATCATCTGGTGCGGCTTCGGTCAACCGGACTCAGGACTGCTCGGCCAGACAGTCTGGGGAACAACAACAACAACTACCGTACCAGTATAAGTGGAGTACCGGTACGGTACCAGTATTCATGGTCAGGTGGTGAGAGTGTTCATCTCATACCGTAAGCGTGGGGACCCGGGTTCGAATCCTGGCCAGGGCTGGTGGAAGCCTCAAAAAAAAAAAAAAAAAAAAAAGTACATACGGCAAAAACACTAGGCTATGGTAGCAATTTATGGTTCCACAGGGGAAGGGAGGGGGGAGGGGCGGGGGATAGGAACAAAGATATGGGGGGGGAGGGAGGAGGAATTGGTTCCACAGGGGAAGGAGGGGGGGGGGGTTAGGAACAAAGATATGGTGGGGGGAGGGAGGGAGGAATTGGAACAAGGAAATGGGGGAGGGGGGTAGGAGGAAGGAAATGGAGGGGTAGGAGGAGGGATAACAAGGAAATGTGGGGAGGAAGGGGGTGGGGGGGTAGAAACAAGGAAATGGAATGGGAAGGGGGTAGGAACAAGGAAATGGGGGGGAGGGAGGGAGGGGGGGTAGGAACACGGAAATGGAATGGGAAGGGAGTAGGAACACGGACATGGGGGGGAGGGAGGGAGGGGGGTAGGAACAAGGAAATGGAATTGGAAGGAGGGTAGGAACAAGGAAATGGAATGGGAAGGGAGGGTAGGAACAAGGAAATGGAATGGGAAGGGAGGTAGGAACAAGGAAATGGGGGGGGAGGGAGGGAGGAGGAACAAGGAAATGAATGGAAGGGGTAGGAACAAGAAAAAATGGGGGGAGGGAGGGGGGTAGGAACAAGGAAATGGAATGGGAAGGGGGGTAGGAACAAGGAAATGGGGGGAGGAGGGAGGGAGGGGGGTAGGAACAAGGAAATGGAATGGGAAGGGAGGTAGGAACAAGGAAATGGAATGGGAAGGGAGGTAGGAACAAGGAAATGGGGGGAGGAGGGAGGGAGGGGGTAGGAACAAGGAAATGGAATGATGACAAGGAAACAAGCCAATGAAAACAAGGAAATCAAGGCTTCTGGAAAAGATTGTTGATTTCCGGAAGAGCGAGCGATTATTTCTTAATTTCTTGCACCCCAGGTTGTTACAGGGTGTTAAACGAAAACCGAGTGCAGGATTTCTATTACGGTAGCCCTATATCTACTGTATCTATCTATATATTACGGTATATATATCTATATATATACGGTATATATATATCTCTCTATCTACTGTATATACTCATGCCCAATCCCCACTTTTTTTTTTTTTTTTTTTTTTTTATTTATTTATTATTTTTTTTTTTTTGGAGGGCGACTCAAGACAGATCATTATTTCTAGTCTATATTATTGGGTTCCATGTCATCTCAACCAGTAGACCATTCCAACCAGTACCTCTCAACCAGTGCCAAATTAACCCAGACCAACCAAACCAGTGCCAAAATATAGTACTAACCTCACATGTACTTCACTTGCCGTTTTACTCCGTACAGGTGTAAACGTTGGAGAGTAGTCAGCAATTTTTTGACTGACTCGTGATTGAAAAAAGAAAAAGAAAAAGGCTCTTAAATAGCAGAAAAAGGTCTTTAAATTGATGAAGAAATGGGGCGAATGATAGTGTAATCGCCAAGCTAATAGGGGGGATGTGATTAGTACCGGTATATCAAAAATAATGGGGCTAAGCATGAGGGAGAAAGGGGTCCAGAAAAAAAAACACCCCACTCATATTAATGCTGTATCATCTTCTTTTTTCAGGTAAACTACCGGTAAAGGGGCAGAAATCAGCCAACCTCCGCCATCTTGGTAACCAGGGTGATGTTTACCTCTATTTATGGTACCGTAGGCTATAGTAATTTATCTACATACCCATAGTTAGCACGAGAGAGAGAGAGAGAGAGAGAGAGAGAGAGAGAGAGAGAGAGAGAGAGAGAGAGAGAGAGAGAGAGAGAGAGAGGAGGGAGAGGAGGGAGAGAGAGAGGAGAGAGAGAGAGAGAGAGAGAGAGAGAGAGAGAGAGAGAGAGAGAGAGAGAGAGAGAGAGAGAGAGAGAGAGAGAGAGAGAGAGAGAGAGAGAGAGCCCAAACTCCTAGCTCCGGTACCAATAATGTCTATATATAAAGGGGAGATTTCCACTAGAGGGATTTTTTTCTGGACTCCTTTCTATCTCATGTTTAGCCCCATTGCTTTTGATATTCTAAGACATTTGCCCCATTAGTTTGGTGATTTTAAGAACGTTTGCCCCATTTATGTCAATTTTAAGACTTTTCATGCCATTTAGGTGTCGATTTTATCCTGGCGAGCGATAGCGAACCTGTAATTTAAGAGGAACCGGCCTTTGGCCGGGACATTTTTCTACCGAAAAATGTACAAATTTATCTTGAAAGGGGGTCTAGGGGGTGTAATTTTAAGCTTGATGGAATTCTAGAGAACGAACTAAAAACCTCCCCTAAAGGTTACGGTACCATTATACACCATTCCCGGTAAATACCCGGTAATAAATACTGTGTAAGAAGTAGGCTACCCCCTCCTCCCAACCCCCCACCGCCCCACCCCATCCCTACCCCCCCACCCCAACCCCCAACCGCCCCAACCCCATCCCCCCCCCCCAACCCCAACCCCCAACCCCTACCACGTCCCTAATGTCCTGCCACGGACATTAGTTCCAGGGCAGTAATTCCCTTTCCAATGTTCCCTTACCCACTCTAAACCACTGTTTGGACACTTGATCCTCAGTGTTTTGGAGGACAAGCAACCCTAGAAGGGTCACTAGATCTGTTGTTGCTTGATTTCCTTTGTACTCCTTTGTACCCCACCCTTCCCTTCCATGGTCTGTTGCCTCACACCCCCACAGTGAAAGCACGGCTGGACTGGTTATTAATCAGGAATTTGCTTGCTTTTTGTCATTTTTCAAGTACCGTATTTGAGGTCGTCCCTTACTAGGCTAGGCTAACCCAAACGCCTTCCCAGACTGCCTGCTAACTATAAATATGCCCACCCACCCCCACGCAGACCCTCCTTCAAGCTAAATGTGTACATTTTTCGATAAAAGAATGTCCCAGTCGAAGCCCATTTCTCCTGTCTGACGCTTCCCAAATGCTATATATAATACCTCAATTACTCTAGTTAATTTATGACTTGTATTCATTAGTGGTCAAGATTTCAGATTTAATCATGTGGTTTTTAGTTCGTTCCCTAGAATTCCATCAAGCTTAAAATTACACCCCCTAGACCCCCTTTCAAGATAAATTTGTACATTTTTCGGTAGAAAAATGTCCCGGCCAAAGGCCGGTTCCTCTTAAATTACAGGCTCGCTATCGCTCGCCAGGATAAAATCGACACCTAAATGGCATGAAAAGTCTTAAAATTGACAGAAATGGGGCAAACGTTCTTAAAATCACCAAACTAATGGGACAAATGTCTTAGAATATCAAAAGCAATGGGGCTAAACATGAGATAGAAAGGAGTCCAGAAAAAAATCCCTCTAGTGAAAAACTCACTCAATCCCACAATTTGCCGGAGGATAACAGGTTTTTCACAATACGTAGACGGAGGTCTTTAAAAAAAAAAAAAAAAAAATCATGTGAACACACTTTCGACTATATATATATATATATTTAGCCTATATATACTGTATATATATCTATACAATATATATATATATATATATATATATAACCTTTGTGTTCCTGTATGACTGCAGTGAATGACCAGCCCGCCACCTTGCGTCATATCTTGGTTTTTTGTTTAGTAACCGCGTGGCGCCATGGGGTGGTGGTGGGGGGGGGGGGGGGGGGGATGGTGAGGCAACCTTGTCCAACTATTGTGTGTGTGTGTGGGGTTGTTGTTGTTATCATAATTTATTACCCGGTATCGAATAATTATATACACACACGTATACCTGTGCAGTCACATATATACAAGTCTACGCACACACACACACACACACACACCTACCACTAATATTGCCAAGTGTACACCTGCTGAGGGTGTACCCAGCCAACCAGTCTATGAGCGCTGTGTTTAGTACAGGTAGGCTAGTCCAAACCATTATTCAGTTTATAGAAGTAGGCCTTTGTTGATAAATGTATTTGTATGAGTAGATGTGTGTGTGTGTGTGTGACTGTGTTTCTTTGTGTGTGTGTGTGTGTGTGACTGTGTTTCTTTGTGTGTGTGTGTGTGTGTGTGTGACTGTGTTTCTTTGTGTGTGTGTGACTGTGTTTCTTTGTGTGTGTGTGACTGTGTGTGTGTGTGACTGTGTTTCTTTGTGTTTGTGTGTGTGTGACTGTTTCTTTGTGTGTGTGTGTGTGTGACTGTTTCTTTGTGTGTGTGTGTGTGTGACTGTTTCTTTGTGTGTGTGTGACTGTGTTTCTTTGTGTGTGTGACTGTTTTTTGTGTGTGTATGTGTGACTGTGTTTCTTTGTGTGTGTGTGTGTGTGTGACTGTGTTTCTTTGTGTGTGTGTGACTGTTTCTTTGTGTGTGTGTGTGTGTGTGTGTGTGTGACTGTGTTTCTTTGTATGTGTGTTTGACTGTGTTTATGTGTGTGTGTATTTTGTTTGTGGTATGTGTGTGTGTGTGTGTGTGTGTGTGTGTGTGTGTGTGTGTGTGTGTGTACTCCCCCACCAGTTGTACATTTGGCACCATCATGTTATTTTGCTTCACCCACATCATCATCAGCATCAGCATAGAAAATTGCGTATCGGGTATATGTGTGTGTGTGTGTGTGTGTGTGTGTGTGTATGTGTGTATGTGTATGTATGTGTGACTGTGTGCATATTTGTCAACTTGGCAACATCACGTGACTTTGTTCCTCTGTCATTTCCATTAGCTGTGTGATTTGTGTATGCATGTATGTATGTATGTATGTATGTATGTATGTATGTATGTATGTATACTTGACAACATTACGTGAATTTGTTCCCCTGCCATTGTCAATAGCTTTTTGTGCGTATGTATGCATGGTACGTACAGTCACGAGCATAAATACTGGAACATCAACCAGATAACGTCAACTCCTTTATTATGAGAGGTTTATACTAAGCTGAATAAAATCATCTGACGGAAGCTAGAATAAAATATAGAAATCATTGTTAGTTTGAATATAAAGTTTAGCAATACCTTTGGAGACGAAGGGGCGAACATTATCCAGTTGGTGTCACAGTATTTATGCTCGTGACTGTACGTACGTATGTATGTATGTGTGTGTTTGTATACTGGGTATCCTCACGTGACTTTTTTCCCTGCCATTATTATTTGTGTGTGCGTGCGTGTTTCTATGTATGTATGTATGTATGTATGTATGTATGTATGTATGGTTGTATGTATGTATGTATGGTTGTATGTATGTATGTATGTATGTATGTATGTATGTATGTATGTATGTATGTATGGTTGTTGTTGTTGTTGTGGTTGTGGTTGTGGTTGTGGTGGTGGTGGTGGTGGTGGTGGTGGTTGTGGTGGTTGTTGTTGTTGTTGTTGTTCCCCAAGCTGCCTGGCCGAACAGCCCCAAGGCCCCGAGCAATGCCAAAGCCATAACCGAGCGCCCCCACAGAACCCTCCTTGCCGACCACAATAAAGCCTGGGTGACCAAAGCCACTCCATGGCGGGGAGCTGAGGAGGGTGCGGAAACGCCTGGGAAACCAAAGCCCCACCCAGGGCCCTGTGCCCCTCAGCAATTATGAAGAGAAAGTTGAGGAGAAAAGGAAAATGTGACGCTTTGGCTTCCAATCTTGGTAGATTGGGAGGTCAATCCACGTTAGAGACGCCGTCACTCGAGACCTAGAAAATATATAAGATAAAGGAACAGTCAGAGTAAGCTATGGGTATGGCAGAGATCGCTCAGTTCTCACTCTGATAGACCAGCCCATCACCACATGACTAGAACCCAATCCTCTCAGCATCAGCTAGGTAAGGCCCTAGAAAGCCGCCTTTGGCGGGAGGATAGCTCCCCTATTTCAACCCCTTTCAGGGTTGGGCACCCGCCCGATGTATGTATGTAGTGTTGGCAACATTCCATTATCAGCATTAATCTAGTTGTCTGGTGGGCTGTCTTGTCAGTTGGCCTACTTAACACTAGCTCAGCCGATGTCTTGCGCTGCTTTATTGTTTTATATTATTAGAAAAACAAATATTGATGGCTTTTGGGATATAATATATGCATGTGAATTTATAAAAGGTAAATTACAATCCGTATACACAACTCTCGACTTATATAGGTAGTGTGGTGTGTCACTAGTGTGGGTGTGGGTGGGTAGAGGTATGGTATGTGGGTGTGGTGTGGTATAGCCTAGAGGTATGTGGGTGGGTAGTGGTAGTGTGGATGTGGTAGAGGTAGGCTATCTGGGTAGTGGTGGTGTGGGTGGGTAGAGGTATGGTATGGTATGTGGTTGTGGTGGTGTGGGTGGGTAGAGGTATGGTATGTGGGTGTGGTGTGGTAGCCTAGAGGTATGTGGGTGGGTAGTGGTAGTGTGGATGTGGTAGAGGTAGGCTATCTGGGTAGTGGTGGTGTGGGTGGGTAGAGGTATGGTATGTGGTTGTGGTGGTGTGGGTGGGTAGAGGTATGGTATGTGGGTGTGGTGTGGTAGCCTAGAGGTATGTGGGTGGGTAGTGGTAGTGTGGATGTGGTAGAGGTAGGCTATCTGGGTAGTGGTGGTGTGGGTGGGTAGAGGTATGGTATGTGGGTGTGGTTGTGGTGGTGTGGGTGGGTAGAGGTATGGTATGTGGGTGTGGTGTGGTAGCCTAGAGGTATGTGGGTGGGTAGTGGTAGTGTGGATGTGGTAGAGGTAGGCTATCTGGGTAGTGGTGGTGTGGGTGGGTAGAGGTATGGTATGTGGGTGTGGTGTGGTAGCCTAGAGGTATGTGGGTGGGTAGTGTGGATGTGGTAGAGGTATGTGGGAGTGGTTGTGGTAGTGTGGGTGTGGGCCGGGAAATGTTTCCACCGAAAAATGTACAAATATATCTTGAAAAGGGGTCTAGGGGGTGTTTTTGTAAGCTTGATGGAGGTCTAGCGAGGAAACTCAAAAATAAATAAATAAATCAATATATATAGAGCAAAAACCAAGCACTACGGTACCCCTTAGATAAAGGTGTACCGGTACGCCTCACCTGATATCACAAAGCTACAACGCACTGGCTGCGACTGGCTTCTATTCCTGGGATGGTACGGTACCGTATATAATGGGTTTGTCTTCACGTCCAGTATAGCGGGAGATGTAAACAAAGAACGCATGCAAGAACCGTGGAGTTGTCTTCACGTTCAGTACCTATACAATTTAGCACACAATTTCACAACTTTAACAACAATAATATTATTCGTGTGTAGGCCTACTCTTCCCCACATATATTTCGTATTTGTGTTGTATATTGCACACACACACACACACACACACACTCACACTCACTCACACACACACACACTGCCAGCCAAAGTAGTGTCCGCACCTTCGTTTCATGTTTAAACCACAATTTCATGTTTTGGGAGGCGGAATTTTAACGAACATGCTCACTCCCGCAAATAGTACTAAAGCACACACACACACACACACGCACACATACACACACACACACACACACACGCACACACGCACACGCACACGCACACACACTTATTACTACACACTTAAAGGGAGATTTCCACCTGGAGATTTTGTTTCTGAACCTCTTTCTCCCTCATGTTTAGCCCCATTGCATGTGAGATTTAAAGACGCTTGCCCCATTAGTTTGGCGATTTTAAGAACCCTCGCCCCATTTCTGTCAATTTTAAGACCATTCGTGCCATTTAGGTGTCGATTTTTTTCCTGGCGATCGATAGCGAGCCTGTAATTTAAGGGGAACTGGCCTTCGGCCGGGACATTTTTCTACTGAAAAATGTACAAATTTATCTTTAAAGGGGGTCAAGGGGGAGTAATTTTAAGCTTGATGGAAGTCTAGGGAATCAACTAAAAACCTTACCTTAATATGCATGACATTTGTGTTACAGTTTTGTAAGCACACACACACACACACACACACACACACACACACACACACACACACACACACACCCGCACACACACACACACACACACACACACTTAATATGCATGACATTTGTGTTACAGTTTTGTCTTCCATGTTTTGGTTGTAAGCCTATTTGGCCCGATGGAGGTCTTTCTTGTGTCTCCCCTGTTTCGCTCCACTAGTTATACGATAATAAGACGCTTCACCCCAATAGTTTGACGATAAGACACTTCATCTCATTCAGGTGTTGAATTGTGGGGGGTTGAGCGAAAGCGAGCCTGTAAAATAGACGAAATCGGCCTTAGGCTGGTAAATGTTTCTTTCGAGAATGTGGCTGGGGAAAGTTCAGAGAATTGATGCCAATCCTGACCATGACAAGAATGCTTCCCTCGTCCCCTGAAAAGGTGTATGCCTCATGTGTTAGAAGTGCAATGACGTATGCCTCAGAAACATGGGCCGTTAAAGTAGAGGATGTCAACAGAATGGAGTGTAATGAGATGAGGATGGTGAGATGGATGTGTGGGGCCAGGCTACAGGATAGATGGATGTGTGGGGCCAGGCTACAGGATAGATGGATGTGTGGGGCCAGGCTACAGGATAGAATAACAAATGTTGAGCTGAGGAGACGTTTAGGTATAAAGAGTATTAGCGAGGTGATGCGTACAAGTAGACTGGGATGGTATGGACATGTGGAGAGAATGGATGAACAAAAATTGGGGTTGAAAAATGCAGGTCTGTGATTGTGGAGGGAGCTGCACCAAGGGGTGGACCGAGGAAGACCTGGGATCGGACTATACGCGCCGATCTCAAATCCAAGAACTTGACAAGTGAAGCAGCCCTTAACAGGGTTGCCTGGAACGCCGCCATTAGGACAAGAGACTGAAACTGCACTTATGTGTGGAACACTCAGTCTTAAAATTTTATGTATGTATGTATGTATGTATGTATGTATGTACAGTATGCATTTAGTTCGAAGGGTGTCAGGGTCTCGATTTATTTTATTTATTTTTTTATTTTTTATTTTTTATTTTTGTTTTAAGAAGGAAGTTTGGGAAGGCAATTTTGGTACCCTTGGTGGTAAACTAAAATACCGGTGTACCAGTACCTTGCTTGAACATGGTAAAACAAGCAAAATCCTCAATGATAATAAAACAAAATATGCTTATAATAATCCCCCAAGACGTCGCATCGGATAGTATTAACCCCTTCTGTACCGGTGCCATCCTTTTAACTTTAATTTGGCTACTATTAGTCGATTTTATCAGTTTAAAAAGGGCCTCTAGCGATAAAGAGGCTTCGAACTATATGCCTTAACTATTTTTACTACCACAGATCCGTCTTAAACTGCTCAAAAATCGTCTAAAAATAGCTATAATACAACAAAAAAGACGTTGCCGGTAAAAGAAAGGGTTAACCCACATAGCCTACAGCCCCCTGCCAAGACCTACCGGTACCACATTCCCCACCTCGGCTGCCTTGATATATTCCCCTTTGATAAGCAGAGTGTCAAAGGAAAGCCGAAACCATTCTTTGTTGTTGTTGTTGTTGTTGTTGTTCCCCAAGCTGCCTGGCCGAACAGCCCCAAGGCCCTGAGCAAGGCCAAGGCCATAACCGAGCGCCCCCACAGAACCCTCCCCGCCGACCACAATAAAGCCTGGGTGACCGAAGCCACTCCATGGCGGGGAGCTGAGGAGGGTGCGGAAATGCCCGGGAAACCAAAGCCCCACCCAGGGCCCTGTGTCCCTCAGCAATTATGAAGAGAAAGTTGAGGGGCAAGGGAAAAATGTGACACTTTGGCTTCCAATCTTGGTAGATTGGGAGGTCAATCCACGGTCAAGGACGTCACTTGAGATCTAGAAAATATATAAGTAAAAGGAACAGTCAGAGTAAGCTATGGGTATGGCAGAGATTGCTCAGTTCTCACTCTAATAGACCAGCCCATCACCACATGACTAGAACCCAATCCTCTCAGCATCAGCTAGGAAAGGCCCTAGAAAGCCGCCTTTGGCGGGGGGATAGCTCCCCTATTTCAACCCTTTTCGGGGTTGGGCACCCGCCCACCATTCTTTGTAGTATATATTACCGGTATATATATATATATATATATCAACTGCAGACATGCTTTGCCTTCTTACGCATCAAATCAACCAAGCTACAGACCAACGTGGTGAAACACATACAATAGCACTGGATATATCAAAGGCATTTGATAGAGTCTGGCATCAATCCTTATTGTCGAAGATGTCACACTACGGCCTTGCATCATTAGTTCCACTAATTTCTTCTTATCTTCATAACAGAAAAATACGTGTAATGGTAGATGGCCTTTATTCTCAATTTCACTCAATAAATGCTGGTGTTCCCCAGGGATCAGTTTTGGCCCCAATTCTGTTCCTCATTCATATCAATGATCTCATATCTACCACTCATAATCCAATACATTCCTACGCAGATGACTCAACACTCCACAGTTCCTTCACATTTACCAATTCTTTCACCCAACCCGATCTTATAAATTCAAAAATAAACACTGCAATTTCTCTGAACCAGGACCTTTCTAGAATTAATGGATGGGGACAAAAGAATCTAGTTTCCTTTAATGCACAGAAAACCAAGTACATTCAATTTTCTAACCGACAGAATCTCACTGACTCCCATATATTTTTTTATGATGTAAATATTCCCACTTCCCCTAGTATTGACATTCTCGGTGTAACATTAACTACTAACTTGAGCTGGACACATTATGTTAGAAGCATTGCTAAGAATGCCTCTAAAAAACTGGGACTCCTGTACAGAGTTCGAGAATTCTTCACTGACGAGCAGTTGGCCGTGATATATAAAAGTCATGTGCGTTCTCAGATGGATTACTGTTCACCTCTGTGGGGTGGAAGTGGAGTGGTTGCATTGAGGCAGTTGGACAACATTCAAAATAAAGCTATTAGATTAATCAATAACCCTGCAATCACACAGGACCTTCCTACATTATCCATACGAAGAAACATTGCATCCCTTGCATTATTCTACAGATATTTTCACAGCAATTGTTCCGAGGAACTTGCTTCAATTGTGCCGCCTCTCCACATCTTTCCCCGTAGAACTAGGGCAGCTGAGAGCGCCCATGAATTTACACTTTCTCCTCCACAATGCAGGACTTCTGCTTATCAGAATTCATTTATCCCCAGAGCTACTACTCTTTGGAATTCACTTCCCTCGAATTGCTTTCCACAAACTTACAATCTACAAATGTTTAAATCCAGTTGTTACAAACATTTTATGAATGGAAGATGCCTTTAGGCACATGGACCTTTTTGTTTTATCTGTGTTTTTCCTTCCTCCGTTCATTGTCTCTTTAAAAAAAAAAAAAAAAAAAAAAAAAAAAAATATATATATATATATATATAACATTACGGTTTATAGTTCAAATCATGTCTCTTGGAAGTGATACAATGGGTCAAAACAACGCTACTAAGCAGCTCAGGGTGTCAAACGAGAGACCTATTCCCACTTAAACACACTAAAAACCTCTTTTAGTGTGTTTCCTAGATATCCTTCAAGCTTAAGATTACACCCCCTTGAGCCCCTTTCAAGATAAATTTGTACATTTTTCGGTAGAAAAATGGCCCGGCTGAAAGCCGGTTCCTCTTAAATTACAGGCTCGCCAGGATAAAATCGACACCTAAATGGCACGAAAGGTCTTAAAATTGACAGAAATGGGTTGAAAGTTCTTAAAATCATCAACATAATGGGGCGAACGTCTTAAAATTAGAAAAGCAATGGGGCTAAACATGAGGGAGAAAGGAGTCAAGAAAAAAATCCCTCAAGTGGAAATCTCCCCTTAATACGGTACTAAATATACTGTTATATTTGCGTTGTTTTGTTTTGTTTTGAATGTGACAAAACAATGCTATGCCATGTTAATTGTCTTGTATTCCATTTCGTATTAATTCAAGTCTTAGCACAAAATTACCCTGATTTGACACCGTGTGCAGACTAATGAGGAAGTAAGGAGGAGGTGTGGTGTGGAGGTAGATGTGCTGGAAAGTGTGAAAAGGAACAACTTCCGAGATGGTTCGGCCATATGGAACGTATGGAAAGCGAGAGAATGACTAAGAGGGTGTACGAGAGCGAGGTGGAGGGACAGAGAGGGAGAGGTGGAAGGATGGAGTGAGGAAGTACCTGAACGAAGGCGGTGCTGGTTGGGGGGAGGGGCGTCGACTGACTGGGGACTGAGGTGCATGGGGGCGGTTCGTTCGTGGCCACCCCTTCGGGGATCACGGCGTCAGGCAATAGATAGATAGACACCGTGTGGTACTTATTTGTAATTTTCTTGTATGCCTTCTCATATTGTCTTTGGAAGTGATAACATGGCCATAACAATGCTATAATAATCAGTGTTCCTCAGAGCTTTCCCAGTGCATACCACCTCCTTTACGTAGGGCACGTGGTACCCGTCTTGCAACTCAATCCTACCCCTACTCTGTGCAACTCTCCAACCCAAGAGTGAAACGTTACTCTCAAACTTTCTTCTACTCAACAGCTGAGCTCTGGAACTCTCTCCCAGCATCAGTCTTTCCCTCTTCCTATGACTTAAATTGCTTCAAACTCCGTGTGTCCAGGCATTTTGGCTCGAACGTCTCTTGATGTTGGCCCTGTCACTCTTTCAACCATGGGGGAGGCACTCACTATAGGCAGTTCTGCCTTTTGCCTCCCTCAATCACAGAAAAAAAAAAAAATCACATGGAAAAAAAAATCATGTTAAGTCTCTTGTACCGCACTCATTTTCATAATTGTCTTTGGAAGCGATAAAATGGCCAAATTAATGCTACCTACTTCATGTTAGCTTTCTTGCATCCCTTCTCATATTTAGTCAAGTCTTCAAACAACATTGCTCCAATTTGACCTCCATTTGATAAGTAAGGTCATTGTTTATTATACCGGTAACTGGATATGAAAGCCTGGCAACTATACCCTGTTCCAAATAGGCTAGGTAGGCCAGACATCCTGAACTCTAACCTCTGTAACTCAAAAAGGGCTAGAGCGAATGGGCCTTTTGGCTAATGAACCATAGTTAAAGTCTTAAAAGAACATCGAAGCCCCCCCCCCCCTTCCTGTTGTTGTTGTTGTTGTTCTTCTTCTTCTTCCTTTCTTCTTTATACTCTATTCCAAGTAAGTAGGCCAAAACTCTTGAACGTTAACCTCTATAACTCACAAACGACTAGAGTAATCCAGCTAATATTTCTACCATTTGGGAAGAGTCAGTCGGGGAATAGGTGTGGAAATTGACAGCCCTTTTGCTCTAGCCCTTTTTGAGTTACAGAGGTTAGGGTTCACGATTTTCTGGCGTACCTACTTGGAAAAGGGTATAGTTCATCATCATCACAATTTCTTCTTCTTCTTCTCCCTTTCTGCTATAGTCTATTCGCTGTTCGTAGGCGATAAATAATGACTTCTATCCTCTGTTACTCAAAAGGGGCTAGAGCAAATTGGCTGTAAATGTCCACATCTATTCCTTGACTGACTCTTCCCAAATGGTAGAAATGTTAGTTCAATTACTCTAGTCGTTTTTAGGTTACAGAGGTTGGAGGTCACGATGTTTAGCCTACTTGTAGTGCATAGACTATAGTGTGTTGTTGTGTCGGTGACGTCACGGCCCCAATGTAAACAAAGCCCCCAGCCCGCCAGCGAGTCTCGACCTGTGCTATCGCTGTTTGGGGCATAGACTCGTTGCGGGAGGTAGATTCTTCGCCAGGGGGGTATTTTGGGACTGGGGATACGTCAGACTGCTGCTGTTGCCACGCCCATATCGCGCCTGCAATATCCTAATGAGAAAAAAACAAAAAATAATGATAATAACAATGTATGTATGGTACTCAGACACACCCTGATAATAATAATAATAATAATAATAATAATAATACGATAATAATAATAATAATAATAATAATAATAATAATGATAATAATAATAATGATAATAATAATAATAATAATGATAATAATAATAATAATAATAATACGATAATAATAAAAGTATCAATGATAATAATAATAATGATAATGCAAACACTAATTATAAAAATAAAAATAATAATGCTAATGATAAAAACAATTCTGTCTTAAACCCTTTGAAGATTGTGATGCATTTTGATCTTGAAAAAGGTTAAAAGGGGAGATTTCCACTTGAGGGTTTTTTTCTTGACCCCTTTCTCCCTCATGGTTAGCCCCATTGCTTTTGATATTATAAGACGTTCGCCCCATTAGTTTGGCGATTTTAAGAACTTTCGCCCCATTTCTGTAAATTTTAAGACTTTTCGTTCCATTTAGGTGTTGATTTTTTCCTGGCGAGCGATAGCGAGCCTGTAATTTAAGAGGAACCGGCCTTCGGCCGGGACATTTTTCTACCGAAAAATGTACAAATTTATCTTGAAAGGGGGTCTAGGGGCTGTAATGTTAAGCTTGATGGAGGTCTAGCGAACTAGCCTAACTAAAAACCACCCCTTAAGCAAATCATTATCGGGTAAGGCATTAGTGAAGCGATTAAGGGAATATGGGTCGTTTTTCTGGTCACCTTCCTCCCTCATGTTTAACCCCATTAGTTTTCAGATGTTAAGATATTTGCCCCATTAGTTAGTCGATTTTAAGACCTTTCGGCCCATTTCTTCGTCAATATTTAGACCTTTCGTGCTATTTAGGTGTAGATGTTTTCCCTGGCGAACGATAGTGAGCCTGTAATGTTGGAAGAACCGGCCTTTGGCCGGGAAATTTGTCTACCGAAAAATTTACAAATTTATCTAGAAGGATGTTTTTTTTTTTTTTAAATGTGATGGAGGTCTAGGGAGGAAACTAGAAAAAATAATGAATACATGCAAAAATCGCCCAAAAAGTGAACCATCCCCCCTTAACTGTGGCGGCTGTACGTATGCCATCTGGGTGCTTAGGTCATACACGGAACAAGGGTGAATACCTACACACGCATACACACACACCTTGGCAGCTTTCATGTAGGTATGTATGTATGTATGTATGTGTGTGTGTGTGTGGTGCAATCATGTTAGTGCCAAGTCGTACACTCATGCAACCTATGCACACCTTGCATACACACACACTCATGCAACCAAAACATACATGCAACCTACACACACACACTCATGCAACCAAAACATACACGCAACCTACACACACATTCATGCAACCAAAACATACATGCACCCTACACACACTCTACATACATACACACTCATGCAACCAAAACATACATGCAACCTACACACACACTCATGCAACCAAAACATACATGCAACCTACACACCCTACATACACACACACACTCATGCAACCAAAACATACATGCAACCTACACACACCCTACATACACACACACTCATGCAACCAAAACATACATACATGCAACCTACACACCCTACATACACACACACTAATGCAACCAAAACATACATGCAACTTACACACAGCCTACATACACACACACACACTCATGCTACCAAAACATACATGCAACATACACACCCTACATACACACACACACTCATGCAACCAAAACATACATGCAACCTATGCAATCTACACACACACACATATACATTATACATACACGTCATGATGCACATGTACGCATCCTACACACATACATGCAATCCTCCCCTCACATATACAGTATCACACACAGACACACCCACTCGTCATGGCACACATATTTACTCACCCCGACGAAAAGACCTCCCAACAAAAAGTGACAGTAACACACACACACACACACACACACACACACCTGTCATTAATTAAGCAGGTACCGGTATCACACAAACATTTTTCCCTCAATCTTTTTATATACAACATTGATCTGGCAGCTTATGAGAATAGCTTTTTAAATGTATTCATGTATTTATGTTGTATATGTATGTATATATGTATGTATATATGTAGGCCTACCGGAATGTGTGAATTTTTACTTATTGATTTATTTATAAGTGTGTCACCTAAGTAATTAATCTTGAGCCTACTGTAGGTTGTCAAGGCGGTGTCACACGAGCGTATTATCTGGCAATTATCGACGAGCAAGTTGTTTCGGTGACCGGTCAACTCAACCAGTAGCTCTCAACCAGTACCAAATCAACCAATACGGTTAGGTGAGGTTAGTACTATATTTTGGCACTGGTTTGGTTGGTCTGGGTTAATTTGGCACTGGTTGAAATGGTCTACCGGTTGAGATGACATGGAACCAGTGTTTTCTTGTACCGTACTATTTAGTTCTGTGCTAGAATAAAGTGATAGACTAAAGTTATTATGATATAAACACTTTTGTTATATTGATGTCTATAAGGGTATGTTGTGAGAGAGAGAGAGAGAGAGAGAGAGAGAGAGAGAGAGAGAGGGGTAGGTAGGTAGGAAGGTTACATGGTGTCGTGTGCTAGAATAAAGTGATAGACTCAAGTTATTATGATATAAACACCTTTGTTATATTGATGTCTTTAAGGGTATGTTGTATGTGAGAGAGAGAGAGAGAGAGAGAGAGATAGGGGTAGGTAGGTAGGTTACATGGTGTCGTGTGCTAGAATAAAGTGATATCCTTAGTGTTATAACATACCGGTAAACACCATTGACATACATTATATTGACGTCTATAAGTGTACATTGTTATTCACTCACTCATTGTGTGTGTGTGTGTGTGTGTTATGATAGTGGGTGTACTAACAAGAACCAGTGCAGCCTGAGGTATGATGAAGTGGTTTACTGTTGTTATGGTGATGTCTACCCTAGTGTGAGAGAGAGAGAGAGAGAGGGGGGGGGAGAGGAGTGTGTGTGTGTGTGTGTAAGAGAGAGAGAGAGTGAGTGTGTGAGAGTTTGTGAGAAAGAAAGATAAAGTGAGAGAGAGAGAAGGGGGTGAGGGGGAGGGGGGTCAGCATGCCACAGACTCCTCCCCCCCATCATTAAGGTAACCCCCACTATGTCAAGGTCTAGCCCCCCCCCCCCCCCCCCCCCCCCCCCCAACTACTGGACCCATACATAGTACAGGGACAGTCGGCCAAATAAGTCATGTCGCGGCACCAAGTATATTTCGATCAATAATTGGTATCAGCGCTATCTAAGCATTAATTCATCGTTTCGAGTGAGATATACCAACATGTTTAAATCTTTACACACCCTATTCAACATCTGACAGACATTAATACAGCACAAAGCGAGCAAAACGTAATAACAGCGGAGAAACGATTTATTTGGCCAACTGTACCATGGAGCTGAGTCGCATTCCCTTTTTCACTCCCAATAATATATATATATATACAGCATATATATATATATATATATATATATATATATATATATATATATATATATATATTGCGATACGTAGCCCCAACTCTTGTATTTAGGTACCGGTAATATATTTAGGTACCGGTAATATATTTAGGTACCGGTAATATATTTAGGTACCGGTAATATATTTAGGTACCGGTAATATATTTAGGTACCGTACTGGTAATATATTTAGGTACCAGTAATATATTTAGGTACCGGTAATATATTTAGGTACCGGTAATATATTTAGGTACCGGTAATATATTTAGGTACCGGTAATATATTTAGGTACCGGTAATATATTTAGGTACCGTACTGGTAATATATTTAGGTACTGGTAATATATTTAGGCACCGGTATATATTAAAGTACCGGTAATATATTTAGGTACCGGTATATATTAAAGTACTGGAAGGTGGAAGTACAGGAGGTTGGCTTCACTGTATCGTCCCTCCACTCCCACACTACCTCCAAGAATAAGCCCATGTGAATATAAGACAATGGTATAATTATTTATGTGTTATCCCAGCCTTCTGTACGTGACTTAGACGAGTGTGTGTGTGTGTGTGTGTGTGTGTGTACTGTCGTGCTAATAAGTCATGTCTCCGCTATCATTACGTTTGGCTCGCGCTGTGCTGTCAGATGTCTGTCAGATGTTGAATAGAGTGGGTAAGTGTGGGAACATGTTTGTATATCTCACTCGAAATTAATTAATCAAATTTAGATATTGCTGATACCAATTATTGATCAAAATATACTTGGTGCGGAGACATCACTTATTTGGCCGACTATACGAGAGAGAGAGAGAGAGAGAGAGAGAGAGAGAGAGAGAGAGAGAGAGAGAGAGAGAGAGAGAGAGAGAGAGAGAGAGAGAGAGAGAGAGAGAGAGAGAGAGAGAGAGAGTATAATCCATTCATTACACCTCTATAACAACTAGAGTACGGTAATCGAACAAATATTTCTACCATTTGGGAAGAGTCAGTCAGGTTTCAGATTCAGATTAGTTTATTTAGCCTGTGGATTACAACAGTTTTGGGTTACAAGAGAAAAATAGTATCTGGCTGAGCCTTAAGCCGGTATCACACGAGCGATTTTTCCCTCAACATTTATCCTTAACACTGGTCTGGCAGCTTATGAGGTCAACATTATAACTAATTGTGTTACCTAAATTCATCTACCATCAGTCTAGTTTCTGATACCAGTGCAGAATATTCCAGAAATGTTGCCAGAAAAATGTTGATCATCGAATGTTGACTATAAAAGCTCTCGTGTGATACCGGCTTTATGAGAGTCTTTTAACCCTTTCAGACTCATATGACGCAGAGGTTGCCAGATTAGCAATAAGAAATAGAGTTCTCTCACTCTTATAATTACCTCTCCACAATTTATTTTCTGCCCACAGCTAACTCAAAGACAACTGCAGAGGTTGAAGTAACTAAACTAAAGGTTTCTAAATACCCCTGATGGTAACAAAGGCTTTAAAGTATCCCCAATAGGCTCAACACAGCTAACTCAAAGACAACTGCAGAGGTTGAAGTAACTAAACTAAAGGTTTCTAAATACCCCTGAAGGTAACAAAGGCTTTAAAGTATCCCCAATAGGCTCAACACAGCTAACTCAAAGACAACTGCAGAGGTTGATGTAACTAAACTAAAGGTTTATAAATACCCCTGATGGTAACAAAGGCTTTAAAGTATCCCCAATAGGCTCAACACAGCTAACTCAAAGACAACTGCAGAGGTTGATGTAACTAAACTAAAGGTTTATAAATATCCCTGATGGTAACAAAGGCTTTAAAGTATCCCCAATAGGCTCAACACAGCTAACTCAAAGACAACTGCAGAGGTTGAAGTAACTAAAGTAAAGGTTTCTAAATACCCCTGATGGTAACAAAGGCTTTAAAGTATCCCCAATAGGCTGAACACAGCTAACTCAAAGACAACTGCAGAGGTTGAAGTAACTAAACTAAAGGTTTATAAATACCCCTGATGGTAACAAAGGCTTTAAAGTATCCCCAATAGGCTGAACACAGCTAACTCAAAGACAACTGCAGAGGTTGAAGTAACTAAAGTAAAGGTTTCTAAATACCCCTGATGGTAACAAAGGCTTTAAAGTATCCCCAATAGGCTGAACACAGCTAACTCAAAGACAACTGCAGAGGTTGAAGTAACTAAACTAAAGGTTTCTAAATACCCCTGATGGTAACAAAGGCTTTAAAGTATCCCCAATAGGCTGAACACAGCTAACTCAAAGACAACTGCAGAGGTTGAAGTAACCAAAGTAAAGGTTTCTAAATACCCCTGATGGTAACAAAGGCTTTAAAGTATCCCCAATAGGCTCAAAATCGCGTCATATGTCGGAGAGGGTTAAGATACGATGACGAATTTATTGTATGTTTCCTGGCTATCATTAAGCAATATATCTATATATGCAAAATTAACCCTTCCAGTACCAGCGACGTGTGTTATCTTGTATTCTAGCTATATTTAGACGATAGTATGCAGCTTAGGAAGGCTCTGTGGTACCGGTACTTAAGGGGAGGTTTTTAGTTTGGTTTCTAGATATCCATCAAGCTTAAGATTACACCCCCTTGAGCCCCTTTCAAGATAAATTTGTACATTTATCGGTAGAAAAATTTCCCGGCCGAAGGCCGGTTCCTCTTAAAATACAGGCTCGCTATCGCTCGCCAGGAAAAAATAGACACCTAAATGGGACGAAAGGTATTAAAAGTGACATAAATGGGGTGAAACTTCTTAAAATCGCCAAGCTAATGGGGCGAACGTTTTATAATATCAAAAGCAATGGGGCTAAACATGAGGGAGAAAGGGGTCAAGAAAAAAATCCCTCAAGTGGAGATCTCCCCTTAATAAAGGGGACATGAAAGATGTACTGAAGTTCAGTGATAGCGAAAACACTCGAACAGGCCTAAATGGTTTCAAATTGGATACATTTCGTTTCAGAAAAGATAATTATACCGGGAGACAGATATTGCTTTGATCATAGAGGTGTAGACATTTGGGATAGGCTACCGAGTGCTATAGCGGGATCAAGAATGATTGAGAGCTTTAAGGAGAGGTCTCCACTCGAGGGATTTTTTTTTCTTGACCCCTTTCTCCCTCATGTTTAGCCCCATTGCTTTTGATATTATAAAACGTTTGCCCCATTAGTTTAGCGATTTTAAGAACTTTCACCCCATATTAAGACCTTTCGTGCAATTCAGGTGTCTATTTTATCCTGGCGAGCGATAGCGAGCCTGTAATTTAAGAGGAACCGGCTTTCGGCAGAGACATTTTTCTACCGAAAAATGTACAAATTTATCTTGAAAGGGACTCGAGGGGGTGTAATTTTAAGGTTGATGGAGGTCTAGGGAACAAACTAAATACCTCCCCTTAAGACAAAATTAGATATGCATATGGACAAGATGGGTTGGGTGTGAGAGGGATCTGCCGGGTGTGGGCCGATTGGCTCTCCACAGACTCCCGTTTTCTAATGTTGACCTCTGACCATTTTGGTGTGGTCGGTCCTCATGGTGTTAGTGAGTTAGGCCTATAATTAGGGTTTGGTGTGAGAGATCTGCCTTGTGTGGGCCAATCGGCTTTCTGCAGACTCCCATTTTCTTATGTTCTTTTAATTCCCACTGATCCTTCCAGAGCTATATAAAATGGTCTAATAATTGCCAGAATGAACTCTTAAAAAATGCGTCGTGTAGCCTATATGCAAGTCTGAGGGTTAATATTATTGAGATTGTCCCTACCCTAGTCATTCCCAAAGAAACTTCCTGAGGGATCTGCCTTGTGTGGGCCGGTCGGCTTTTTGCAGACTCTTATGTTCTTATATAAAATTGTTTAATACTAGCCATAATCAACTCTCAAAATGCGTCATGGTCCTCAAAGGATTAATCTCAGCATATATTTTGATCCAATTAAATATTTGAGTTTACAGTGTGGATAAATGAGAGGGAGTTATTACGGTGGATTCGAGGTGTATAAAGGCTATTGAGAGAGAGAGAGAGAGAGAGAGAGAGAGAGAGAGAGAGGTGGTGATGCAGGTGTAACGGTACATAAGGTCGGTGTGTTGGGAGAGGCTGTGTGTGTGTGTGTGTGTGTGTGTGTGTGTGTGTGTGTGTGTGTGTGTGTAATACGTGTTTGTGTGTGTTATTGTGTAGGCCTATGTGTGTGTTTATTACTGTGTGTGTGTGTGTGTGTGTGTGTGTGTGTGTGTTGTGTGTGTGTGTGTAATACGTGTTTGTGTGTGTTATTGTGTATGCCTATATGTGTGTTTATTACGGTGTGTGTGTGTTAAATACTGTGTGTTGTGTGTGTGTATTACTTGGTGTGTGGGTTTTTGTGTATGCCTATGTGTGTGTTTATTACGATGTGTGTGTATGTATGTATGTATATATGTATGTGTGTGTGTGTGTACAGTTAGGGGAGGAGAGAAATAGAGAGAGTGTGTGTGTGTGTCTGTGTATGTAAAGAGGGAGGGAGGAAGTTGGAGTAGCGCCAAGAGACACTGGTAGGGGGGGGGGGGGGGGGGGGGGGGGGTCGGTGGGGGGGGGGGGAACCGTGTCAAAGGGCGATGTCTCATGATCGCGTTTTCTATCAATTATTAATGAGCAAGTTTTATCTTATTGTTTCAAATCATTTTCACATTATTATCGGCAACTAGACTGAAGGTACACTCGGCTGCCATAGTCTCTAACATAAGAACATAAGTAAATGGGAGTCTGCAAAAAGCCGATCGGCCCATACAAGGCAGATCCCTGTCACACCCAACCCCAATTATAGACCCATCTCACTAATACCTTGAGTACTGACCCCACCAAAACGGTCAGAGATTAACACAAGATTACGGGGGTCTGCTGAGCGCCGATTGGCCCACACCTGGTAGATCCCCCTCACACCCAACCCATCTCGTCCATATGCCTATCTAATTGTATCTTAAAGCTCCCTATCGTTCTGATCCCACTATATCACTCGGTAGCCCACCCATAAATATTATTAGACTTGACGGTTTCTAATTATGGAAATATATCTCCGGAAACGAATTTACGAATATTTGGTCGATACAGTAACTAGACAATTATATATACAGGTACTATTTATTGAAGAGCGAGTGAGTATAAATAAACCAGTCAGTCAGTAGCCAACCCTTACTCCCACAAGGGGTAGTAGGGAGGATCAGCAAGAGACTCGAAAAAGGAAAGAGAGGGGACAGGAGAATAAATATAGAAAGATAGATAAAGATAATGAGAGGTTAATATAATGTACCGGTACTTGTGGTGGAAGAGAGCGCGCGAGAGAGAGAGAGAGAGAGAGAGTGTGTGTATGTAAATAAACCATGGACTATAGTTATAATTACACAAGGGAAACATACCGGTAATACATATAGAAAGATTTATAAAGATAATGATATAAAGTACCGGTACTTGTGGTGGAAGTGTGAGAGAGAGAGAGAGAGAGAGAGAGATAGTGTGTGTGTATGTAAATAAACCATGGACTATAGTTATAATTACACAAGGGAAACATACCGGTAATACATATAGAAAGATTTATAAAGATAATGATATAAAGTACCGGTACTTGTGGTGAGAGTGAGAGCGAGAGAGAGAGTGTGTGTGTATATATAAATAAACCATGGACTATAGTTATAATTACACAAGGGAAACATACCGGTAATACATATAGAAAGATTTATAAAGATAATGATATAAAGTACCGGTACTTGTGGTGGAAGTGAGAGAGAGAGAGAGAGAGAGAGAGTGTGTGTGTGTGTGTGTGTGTGTGTGTGTGTGTGTGTGTGTGTGTGTGTGTGTGTGTGTGTGTGTGTGTGTGTGTGTGTGTGTGTGTGTGTGTGTGTGTGTGTGTGTGTGTATGAGATAGAGGTAAATAAAATGCTTCTCTGAGAGATAGTGTGTGTGTGTGTGTGTGTGTGTGAGAGAAAGATAGAGATAAATAAAGTACTTCTCTGAGAGAGATAATGTGTGTGTGTGTGTGTGTGAGAGAGAGAAAGATAGATAAATAAAGTACTTCTGAGAGAGATAATGTGTGTGTGTGTGTGTGTGTGTGTGAGACGGAAAGAGATAGAGATAAATAAAGTACTTCTCTGAGCGAGATAATGTGTGTGTGTGTGAGAGAGAGAAAGAGATAGAGATAAATAAAGTACTTCTCTGAGAGAGAGAGAGAGAGAGAGAGAGAGAGAGAGAGAGAGAGAGAGAGAGAGAGAGAGAGAGAGAGAGAGACAGAGAGACCGAGAGAGAGAGACGATAATGCAATGCGTATACCGGTATTAACTTTTACTCCACATTGACTATACTTAGTTTAATTTCATCTGAAGGTAACTTGCCATCTCTCCATCTTGATTACTCCGCTATTATGCAAGTTTTGTAGCGAAATCGGTGGTATAATTCTGTGTAGCGAGAGGACCTGTATTTGTATCTCAATAATTGGGTAAGGTTACAATATATTTTTACATTTTGCCCCTCAACTTTCTCTTCATAATTGCTGAGGGGCACAGGGCCCTGGGTGGGGCTTTGGTTTCCCGGGCGTTTCCGCACCCTCCTCAGCTCCCCGCCATGGAGTGGCTTCGGTCACCCAGGCTTTATTGTGGTCGGCAGTGAGGGTTCTGTGGGGGGCGCACGGTTATGGCCTTGGCCTTGCTCGGGGCCTTGGGGCTGTTCGGCCAGGCAGCTTGGGGAACAACAACAACATTTTACATTCATAAATAATCCACTAATAAACTAGGTTAGGTTAAAGAGAGATATCCACCTGAGGGAGTTTTTTCTGGACTCCTTTCTCCCTCATGTTTAGCCCCATTGCTTTTCTAATTTTAAGACGTTCGACCCATTATTTTGATGATTTTAAGAACTTTCAACCCATTTCTGTCAATTTTAAGACCTTTCGTGCAATTTAGGTGTCGATTTTATCCTGGCGAGCGATAACGAGCCTGTAATTTAAGAGGAACCGGCTTGGACATTTTTCTACCGAAAAATGTACAAATTTATCTTGAAAGGGGCTCAAGGGGGTGTAATCTTAAGCTTGATGGATATCTAGGGACCAAACTAAAAAGCTTCCCCTTAAAGAGAATGTTCAATGTTTCTTAGTAAATAGGCATCTGAAAAACCAGTTCCTCCCGCTACACAGGACCTTACCAAATCAGGTTGTTAAGTTAATTATGAAAACATGTCACTCATATGAAGCAGACGGACATTAGTTCCAGGGCAGTAATTCCCTTTCCAATGTTCCCTTACCCACTCTAAATCACTGTTTGGACACTTGATCCTCAGTGTTTTGGAGGACAAGCAACCTAGAAGGGTCACTAGATCTGTTGTTGCTTGATTTCCTTTGTACTCCTTTGTACAGAGACAGTTTCACACTGTCCCGTTAGTTAGCGAGAAATCCGTTGCGAAGGGATTCAAGTTACCCTCAGTTGAAAGGCAACGGAGTAATAATAGATAGGTTACATACAAGCAGCCTCGTAAGGATCAAGCGATATGTTGTTACTCGTTCTCCTTTGTAATTGTAGGTGGAAGGGGTGAGGCACAGTTGTAATTGTGTGTGATGTATTGTAGTGGTTATTGTAGTGGTTATTGTAGTGGTTATTGTAGTGGTTATTGTGCGAGGTATTGTAGTGGTTATTGTAGTGGTTATTGTAGTGGTTATTGTAGTGGTTATTGTAGTGGTTATTGTAGTGGTTATTGTAGTGGTTATTGTAGTGGTTATTGTGCGAGGTATTGTAGTGGTTATTGTAGTGGTTATTGTGTAGCTTCAAGTAACTAAGTGGGTGCAGATCCGGTCATGGACAAAAGGCGGAGGGTGGAAGGGGTGGTGGAGGTGGAGGGAGAGGAGTACTGGTGGTGGAGGGAGAGGGGAGGTGGAGGGAGAGGAGTACTGGTGGTGGAGGGAGAGGGGAGGTGGAGGGAGAGGAGTACTGGTGGTGGAGGGAGAGGAGTACTGGAGGGAGAGGAGTACTGGTGGTGGAGGGAGAGGGGTGGTGGAGGGAGAGGGGTGGTGGAGGTGGAGGGAGAGGAGTACTGGTGGTGGAGGGAGAAGAGTACTGGTGGTGGAGGGAGAGGAGTACTGGTGGTGGAGGGAGAGGGGTAGTGGTGGGGGAGGGAGAGGGGTACTGGTGGTGGAGGGAGAGGAGTACTGGTGGTGGAGGGAGAGGAGTACTGGTGGTGGAGGGAGAGGAGTACTGGTGGTGGAGGGAGAGGTGTACTGGTGGTGGAGGGAGAGGAGTACTGGTGGTGGAGGGAGAGGAGTACTGGTGGTGGAGGGAGAGGAATACTGGTGGTGGAGGGAGAGGAGTACTGGTGGTGGAGTGAGGGGTACTGGTGGTGGAGTGAGGGGTACTGGTGGTGGAGTGAGGGGTACTGGTGGTGGAGGGAGAGGAATACTGGTGGTGGAGGGAGAGGAATACTGGTGGTGGAGGGAGAGGGGTACTGGTGGTGGAGGGAGAGGGGTACTGGTGGTGGAGGGAGAGGGGTACTGGTGGTGGAGGGAGAGGGGTACTGGTGGTGGAGGGAGAGGAGTACTGGTGGTGGAGGGAGAGGAGTACTGGTGGTGGAGGGAGAGGAGTACTGGTGGTGGAGGGAGAGGGGTACTGGTGGTGGAGGGAGAGGGGTACTGGTGGTGGAGGGAGAGGGGTACTGGTGGTGGAGGGAGAGGGGTACTGGTGGTGGAGGGAGAGGGGTACTGGTGGTGGAGGGAGAGGAATACTGGTGGTGGAGGGAGAGGAGTACTGGTGGTGGAGTGAGGGGTACTGGTGGTGGAGGGAGAGGAGTACTGGTGGTGGAGGGAGAGGGGTGGTGGAGGTGGAGGGAGAGGGGTACTGGTGGTGGAGGGAGAGGGGTACTGGTGGTGGAGGGAGAGGGGTACTGGTGGTGGAGGGAGAGGGGTACTGGTGGTGGAGGGAGAGGGGTACTGGTGGTGGAGGGAGAGGGGTACTGGTGGTGGAGGGAGAGGGGTACTGGTGGTGGAGGGAGAGGGGTACTGGTGGTGGAGGGAGAGGGGTACTGGTGGTGGAGGGAGAGGGGTACTGGTGGTGGAGGGAGAGGGGTACTGGTGGTGGAGGGAGAGGGGTACTGGTGGTGGAGGGAGAGGGGTACTGGTGGTGGAGGGAGAGGGGTACTGGTGGTGGAGGGAGAGGGGTACTGGTGGTGGAGGGAGAGGGGTACTGGTGGTGGAGGGAGAGGGGTACTGGTGGTGGAGGGAGAGGGGTACTGGTGGTGGAGGGAGAGGGGTACTGGTGGTGGAGGGAGAGGGGTACTGGTGGTGGAGGGAGAGGGGTACTGGTGGTGGAGGGAGAGGGGTGGTGGTGGTGGAGGGAGAGGGGTACTGGTGGTGGTGGAGGGAGAGGGGTACGGGCGGTGGAGGGGGAGGGGTACTGGTGGTGGAGGGAGAGGGGTACTGGCGGTGGAGCGAGGGGGGAGGGGAGTACTGTTGGTGGAGGTGGAGGGAGGGGGGAGCCTGGCGGAACAGAATGTGTGTGTGTGTGTGTGTGTGTGTGTGTAGTGAGTGTGTGTGTGTGTGTGTAGCGAGTGTAGCACACTTTCACTGTCACCACCACCACACTCTATCGCTCGCCAATAAACACCTGAATAATCTCAATAAACACCTGAATAATCTCAATAAACACCTGAATAATCTCAATAAACACCTGAATAACCTCAATAAACACCTGAATAACCTCAATAAACACCTGAATAACCTCAATAAACACCTGAATAACCTCAATAAACACCTGAATAACCTCAATAAACACCTGAATAACCTCAATAAACACCTGATAATAACCTCAATAAACACCTGAATAACCTCAATAAACACCTGAATAACCTCAATAAACACCTGAATAACCTCAATAAACACCTGAATAACCTCAATAAACACCTGAATAACCTCACTAAACGGTCAATGAATGCATGTATATTATTTTGTATTGCATAATGCTTTACAGTGCCTATGGTAGAGGACTAGAAAATTGAGCTTGGGAAACATATCTATTTAACCCTCTCCGACATATGACGTGATTTTGAGCCTATTGGGGATACTTTAAAGCCTTTGTTACCATCAGGGGTATTTAGAAACCTTTAGTTTAGTTACGGTACTTCAACCTCTGCAGTTGTCTTTGAGTTAGCTGTGTTGAGCCTATTGGGGATACTTTAAAGCCTTTGTTACCATCAGGGGTATTTAGAAACCTTTAGAACATAAGAACATAAGAAAATGAGAGTCTGCAAAAAGTCGATCGGCTCACACAAGGCAGATCCCTGTCACACCCAACCCCAATTACATAACAAAGTCATAAGATCGCGGGAAACTGCATATGGCCATGCGGCCCACATGAAGCAGCTCCCATTCACACCCAGCCCATATCACCCATATGGGAATCCAACTTATGCTTAAAGCTTTCAACTGTTTCTGAGCTAATTACTGTTCTGGGCAGTGCATTCCACATGTTAACAACTCTATTTCCAAACCACTGCTTTCCTAAATCTAAACTTATCTAACTTTAAACTATTTGAGCGAGTTATGTCTCAGTTCTTTAGCTTTAATACCTCTTCTATATCTCCCTTATTTAAACCTTTTATCCATTTAAATACCTCTATCATGTCTCCCCTACATCTTCGTCTCTCTAGTGACTGCAGGCCTAAGACTTTCAACCTCTCCTCATACGATAAATGTCTAATATTATGTATCTTTTTGGTCATTCTTCTTTGGACGGCCTCTAAAGGGTCGATATCCATTCTATAATAAGGGCACCACAATTGAACAGCTGGGGTCTTACTAGAGCTAAGTATATATAGTTTTAAGAAAACTTCAGCAGTCCTGTTGCGAACACTCCTAGAGATGAATCCTAGAATTCTATTTGCCCTATTCCTAACACTTATACACTGTTTTCTGGGTTTCAGATCATTACTAACGAGCACCCCCAGATCCTTCTCACACTCTGAGTTATCCAATTATACATAGTCTAGTTTGTATTTTGCATCTAAATTAAGATTTCCAATCCTTAATACCTTACATTTGTCTACATTGAAACTCATCTGCCAATTTATGGACCACTCGTGCAAGTGATCGAGATCATTTTGAAGAAATTCCCTGTCGCTAGCCGACTCTTATCCTACCTATTTTAGTATCATCAGCAAATTTACTGATCCTACTCTGTATGCCCGAGTCAAGATCATTTATGTAAGATAATGAACAGAAGGGGCCCCAAAACCGACCCTTGGGAGACCCCACTTTTAACTAATCCCCAGTCCGATTTTACACCATTTATACTAACTCTGTTTGGGGACTTGGGGCTGTTCGGCCAGGCAGCTTGGGGAACAACAACAACTGTTTCCTACCAGTCAGCCATGACTTAATCCACTTGAGTAGCATCCCCCCAATACCATGTCCTTCTATCTTCCTTAACAGCCTTTCATGTGGAACTTTATCAAAGGCCTTACTGAAGTCTAAGTAAACTATATCATATGACTTGTTATCTACCGCTTCATAAACCTCTGAGAAAAAACAGTAAATTTGTTAGGCAGGATCGTCCTAGAGTGAAACCATGTTGTTTTATTAACTTGAACATATCTAAGTGATTTCTAATTTTTTCTGGCAATAATTTATTCTAGCAATTTCCCTATAATTGATGCGAGACTAATAGGACGGTAATTTGATGCTATGGACTTACCACCTTTTTTTAAATAGCTGAATTATTGGGAGTGTGGTTTAAAAAATAATATTATATTTGCAAGCTTCCATGAATCAGGAACTAAGCCTAAAGCCAGTGAATTATTAAATAGGTGAGTTAATGGGTAACTTAATTCGTCCTTGCATTCTTTTAATACCCTAGCATACACCTCATCTGGACCTGGAGATTTCTGGAGTTTTAGTCTATCTATTTCCTTAATTACTTCGTCACTGGTGACCTGAACTGTGCTTAATATTTCGTCTATACTACAGTTAAAAACTTGGTTGGCTACTGGAACTTTATCTAAATTTTAGTTTGTAAAAAGAGAAAGGAAATGACTATTTAGAGTATTGCACATTTCTAACTAAGCACATATGATCAAAGCACATTATGATCTTTTCAAATGTGTAGGTTTTTTTATCATGTTTACGTTAATTTCATATTAAGGGGAGATTTCCACTTGAGGGACTTTTTTCTAGACTCCTTTCTCCCTCATGTCTAGCCCCCTTGCTTTTGAGATTTTAAAACGTTCGCCCCATTATTTTGGCGATTTTAAGAAGTTACGCCCCATTCTGTCAATTTTAAGAATTTTCGTACCATTTTAGGTGGCGAGCGATAGCGAGCCTGTAGTTTAAGAGTAACCGGCCTTTGGCCGGGAAATTTTTCTACTGAAAAATGTACAAATTTATCTTGAAAGGGGGTGACATTTTAACATTGCTGGAGGAGTAGGAAACAAACTAAAAACATCCCCTTAAAGTATAACACATTCCCACGTACCGGTAATTTAGATTTTTGGATAATTATATTATAAGAAATAGGAAACTTATTAAATATATAGTTTATCTTCAAACTACTTTATTTTCTTTTGCAACATAGCAATTATTATGCTCCACAACACTTTACATCTCTTTAACCCCTTCACACTCATATGACGCAGAAGTTGCCAGATTAGCAATAAGAAATAGAGTGCTCTCACTCTTATAATTACCTCTCCAAAATTAGTTTTCTGCCCACAGCTAACTCGAAGACAACTGCAGAGGTTGAAGTAACTAAACTAAAGGTTTCTAAATACCCCTGATGGTAACAAAGGCTTTCAAGTATCCCCAATAGGCTCAACACAGCTAACTCAAAGACAACTGCAGAGGTTGAAGTAACTAAACTAAAGGTTTGTAAATACCCCTGATGGTAACAAAGGCTTTAAAGTATCCCCAATAGGCTCAACAGCTAACTCAAAGACAACTGCAGAGGTTGAAGTAACTAAACTAAAGGTTTGTAAATACCCCTGATGGTAACAAAGGCTTTAAAGTATCCCCAATAGGCTCAACACAGCTAACTCAAAGACAACTGCAGAGGTTGAAGTAACTAAACTAAAGGTTTACAAATACCCCTGATGGTAACAAAGGCTTTAAAGTATCCCCAATAGGCTCAACACCGCTAACTCAAAGACAACTGCAGAGGTTGAAGTACGGTAACTAAACTAAAGGTCTCTAAATACCCCTGATGGTAACTAAGGCTTTAAAGTATCCCTAATCAGCTCAAAATCGCGTCATATGTCTGAGAGGGTTAAAAGAGAAGGGACACTCCATAAGGGCTATCTGTTGTGGCCCGGAAGGATGTACTCCAGAGATTCCAAAATTGCAGGAATGTCCAAAGCAGGCGAACTTGGTAGAGCAAGGTAGACAGCTGAGCAGATACAGTGACTCACAGCACTGACTTGACCCTTGGAGAGTATGCCCCAACTGTCGGGGTACAGGAACGATCCAACAGTCACTGACGTAACCCTTGGAGAGTATGCCCCGACTGTCAGGGTACAGGCAGGATCCAACAGTCACTGACGTAACCCTTTGAGAGTATGCCCCGACTGTCAGGGTACAGGCAGGATCCAACAGTCACTCCTGCCAGATGTCCCAGCCTGTCTCTACACTCTGCCTGCAAAAATGTATACTTGTAAACCACCACATTCCGGTACAAACTGGCCAGTGACCTTTATTATTCAGCAAAACCGACCTCCCATAATGATCAAAGCAAATACTCCCATTTACATTTATAATTCACTATGACGAGGTTAAAGAAAATCGGTAAATGTTTCGCAATGTTCCCGTTGTAATATCCTCAAGTAACCTATTAAGAACTGGTCAGGGGACTGGTTATAACTTGGATGTTTAATTGAAGTGCGGAAATCAGTATTTACCGAGAAATAACTGTCTTAAAATGCGCTATGGGTCACCCAGGGTCCCTGCCCTCTGTTTCCCAGGTAAACAATGACTAGTTCAGGCAAAAATCCACCAGTGGGCAGCCGGTAGGCTATGCTGAAATCCGTCCATAAAAAACAGATGCGCTATGTTTCACCAGACTCTTATTCTATAGATAGATAAATAATAAAGAACCTAACCTAACCTAACCTAACCTAACCTAACCTAACTTAACCTAACTTAACTTAACCTAACTTAACCTAACTTAACCTAACCTAAATAACTAAATAATATAAGTTTTTTATGGACAGATTTCAGCATAGCCTACCTGCTGTCCCCTGGTGGATTTTTGCCTAAACTGGTCATAGTTTACCTGGGAAACAGGGCAGGGACCCTGGGTGACCCATAGCGCATTTTAAGACTTATTTCTCAGTAAATACGGATTTCCGCACGTCAATTAAACATCCTACAAGTTATAACCAGTCCCCTGACCAGTTCTTAATAAGTTACTTGAGGATATTATAACGGGAACATTGCGAAACATTTATCAAACAAATTTCCCGAACCTCGGTTTCTGTAATAAATAATCCAACCCCAATATCTGATCATGCCAAGCCAAACTTTACAGTTACCGGTATACACCACAAATTGTGTGCCCCCACTAAGACTACTGGACTCCAGACCTAGTGTGCTCAACACTGAGCCCGTGAAGTCTCGTTCCAGATTCAGACAACTCTCTCTCAGAAAGCCATCTATTGAGCAGTGAACTCACTTGACTGCTGGGTATTATTCTAGATCCGGTTTCACAGCACACTCATCAATTTATATGGCTTCTATAAATTTGTCATATACCATACTTCATTCCTATATCGGTCAGTAGCGGCGCAAATGGAATTATAATTACTGTGAAAAAGTTAATATTTACCTCCTGTTATCCACAGCCAAAGCTGAAGATTGTAAAGTAAATACCGTAGACTTCAACTTTTTTTCGGCGACCGTCAATCTTTTATAACTTTAATACCAAACCAGCGGGGGTGTGGGGGCGGCAGCCCCCACCTATAATACTAGGATAGGTTAGGTAAGGTTGTTAGGTTAGGCTAATGTTACCCTTTAAATTTAACACAGTGAACCCATGAGATCTCTTTCCATTCTGGGGAGTGAGACATGTCAAGCATCCTATCATGGCTCGAAGCAGCTCCATCTCTGAAGCTGCCGATAGCTTCGTTCAAGGGCTTCACAGTCTCACCCTCCAAATTCAGAACCTCACTCACAGAATGCAACCTGTTGAACAGTGAACTCCATATATATTTTAATACCAAACCAGCGGGGGTGTGGGGGCGGCAGCCCCCACCTATAATACTAGGATAGGTTAGGTAAGGTGGTTGGTTAGGTTAGGCTAATGTTACCCTTTAAATTTAACAGTGAACCCGTGAGTCTCTTTCCAGTCTGGGGAGTGAGACATGTCAAGCATCCTATCATGGCTCGAAGCAGCTCCATCTCTGAAGCTGCCGATAGCTTCGTTCAAGGGCTTCACAGTCTCACCCTCCAGATTCAGAACCTCACTCACAGAACGCAACTTATTGAACAGTGAACTCTATATATATTTTAATACCAAACCAGCGGGGGTGTGGGGGCGGCAGCCCCCACCTATAATACTAGGATAGGTTAGGTAAGGTAGTTAGTTTAGGCTAATGTTAACCTTTAAATTTAACAGTGGGAGAACCCGTGAGTCTCTTTCCAGTCTGGGGAGTGAGACATGTCAAGCATCCTATCATGGCTCGAAGCAGCTCCATCTCTGAAGCTGCCGATAGCTTCGTTCAAGGGCTTCACAGTCTCACCCTCCAGATTCAGAACCTCACTCACAGAATGCAACCTGTTGAACAGTGAACTCTATATATATTTTAATACCAAACCAGGGGGGGTGTGGGGGCGGCAGCCCCCACCTATAATACTAGGATAGGTTAGGTAAGGTGGTTGGTTAGGTTAGGCTAATGTTACCCTTTAAATTTAACAGTGAACCCGTGAGTCGCTTTCCAGTCTGGGGAGTGAGACATGTCAAGCATCCTATCATGGCTCGAAGCAGCTCCATCTCTGAAGCTGCCGATAGCTTCGTTCAAGGGCTTCACAGTCTCACCCTCCAGATTCAGAACCTCACTCACAGAATGCAACCTGTTGAACAGTGAACTCTATATATATTTTAATACCAAACCAGCGGGGGTGTGGGGGCAGCAGCCCCCACCTATAATACTAGGATAGGTTAGGTAAGGTGGTTAGTTTAGGCTAATGTTAACCTTTAAATTTAACACCGTGAACCCGTGAGTCTCTTTCCAGTCTGGGGAGTGAGACATGTCAAGTATCCTATCATGGCTCGAAGCAGCTCCATCTCTGAAGCTGCCGATAGCTTCGTTCAAGGGCTTCACAGTCTCACCCTCCAGATTCAGAACCTCACTCACAGAACGCAACCTGTTGAACATTGAACTCCATATATATTTTAATACCAAACCAGCGGGGGTGTGGGGGCGGCAGCCCCCACCTATAATACTAGGATAGGTTAGGTAAGGTGGTTGGTTAGGTTAGGCTAATGTTACCCTTTAAATTTAACACAGTGAACCCGTGAGTCTCTTTCCAGTCTGGGGAGTGAGACATGTCAAGCATCCTATCATGGCTCGAAGCAGCTCCATCTCTGAAGCTGCCGATAGCTTCGTTCAAGGGCTTCACAGTCTCACCCTCCAGATTCAGAACCTCACTCACAGAACGCAACCTGTTGAACATTGAACTCCATATATATTTTAATACCAAACCAGCGGGGGTGTGGGGGCGGCAGCCCCCACCTATAATACTAGGATAGGTTAGGTAAGGTGGTTGGTTAGGCTAATGTTACCCTTTAAATTTAACACAGTGAACCCGTGAGTCGCTTTCCAGTCTGGGGAGTGAGACATGTCAAGCATCCTATCATGGCTCGAAGCAGCTCCATCTCTGAAGCTGCCGATAGCTTCGTTCAAGGGCTTCACAGTCTCACCCTCCAGATTCAGAACCTCACTCACAGAATGCAACCTGTTGAACAGTGAACTCTATATATATTTTAATACCAAACCAGCGGGGGTGTGGGGGCGGCAGCCCCCACCTATAATACTAGGATAGGTTAGGTAAGGTGGTTGGTTAGGTTAGGCTAATGTTACCCTTTAAATTTAACAGTGAACCCGTGAGTCGCTTTCCAGTCTGGGGAGTGAGACATGTCAAGCATCCTATCATGGCTCGAAGCAGCTCCATCTCTGAAGCTGCCGATAGCTTCGTTCAAGGGCTTCACAATCTCACCCTCCAGATTCAGAACCTCACTCACAGAATGCAACCTGTTGAACAGTGAACTCTATATATATTTTAATACCAAACCAGCGGGGGTGTGGGGGCGGCAGCCCCCACCTATAATACTAGGATAGGTTAGGTAAGGTGGTTGGTTAGGTTAGGCTAATGTTACCCTTTAAATTTAACAGTGGGAGAACCCGTGAGTCTCTTTCCAGTCTGGGGAGTGAGACATGTCAAGCATCCTATCATGGCTCGAAGCAGCTCCATCTCTGAAGCTGCCGATAGCTTCGTTCAAGGGCTTCACAGTCTCACCCTCCAGATTCAGAACCTCACTCACAGAATGCAACCTGTTGAACAGTGAACTCTATATATATTTTAATACCAAACCAGCGGGGGTGTGGGGGCGGCAGCCCCCACCTATAATACTAGGATAGGTTAGGTAAGGTGGTTGGTTAGGTTAGGCTAATGTTACCCTTTAAATTTAACACAGTGAACCCGTGAGTCGCTTTCCAGTCTGGGGAGTGAGACATGTCAAGCATCCTATCATGGCTCGAAGCAGCTCCATCTCTGAAGCTGCCGATAGCTTCGTTCAAGGGCTTCACAGTCTCACCCTCCAGATTCAGAACCTCACTCACAGAATGCAACCTGTTGAACAGTGAACTCTATATATATTTTAATACCAAACCAGCGGGGGTGTGGGGGCGGCAGCCCCCACCTATAATACTAGGATAGGTTAGGTAAGGTGGTTGGTTAGGTTAGGCTAATGTTACCCTTTAAATTTAACACAGTGAACCCGTGAGTCTCTTTCCAGTCTGGGGAGTGAGACATGTCAAGCATCCTATCATGGCTCGAAGCAGCTCCATCTCTGAAGCTGCCGATAGCTTCGTTCAAGGGCTTCACAGTCTCACCCTCCAAATTCAGAACCTCACTCACAGAATGCAACCTGTTGAACAGTGAACTCCATATATATTTTAATACCAAACCAGCGGGGGTGTGGGGGCGGCAGCCCCCACCTATAATACTAGGATAGGTTAGGTAAGGTTGTTAGGTTAGGCTAATGTTACCCTTTAAATTTAACACAGTGAACCCATGAGATCTCTTTCCAGTCTGGGGAGTGAGACATGTCAAGCATCCTATCATGGCTCGAAGCAGCTCCATCTCTGAAGCTGCCGATAGCTTCGTTCAAGGGCTTCACAGTCTCACCCTCCAAATTCAGAACCTCACTCACAGAATGCAACCTGTTGAACAGTGAACTCCATATATATTTTAATACCAAACCAGCGGGGGTGTGGGGGCGGCAGCCCCCACCTATTATACTAGGATAGGATAGGTTAGGTAAGGTAGTTAGGTTAGGCTAATGTTACCCTTTAAATTTAACAGTGAACCCGTGAGTCTCTTTCCAGTCTGGGGAGTGAGACATGTCAAGCATCCTATCATGGCTCGAAGCAGCTCCATCTCTGAAGCTGCCAATAGCTTCGTTCAAGGGCTTCACAGTCTCACCCTCCAGATTCAGAACCTCACTCACAGAACGCAACTTATTGAACAGTGAACTCTATATATATTTTAATACCAAACCAGCGGGGGTGTGGGGGCGGCAGCCCCCACCTATAATACTAGGATAGGTTAGGTAAGGTGGTTAGTTTAGGCTAATGTTAACCTTTAAATTTAACAGTGAACCCGTGAGTCTCTTTCCAGTCTGGGGAGTGAGACATGTCAAGTATCCTATCATGGCTCGAAGCAGCTCCATCTCTGAAGCTGCCGATAGCTTCGTTCAAGGGCTTCACAGTCTCACCCTCCAGATTCAGAACCTCACTCACAGAACGCAACCTGTTGAACATTGAACTCCATATATATTTTAATACCAAACCAGCGGGGGTGTGGGGGCAGCAGCCCCCACCTATAATACTAGGATAGGTTAGGTAAGGTGGTTGGTTAGGTTAGGCTAATGTTACCCTTTAAATTTAACAGTGGGAGAACCCGTGAGTCTCTTTCCAGTCTGGGGAGTGAGACATGTCAAGTATCCTATCATGGCTCGAAGCAGCTCCATCTCTGAAGCTGCCGATAGCTTCGTTCAAGGGCTTCACAGTCTCACCCTCCAGATTCAGAACCTCACTCACAGAACGCAACTTATTGAACAGTGAACTCTATATATATTTTAATACCAAACCAGCGGGGGTGGCAGCCCCCACCTATAATACTAGGATAGGTTAGGTAAGGTGGTTAGGTTAGACTAATGTTACCCTTTATTTTAGTCTTTTATCCAGCAATTTCCCTGATCTTCATAGCCCTCCCCACTAGGCCTAGTGGGGGTCGTGTTTTTAGATTGTTGGATAATGGGTGAATACTCATTTCCGCCAGTCCTGGACCCGAGTATAAAACAACACTCTATATTAGAGAAAACTGAGAAAAACAAAAACTCAAAACTCTAAATTCGCTGTGAAACCGGAACTAGAATTTGACCAAAATAACTCCAAGGTAAACTACCCTGATTTACAAGTATCTCACCAGTAAAATGTCTCCTCCCAAGAGTGTAGTAGTTCCTCCAACAACGTCAACACTCGTACTAGGTAAAACTCTGACCGATCCTCATATATATAGGCTCTACTCCATGCTCAAAAGAACATAAACGATAACAAATGAAACAATTTCCACCACCAAACCCCAACTCAATTTTTTTTTCAGCTGATCATAAATTGAATCTCTTATTAGCTGATTTATCGATACTTAATGGAAATATATGAAACTACTATGGCTGTGTGTCGTATTAACCCTTTCACGCACATATGACGCAGAGGTTGCCAGATTAGCAATAAGAAATAGAGTTCTCTCACTCATATAATTACCTCTCCAAAATTAGTTTTCTGCCCACAGCTAACTCAAAGACAACTGCAGAGGTTGAAGTAACTAAACTAAAGGTTTATAAATACCCCTGATGGTAACAAAGGCTTTAAAGTATCCCCAATAGGCTCAACACAGCTAACTCAAAGACAACTGCAGAGGTTGAAGTAACTAAACTAAAGGTTTCTAAATACCCCTGATGGTAACAAAGGCTTTAAAGTATCCCCAATAGGCTCAACACAGCTAACTCAAAGACAACTGCAGAGGTTGAAGTAACTAAACTAAAGGTTTCTAAATACCCCTGATGGTAACAAAGGCTTTAAAGTATCCCCAATAGGCTCAACACAGCTAACTCAAAGACAACTGCAGAGGTTGAAGTAACTAAACTAAAGGTTTCTAAATACCCCTGATGGTAACAAAGGCTTTAAAGTATCCCAATAGGCTCAACACAGCTAACTCAAAGACAACTGCAGAGGTTGAAGTAACTAAACTAAAGGTTTATAAATACCCCTGATGGTAACAAAGGCTTTAAAGTATTCCTAATAGGCTCAAAATCACGTCATATGTCGGAGAAGGTTAATGCCAAGTTTTCATAATTAACGGCATATTTCGATACAAAATATACCTTATAGCTGAGTAACATGGCAATTTACCCTCAGCCTGATCACATGTTCGAACCACCGGTATTTATAACAACTGCCAGGTTCGTTCACTGTTTCGCTACTCAAATATCTAACCCTTTGAGTACCAGCGACGTGTGTTATTTTATTCTAGCTATATTTAGACGATATTAGACAGCTTAGGAAGGATCTGTGCTAGTTAAAAGGGTTGATGGAGATAGTTTGAAGCCTTATTATTGCTAGAGGTACTTCCTAAGCTGAATAAAATCATCCAATAGTTGTCAGAATATGATGTAAAGGACGTCCCTTGGAAAAATGTGTCACTTGTCGGATTCGTCTCGTCGTTGCGATTCCAACTATTCCAACTCAAAAGTCACCCATAAGCCATAGACGAGGTATTTAAGTATGGTACTTGCTCAAATATTTATTATCACACGTAGGCCTACAATCGGAGGTATTAAGTATTGTCATAGATTCCAGTGGTTTTCGCTCAAAAAGTGTTATTGGTATCCTTATAGTTACTGGGAAAAGTGCTTATCCCTTTTTTTTTTATTTTATCCTCCCCTCAGTTACTAACCCATATGTCCCCTACTAACTTCCTAGTCCTGCCACGTTAGTGGCAGGGCAGTAGTTCCCTTTCCAATGTTCCCTTACCCACTCTAAACCACTGTTTGGACACTTGATCCTCAGTGTTTTGGAGGACAAGCAGCCTAGAAGGGTCACTAGATCTGTTGTTGCTTGATTTCCTTTGTAGAGTATTAGTCAGTGTCCGAAACTTTGTGAAATATCTGACAGCACTTATTAACCCTTTCAAAGATCCAAGACGCATTTCGTTTCTGCTTTCTGGCCATTATTAGACGATTTTATTCAGATTAGGAAGGGTATATGGAAGTCAGAGGGTTGATTGAGATAGCCTTTACCCATTTTAATACCCACAGATCCTTCCTAAGCTGCATAAAATCGTCTAATGATAGCCAACATATTCTGCTAAAACGTGTCAGAGCTTCAAGGGGTTAACCTCGACCGTAACTTTCGACCCCTCAACTTTCCCTTCATAATTGCTGAGGGGCACAGGGCCTTGGGTGGGGCTTTGGTTCCCCGGGCGTTTCCGCACCCTCCTCAGCTCCCTGCCTTGGAGTGGCTTCGGTCACCTGGGCTTTGTTAGTGGTAAGCAGGGAGGATTTTGTGGGGGCGCTCGTTTATGGCCTTGGCCTTGCTCGAGACCTTGGGGCTGTTCGGCCAGACAGCCTGGGGAACAACAACAACAACAACAACAACAACAACAACCTCGACCGTACTCTTTGAATCGATATCGAACCAAAAACGAGACAATGCATTGCTTCGATTTGATCCCACATGCTTCACCACTATACTTAAGGGGAGATCTCCACTCGAGGGATTTTTTTCTTGACCCCTTTCTCCCTCATGTTTAGCCCCATTGCTTTTGATATTATAAAACGTTTGCCCCATTAGTTTAGCGATTTTAAGAACTTTCACCCCATATTAAGACCTTTCGTGCAATTCAGGTGTCGATTTTATCCTGGCGAGCGATAGCGAGCCTGTAATTTAAGAGGAACCGGCCTTCGGCCGGGACATTTTTCTACCGAAAAATGTACAAATTTATCTTGAAAGGGGCTCAAGGGGGTGTAATTTTTAGTTTGATGGTGGTCTAGGGAACAAACTAAATACCTCCTCTTCAGGGGAGGAAGGCCGTTTTTCTGGACCCCCTTCTCCCTAATGTTTAGCCCCACTAGTTTTGAGATTATAAGACGTTCGGCCCATTAGTTTGGCGATTTTAACACCTTTCACCCCATTTCGTTGTCAATTTTAAGACCTTTCGTGCCATTTAGGTGTCGATTATTTCCTGGCGAGCGATAGCGAGCCTGCAATTGTAAGCGGACCCGGCCTTTGACCGGGACAATTTTCTACCGAAAAATGTACAAATTTATCTTCTAGGGGGTGTTTTTCTAAGCTTGATGGAGGTCTAGGGAGGGGAAAAAAATATATATGAATAAATGAATTAATAGACCAAACAAACGGTCAGTCTCCCCTTAAATCGCTTTTTTCTGTTCTCTGCCTATTATTAGACGAGTTTATTTACCCCAACTGTACCGGGGACGTCTTTTAAATTTTATTCTAGCTATATTTAGGTGATATTTAGACGATTTTGTGCAGTTTAAGGGGAGGTTTTTAGTTGATTCCCTAGACCTCCATCAAGATTAAAATTACTCCCCCTTGACCCCCTTTCAAGATAAATTTGTACATTTTTCGGTAGAAAAATGTCCCGGCCGAAGGCCGGTTCCCCTTAAATTACAGGCTCGCTATCGCTCGCCAGGAAAAAATCGACACCTAAATGGCGCGAATGGTCTTAAAATTGACTTAAATGGGGCGAGGGTTCTTAAAATCGTCAAACTAATTGGGCGAACGTCTTAAAATCTCAAAAGCAATGGGGCTAAACATGAGGGAGAAGGAAGTTCGAAAAAAAATCCCTCAAGTGGAAACCTCCCTTTAAGAAAGATCTGGGGTAGTAACAAAGGGTTAAGCGAGATAGTTCAAAGCCTAACTGTTAATTACTAGGGACCCTTTTGAAACTATCTCACTTAACCCTTTGTACTGCCTCAGATCCTACTTAACCCTCTCATGACCATATGACGCAGAGGTTGCCAGATTAGCAATAAGAAATAGAGTTCTCTCACTCTTATAATTACCTCTCCAAAATTAGTGTTCTGCCCACAGCTAACTCAAAGACAACTGCAGAGGTTGAAGTAACTAAACTAAAGGTTTCTAAATATCCCTGATGGTAACAAAGGCTTTAAAGTATCCCCCAATAGGCTCAACACAGCTAACTCAAAGACAACTGCAGA
This sequence comes from Paralithodes platypus, assembly GCA_032716605.1. Lineage (NCBI taxonomy): Eukaryota > Metazoa > Arthropoda > Malacostraca > Decapoda > Lithodidae > Paralithodes > Paralithodes platypus. The sequence continues at coordinate 14,205,860 of CM064536.1, read as the reverse complement.
GGTTGAAGTAACTAAACTAAAGGTTTCTAAATACCCCTGATGGTAACAAAGGCTTTAAAGTATCCCCAATAGGCTCAACACAGCTAACTCAAAGACAACTGCAGAGGTTGAAGTAACTAAACTAAAGGTTTATAAATACCCCTGATGGTAACAAAGGCTTTAAAGTATCCCCAATAGGCTCAACACAGCTAACTCAAAGACAACTGCAGAAGTTGAAGTAACTAAACTAAAGGTTTCTAAATACCCCTGATGGTAACAAAGGCTTTAAAGTATCCCCAATAAGCTCAACACAGCTAACTCAAAGACAACTGCAGAGGTTGAAGTAACTAAACTAAAGGTTTGTAAATACCCCTGATGGTAACAAAGGCTTTAAAGTATCCCCAATAGGCTCAACACAGCTAACTCAAAGACAACTGCAGAGGTTGAAGTAACTAAACTAAAGGTTTCTAAATACCCCTGATGGTAACAAAGGCTTTAAAGTATCCCCAATAGGCTCAACACAGCTAATTCAAAGACAACTGCAGAGGTTGAAGTAACTAAACTAAAGGTTTCTAAATACCCCTGATGGTAACAAAGGCTTTAAAGTATCCCCAATAGGCTCAACACAGCTAACTCAAAGACAACTGCAGAGGTTGAAGTAACTAAACTAAAGGTTTGTAAATACCCTGATGGTAACAAAGGCTTTAAAGTATCCCCAATAGGCTCAACACAGCTAACTCAAAGACAACTGCAGAGGTTGAAGTAACTAAACTAAAGGTTTCTAAATACCCCTGATGGTAACAAAGGCTTTAAAGTATCCCCAATAGGCTCAACACAGCTAACTCAAAGACAACTGCAGAGGTTGAAGTAACTAAACTAAAGGTTTCTAAATACCCCTGATGGTAACAAAGACTTTAAAGTATCCCTAATAGGCTCAAAATCGCGTCATAGGCTATGTCGGAGAGGATTAAGATGGGGTTAAGTCAGTTTCTCGTCAGATCATAGGCCTAAACAAAACTTGACTGTAGTTACACTTTTGTCCTGTATCGTACCGGTATCTTCCTTGTGCCGGTAGTATTTTTATATTTTAGGAGGAGGAGGAGGAGGAGGAGGAGGAGGAGGAGGAGGAGGAGGAGGAGGAGGAGGAGGAGGAGGAGTAGTAGTAGTAGTAGTAGTAGTAGTAGTAGAAGGAGGAGTAGGAGGAGATGGAGATGAAGAACAGAAGAAGAAGATGGAGATGAAGAACAGAAGAAGAAGAACAAAAGGGAGGAGGAGGAGGAGGAGGAAATGAAGAACAGAAGAAGACAAATAGGATGTGAGGTTGAGTGGCGGGGAGGGAGGGAGGAAGAGAGGGAAGGTGGAGGGGGGGTTGAAGAAATGAAGGACATGTTTAACGGATCAAGAAACAGGGAGAAAAAGACATAGAAGAAGAAGAGGATAACACAAGAGAAGAAGGAGAAGGAGGAGGGGGTGAGGGAGGAAGAGAGGGAAGGTGTGGGTGGGGGGAGGGGGTTGGTGGAATGAAGGACACGTATAATGGATGATGAAACAGGAAGCAGAAGCAGAACTAGGATGTGAAGTTGGGTGGTGGTGAGTAGGACAGAAAGGGAAGGTGTGAGGGAGGGAGGGAGGTGAAGAAATTAATGACATGTGTAACGGATCGAGTAACAGGGAGAAGAAGAAGAAGAAGAAGAAGAAGAAGAAGAAGAAGAAGAAGAAGAAGACGACGACGACGACGACGGAGGAGGAGGAGGAGGAGAAGGAGGAGGAGGAGGAGGAGAAGAAGAAGAAGACGAAGACGAAGACGAAGAAGAAGAAGAACTAGGACTAGGGTGTGAGATAGGGCAGATTGGGAAGGTGTGAGGGAGGGAGGGAGGTGAAGAAACGAATGACATGTGTAACGGATGATGAACCAGAGAAAAGAAGAACTAGAGTTTTGGTTTTATATCGAGAAGCGCGAGTAACGGAACAGCAGACGTTAAGGGGAGGTTTTTAGTTTGGTCTCTAGATATCCATCAAGCTTAAGATTACACCCCCTTGAGCCCCTTTCAAGATAAATTTGTACATTTTTCGGTAGATAAATGTCCCGGCCGGAGGCCGGTTGCTCTTAAATTACAGGCTCGCTATCGCTCGCCAGGAAAAAATCGACACCTTAACGACACGAAAGGTCTTAAAATTGACAGAAATGGGGCAAAATGTCTTAAAATATCCAAACTACTAGGGCGAAGGTCTTAAAATCTCAAAAGCAATGGGGCTAGACATGAGGGAGAAAGGAGTCAAGAAAAAAAAATCCCTCAAGTGGAAATCTCCCCTTAACCCATTGAGTACCAGCGACGTCCTTTTCATCATATTCTGGTGACTACTAGACGATTTTATTCAGTTTGGGAAGGACCTCTAGCTATGATAAGGCTTCATAACATCTCAACCAACCTTTTGAACTACCACAGCCCCTCAGCTTTTCCTTCATAATTGCTGAGGGGCACAGGGCCTTGGGTGGGGCTTTGGTTTCCCGGGCGTTTCCGCACCCTCCTTAGCTCCCTGCCTTGGAGTGGCTTCGGTCACCCCCCCCCCCCCCCCCCCGGGCTTTAGTGGTAAGTAGGGAGGGTTTTGTGGTGGCGCTCGTTTATGGCCTTGGCCTTGCTCGAGACCTTGGGGCTGTTCGGCCAGACAGCCTGGGGAACAACAACAACAACAACAACAACAACTACCACAGATCCTTCCCAAGCTGCATAATATCGTCTAAATATAGCTAGAATAAAATATAAACACACGTCGCAGGGACAGAGAGGGAGAGGTAGACCGAATGAGAGGTGGAAGGATGGAGTGAGGAAGTACATGAACGAAGGCAGTGCTGGTTGGAGGGAGGGGCGTCGACTGACTGGGGACAGAGGTCAATGGGGGCGGTTCGTTCGTGGCCACCTCTTCGGGGATCACGGCGTCAGGCAATAGATAGATAGATAGACGTCGCTGGTACTCAAAGGGTTAAAACTTTATCTAGCGTTAGTGAGGCCCCATATGGATTATGCTGTTCAATTGCCGACTTGAGAGTTTCGTTCTATAAGGAAGTTGGAGCTGCAGACAATGATAATTAACACAATTTACTGCTAAAATACAGTCGTAGTACATTTATAAATACATAAAACCCAATTCAACATACCATTTATCCATCAGAAACTTAAATTATTTAGCTAATAATTGCATTTCTGTTAAATATCGATGATCACGGCCCTAACTTCCTTATAGCCTGAAACGCGCAAGTGGTCAATTCTGGTGTCCTTATTACAAAATAGACATAGGTTCCTTAGAGAGAGTACAACGAAGAATGACATACATGATCCATAATATTATTTGATTAATTCCACTCCCAACATCAAACACCAACACCTCCCAATGAGGTTAACCCTTTCAGACTCATATGACGCAGAGGTTGCCAGATTAGCAATAAGAAATAGAGTTCTCTCACTCTTATAATTACCTCTCCAAAATTAGTTTTCTGCCCACAGCTAACTCAAAGACAACTGCAGAGGTTGAAGTAACTAAACTAAAGGTTTATAAATACCCCTGATGGTAACAAAGGCTTTAAAGTATCCCCAATAGGCTCAACACAGCTAACTCAAAGACAACTGCAGAGGTTGAAGTAACTAAACTAATACCCCTGATGGTAACAAAGGCTTTAAAGTATCCCCAATAGGCTCAACACAGCTAACTCAAAGACAACTGCAGAGGTTGAAGTAACTAAACTAAAGGTTTATAAATACCCCTGATGGTAACAAAGGCTTTAAAGTATCCCCAATAGGCTCAACACAGCTAACTCAGAGACAACTGCAGAGGTTGAAGTAACTAAACTAAAGGTTTATAAATACCCCTGATGGTAACAAAGGCTTTAAAGTATCCCCAATAGGCTCAACACAGCTAACTCAAAGACAACTGCAGAGGTTGAAGTAACTAAACTAAAGGTTTATAAATACCCTGATAAATACCCTGATGGTAACAAAGGCTTTAAAGTATCCCCAATAGGCTCAACACAGCTAACTCAAAGACAACTGCAGAGGTTGAAGTAACTAAACTAAAGGTTATAAATACCCCTGATGGTAACAAAGGCTTTAAAGTATCCCCAATAGGCTCAACACAGCTAACTCAAAGACAACTGCAGAGGTTGAAGTAACTAAACTAAAGGTTTATAAATACCCCTGATGGTAACAAAGGCTTTAAAGTATCCCTAATAGGCTCAAAATTGCGTCATATGTCGGAGAGGGTTAATGAAATAATATTATGAATCTTACCTATGAAGAAAGCTTGAAGAAATTAGGCGTACATTAGTTAGAGAGACGGAGAGTTAAAGGGGATATGATAGATGTGTTCAAGTGGGCTTAAGGGGAGGTATTTAGTTTCTTCCCTAGACCTCCATCAAGCTTAAAATTACACCCCCTTGACCCCCTTTCAAGATAAATTTGTACATTTTTCGGTAGAAAAATTTCCCGGCCGAAGGCCGGTTCCTCTCAAATTACAGGCTCGCTATCGCTCGCCAGGAAAAATCGACACCTAAATGGCACGAAAGTTCTTAAAATTGACAGAAATGGGGCGAAGGTTCTTAAAATCGTCAAAATAATGGGGCGAACGTCTTAAAATTAGAAAAGTAATGGGGCTAGCTAGACATGAGGGAGAAAGGAGTCAAGAAAAAAATTCCTCAAGTGGATATCTCCCCTTAATGAAAGAGACATTAAAGATGTACTGAAGCTCAGTGATAGCGAAAGAACTCGAACAAATTTTTTCAAAGTCTATCTATCTATCTATCTATCTATATATATGCTCAGGCCCAATCCCCATTTTGGGGGTAGCCGACTCAAGACAGAGCAAGAACAGGGAAAACACAAAAACAACATAAAACAACAAATAAACACAGATAAAAAACACAAACTCTCACCCATCCAGGTCACCCAGGAGAAGACCCAGAGACCAGGGTTACCAAGGTCGCTCCAGCACTCCCCCGGCTCCTGACATTTATTTTCAGAAAAGATATAGGCAAATATTGGTTTGGTAACAGAGTTGTAGATATGTGGAAAAGGCTACTGAGTCGGTCAGGTCAGGTGAAGGTATTGAGCCTTTACAACGGCACCTCGTAGCTACTTTCGACTTTTCTTATTTTCTGAAGAGTGTTGAGAGGGGAGACTGGGTGTTGGAAAGAGAGGAAGCTGTTGGAGTGGCTATGTTATGTGTGTTATTAGTCTGTATACGTTGTCAAGAACGATACAGCGCTTCAAGACAAAAATAGATATCACATGGACGAGATGGGTCGGGTGTGAAAGGGATCTGCCTTGTGTGAACCAATCCACTTTCTGCAGACTCCTGTGTTCTTATGTTATTGTCTCCCTTCCTCCCTCGACCTTAACTTCTTCCCCCCCCCCCCCTCCCCTCCCTTCTTTTTCTATGACCCACATCCACCCACTGGAGGTCATCTTTTTCTGAGGACGCCATTTTAGGACCTCGATTATCAAACATCATGACTTTAAGGGGAGGTTTTTAGTTAGTTCGCTAGACTTCCATCAAGCTTAACATTACAGCCCCTAGACCCCCTTTCAAGATAAATTTGTACATTTTTCGGTAGAAGAATTTCCCGGCCGAAGGCCGGTTCCTCTTAAATTACAGGCTCGCTATCGCTCGCCAGTAAAAAATCGACACCTAAATGGCACGAAAAGTCTTAAAATTGGCGGAAATGGGGCGAAAGTTCTTAAAATCGCCAAACTAATGGGGCGACTGTCTTAAAATCTCAAAAGCAATGGGGCTAAACATGAGGGAGAAAGGGGTCCAGAAAAAAAATCCCTCAAGTCGATATCTCCCCTTAACCCCACACAGTACCAGGGACGTTCCTTTTATCATATTCTGGCAATGATTAGACGATTTTATTCAGTTTAGGAAAGACCTCTAGTAATAATAAGGCTTTAAACTATCTAAATCAACCTCTTTAACTACCACAGATCCTTCCTATGCTGAATAATATCGTCTAAATCTAGCTAGAATATAATATAACACACGTCGCTGGTACTCAATGGGTTAATGTACACTCAACTTTCAACTATTGGTGTGTCTGTAATGATATGTGTGTGTGTGTGTGTGTGTGTGTGGTGATATGTGTGTGTGTAATGATATGTGTATGTGTGTGTATGTAATGATATGTGTGTGTGTGTGTTCAGTATGTGTGTGTGTGTGTGTGTGTGTGTGCTGATATGTGTGTGTGTGTGTGTGTGTATGTAATGATATGTGTGTGTGTGGTGATATGTGTGTGTGTGTGTGTGTATGTAATGATATGTGTATGTGTGTGTATGTAATGATATGTGTGTGTGTGTGTGTGTGTGTGGTGATATGTGTGTGTGTGTGTGTGTGTATGTAATGATATGTGTATGTGTGTGTATGTAATGATATGTGTATGTGTGTGTATGTGTAATGATATGTGTGTGTGTGTGTATGTATGTATGTATGCATGTGCGTGTAAGGATATATGTGTATTCAGTATGTGTGTCTGTATGTATGTAATGATATGTGTGTATGTAGTATGTGTGTGTGTGTGTGTGTGTGTCTGTGTGTGTGTGTGTGTGTGTGTGTGTGTGTGGTGTGTGTGTGATGAAGCCTGTTAAGGGAGACAGCCACAATGACATGCCCTTGGAAACAGTCATGACACATGGGGGACACATACACGCACTGATACACGCACACATGTGCATATACCGGTACAAACAAATACACACAAAGCGAAGCAGATCACACACACCTACTAATACAAACACACACTCAGTATCTCTCTCTCTCTCTCTCTCTCTCTCTCTCTCTCTCTCTCTCTCTCTCTCTCTGCTACACACACACATACACACACACACATACACGGCTTCTGAGAAACTATATAATCTGGGATACTAGTTGCTAGGTTGAGGTATATATATACACGGTATATATATATATAATATTATATATATATAATATATATATATATATATATATATATATATAATATATATATATATATATATATATATATTATATATATATATATATATATACTGCATATATATATATATTATATATATATATATATATATATATATATATACCAGTATATATATATATATACCCCAGGGATCGGTATTAGGTCCCCTGTTGTTTCTTATATACATAAATGACCTAGATTTAGGTATAACTAGTAGGATAAGTAAATTCGCAGACGATACTAAAATGGGGAGATCAATTGATTCAGATAGCGATATAGAGTGCCTACAAAGGGATCTAGATACCTTACATGAATGGTCAGTAAATTGGCAGATGAAGTTTAACATTGACAAATGCAAGGTATTAAAGATAGGGAAGATGCAAACAAATGTTAAATATAAACTAGCTAATTTAGAATTAGAAAATTCAGACTGCGAGAAAGATCTAGGTGTGTTTGTTAGCAATGATTTGAAGCCTAGAAAACAGTGTATAGGCGTTCGTAATAAGGCAAACAGGATTCTCGGGTTCATCTCTAGGAGTGTGAGTAACAGAACTGCTGATGTTATCTTAAAACTTTACTTGTCATTAGTGAGACCCCATATGGATTATGCTGTCCAATTTTGGTGTCCTTATTACAGAATGGACATAGATTCATTGGAGAGAGTACAGCGTAGAATGACAAAATGATCCATAATATTAGAAATCTTCCGTATGAAGAAAGGTTGAAGAAATTAGGTTTACATTCGTTAGAGAGATGCAGAGTTAGAGGGGATATGATAGAGGTGTTCAAGTGGGTTAGTGGGATTAACAAAGGGGACATGACAAATGTACTAAAGCTCAGTGATAGCGAAAGAACTCGTACCAATGGTTTCAAATTAGATAAATTTCGTTTCAGAAAAGATATAGGCAAATATTGGTTTGGTAACAGAGTTGTAGATGGGTGGAATGGACTACCAAGTGCTATAGTGGGATCTAAAACTGTAGGGAGCTTTAAGATAAAATTGGATAAGCATATGGACGAGAAGGGTTGGGTGTGAAGGGGGATCAGCCGGGTTGGGCCAATCAGCGCTCTGCAGACCCCCATAATCCTGCGTTAATCTCTAACCGTTTTGGTAAGATGATCCTCAGGGTATTAGAGTGTTGAGCCTATAATTGGGCTTTGTAATTGATTTGGGGTTGTGTGGGACAGGGATCTGCCTTGCTTAGGCCAATCGGCTTTCTGCAGACTCCCATTTGCTTATGTTCTTATGTTTCTTATATATTATATATATATATATAATATTATATATATATATATATATATATACAGTATATATATATATATATACATATATGTATATATATATATATATATATACTGTATATATATATATACCGGTATATATATACTGTATATATACCCCCTGTGAGTTTCCGCCTATAAGGAAGTTGGAGCTGTAAATATCGACATTTAAACAGAAATACAGTAATAATGTAGCCTACTGTGAGAACGGTACTTCCGGTGATGTTGCACTTCCGAGGCACTTACAACGAGGTTCTTGGGCCGTGGTGGTGGTCCTGTCGTGTGGTGATGACAGCTGGATGGAAGATGTTGTTGGGTTTTTAGTTTGTTCCCTAGACCTCCATCAAGCTTAAAATTACACCCTCTAGGCCCCCTTTCAAGATAAATGTGTACATTTTTCGGTAGAAAAATCTCCCGGCCAGAGGCCGGTTCCTCTTAAATTACAGGCTTCCTATCGCTCGCCAGGAAAACATCGACACCTAAATTGCATGAAAGGTCTTAAAATTGACAGAAATGGGGCGAAAGTTCTTAATTATGGTGCGAATGTCTTAAAATATCAAAAGCAATGGGGCTAAACATGAGGGAAAAAGGGGTCCAGAAAAAAATCCCTCAAGTGGATATCTCCCCTTAAATGAATATGTTACGTCCTACCTGTGTTATACATCAGATCAGATCAAGGTATTGAGGGATAAGCCTTTACAACGGCACCTAGTATCTACATTCTACTTTTCCTATTTTTCTGAAGAGTGTAGAGAGGGGAGAAGGGGTGTTGGAGAGAGAGGAAGCTGTTGGAGTGGCTTTGGTATGTGTGTTTAGTCTGTATACGTCGTCATAACATATCATCAGATTAAAATACTATCTACTCTCTTCTTGAACTGCTCTACTGAAGAACTATTTACAACTTCGGATGGAAGTTTGTTCCAGGTAGAACAGATCTTATATGTGAAAAAGTTTCCACAGATAGGCATACTAGTGCTGAACCTTTTCAATTCTAATTTCCAGCCATGGTTGCGTGTTGTATTCATATTGAGGCTGAACATTTTGCTATAATTCACATTGTCAAACCCATTAAGTATTTTAAAAGCTTCAATGAGCTGACCTCGTAGTCTGCGGGTCTCCAACGGGAAGAGATCAAGAGCTCTCAACTGGTCCTCATAGCTCATTCTTCTAAGCGATGGAATAAGTTTTGTAGCCCTATCTTGTACTCTTTCCAGTCGCTCAATATCTTTCCTGAGTGCTGGAGACCAGAATTGAACAGCATACTCCAGGAGAGGCCGTATTAGAGGTTGTAAAACTGTGTGAGGACTATTTCCGTATTTCTATACTTAAATTGTCTATTAATATAGCCCAATAATTTCTGAGCTTTCTTCTCTACTTCAATGCACTGCTTGGACAATTTTAGGTCACTGCTAATCAGAACACCCAAATCCTTTCCCGGGCGTTTCCGCACCCTCCTCAGCTCCCCGCCATGGAGTGGCTTCGGTCACCCAGGCTTTATTGTGGTCGGCAGGGAGGGTTCTGTGGGGGCGCTCGGTTATGGCCTTGGAATTGCTCGGGGCCTTGGGGCTGTTCGGCCAGGCAGCTTGGGGAACAACAACAACAACAACAACAACAACACCCAAATCCTTTTTCAAGTCAGTCACTTCCAGAGGCATTCCCTATAGTGAATAGCCTGACTTGGGGTTTGCTTGGCCGATATGCATCACCTTGCATTTTTCCAAGTTTAGAGGCCTCTGCCATGTCTCCGACCATTCACCAAGTCTGTTGAGGTCCATCCTGAGCTGTTCAACCCCTGTGGGGTCTTTCACATTCATTCCAAGCTTTATGTCATCTGCAAACGTGGAGATCACACTCAACAGACCAATATCGATATCATTGAGAGAGAAAGAGAGAGAGAGAGAGAGATATTTACATAGATACACTGGCCACACAGACCTTTCCATCCAAACGAGGTGGTCAGGACTTAATTCTAGTAGAGATGGCATAGAATAGAAAAGGAAAGTTGAAGGAAATGATAGAAAAGAAGAGAGAGAGAGAGAGAGAGAGAGAGAGAGAGAGAGAGAGAAAGAGAGAGAGAGAGAGAGAGAATGTGTGTGAGAGCCTACAGCCAAGGTATCGTATATGCATTGTGTTTTGCTGACTAAAGGTTGAACAATGGGTTATTCTTCTGACTGTAGTGAATGTTACTCCACCGTGTTCACCAGTCATGCTACAGTCACCATGGACAGTCTACACTCAACACATTGGTCCAGTTAATACATTGTTAGTGTGTGTGTTATTGTTATCATCACTCACATAGCCTACACACACACACACACACACTCACACACTCTCTCTCTCTCACACACACACACACACACACACACTCACACACACACACGGTAACCGAGCACGCTTATTACTGGCTCTGGTGTCGGTGGTTCGATCCCACGAGCCAGTGTAGCCGAGCGCGTTTAGTACTGGGTTTCTGGCTTTGGTGTCAGGGGTTCGATCCCACGAGCCAGTGGGGAATTTTCTCTCTAAAACTTTCCCTGGCCGTGAAGGCTAGGTCTGGACGGACCAGTCTCTGGGGCTGTATTGTAACAGAAGTTTTATTTACAGGAGGTTGGGGCTTATTAATTATAACAATTTTTTTTCCTAGGAGGTTGAGGTTTTATTTTAACAATTTGTTTTCCCCCAGGTGGTTGGGGCAGACGTTGTGATCCAGATACCCCCGGAGCGAGTTCGAGACCAAGATGGGTCGTACCGCCTGGACTACTGGCCGCCCCAGGGTATCCCCATACCCAACTCCACCTTCTCCCCCAGCCAGGTGGCTCAGGGGGTGGAGTTAACGAGAGCATTACCGGGCACCAAATATGACTTCCAACTGTACTATACCAACGCTACCATCAATGACTACCCAACATGGACCGCTTCTATTACTACAGGTGGGTGGCGTAGTATTGTAATCACTGTGTCTGTGTGTGTGTATCTGTGCACTTCAATAGATAAATAAAGATTCTACCATGGACCGCTTCTATTACTACAGGTGGGTGGCGTAGTATTGTAATCACTGTGTCTGTGTGTGTATCTGTGCACTTCAATAGATAAATAAAGATTCTACCATGGACCGCTTCTATTACTACAGGTGGGTGGCGTAGTATTGTAATCACTGTGTCTGTGTGTGTATCTGTGCACTTCAATAGATAAATAAAGATTCTACCATGGACCGCTTCTATTACTACAGGTGGGTGGCGTAGTATTGTAATCACTGTGTCTGTGTGTGTATCTGTGCACTTCAATAGATAAATAAAGATTCTACCATGGACCGCTTCTATTACTACAGGTGGGTGGCGTAGTATTGTAATCACTGTGTCTGTGTGTGTATCTGTGCACTTCAATAGATAAATAAAGCTTCTACCATGGACCGCTTCTATTACTACAGGTGGGTGGCGTAGTATTGTAATCACTGTGTCTGTGTGTGTATCTGTGCACTTCAATAGATAAATAAAGATTCTACCATGGACCGCTTCTATTACTACAGGTGGGTGGCGTAGTATTGTAATCACTGTGTCTGTGTGTGTGTATCTGTGCACTTCAATATATAAATAAAACTTATACCATGGACCGCTTCTATTACTACAGGTGGGTGGCGTAGTATTGTAATCACTGTGTCTGTGTGTGTATCTGTGCACTTCAATATATAAATAAAGCTTCTACCATGGACTCTTGCACTTTATTATATATGGTGTTATGGTCCGGTACAACACAACACTATACAACACACAACACTTAACACACAACACACAACACTTAACACACAACACACAACACTTAAGGGCAGGTATTTAGTTTGTTCCCTAGACCTCCATCAAGCTTAAAATTACACCCCCTTGAGTCCCTTTCAAGATATATTTGTAAATTTTTCGGTAGAAAAATTTCCCGGCCGAAGGCCGGTTCCTCTTAAATTACAGGCTCGCCAGGATAAAATTGACACCTGAATGGCACGAAAGGTCTTAATATGGGGTGAAAGTTCTTAAAATCGCTAAGCTAATGGGGCAAACGTGCTATAATATCAAAAGCAATGGGGCTAAACATGAGGGAGAAAGGGGTTCAAGAAAAAAAAATCCCTGAAGTGCAGAGAGATCTCCCCTTAACTATAACACACACACGTCTGTATCCCAACCGTATCATAACGGTGTCATAGCCTACACACACACACAGTTATAACACCGTGCTTCACAACATAACATAACGGTGTCATAGGCTACACACACACACAGTTATAACACCGTGCTTCACAACCGTATCATAACGGTGTCATAGCCTACACACACACACACAGTTATAACACCGTGCTTCACAACATAACATAACGGTGTCATAGCCTACACACACACACACAGTTATAACACCGTGCTTCACAACCGTATCATAACGGTGTCATAGCCTACACACACACACAGTTATAACACCATGATTCACAACCGTATCATAACGGTGTCATAGCCTACACACACACACACAGTTATAACACCATGATTCACAACCGTATCATAACGGTGTCATAGCCTACACACACACACAGTTATAACACCGTGCTTCACAACCGTATTATAACGGTGTCATAGCCTACACACACACACAGTTATAACACCGTGCTTCACAACCGTATCATAACGGTGTCATAGCCTACACACACACAGTTATAACACCATGATTCACAACCGTATCATTACGGTGTCATAGCCTACACACACACACAGTTATAACACCGTGCTTCACAACCGTATCATAACGGTGTCATAGCCTACACACACACACAGTTATAACACCGTGCTTCACAACATAACATAACGGTGTCATAGGCTACACACACACACAGTTATAACACTGTGCTTCACAACCGTATCATAACGGTGTCATAGCCTACACACACACAGTTATAACACCGTGCTTCACAACCGTATCATAACGGTGTCATAGCCTACACACACACACAGTTATAACACCGTGCTTCACAACCGTATCATAACGGTGTCATAGCCTACACACACACACAGTTATAACACCGTGCTTCACAACCGTATCATAAAGGTGTCATAGCCTACACACACACACAGTTATAACACCGTGCTTCACAACCGTATCATAACGGTGTCATAGCCTACACACACACACACAGTTATAACACCATGATTCACAACCGTATCATAACGGTGTCATAGCCTACACACACACAGTTATAACACCGTGCTTCACAACATAACATAACGGTAGGTGGTAATTACAACACCTTAAGAGGGGAGATCTCCACTTGAGGGACTGTTTTCTCGACCCCTTTCTCCCTCATGTTTAGCCCCATTGCTTTTGATATTATAAAACCTTCGCCCCATTAGTTTAGCGATTTTAAGAACTTTCACCCCATATTAAGACCTTTCGTGCCATTCAGGTGTCAATTTTATCCTGGCGAGCGATAGCGAGCCTGTAATTTAAGAGGAACCGGCCTTCGGCCGGGACATTTTTCTACCGAAAAATGTACAAATATATCTTGAAAGGGACTCAAGGGGGTGTAATTTTAAGCTTGATGGAGGTCTAGGGAACAAACTAAATATCACCTGTTTTTTTTTTTTTTTTATCTTACTCTCCTTTTCTCTCTTTCTCTGGCTTGTATCCATTCGGCCCCATTCAGCCAACTGTTTTAAGACGTTTATCCCCATCCGGGTGTCGATTTCGTCCTGGCGAGCGAGAGCGAGCCAGCATTGTATGGAGAAATCTGGCTTCACCGGAGACATTTTTCTATCGAAAAATGTATAAATTTAGCCTGCTGTAAAAAAAAAAAATATATATATATATATATATATACCGGTATATATATATATATATATATATATATATATATATATATATATATATATATATATATATATATATATATATATATATATATGCTGACTCGCTACCGCTCGCCAGGAAAATATTGACACCTGGATGGGGGTAAACGTCTTAAAACAGTAGGCTGAATGGGGCCGAATGGATACAAGCCAGAGAAAGAGAGAAAAGGAGAGAGAGAAAAAAAAAAAAAAATGTGACCCTCCCTTAATTTAACCAGCAAATAAAGAGGCCCATCCTCCCTTGTTAAGGGGAGATCTCCACTTGAGGGATTTTTTTCTTGACCCCTTTCTCCCTCAGGTTTAGCCCCATTGCTTTTGATATTATAAAACGTTTGCCCCATTAGTTTAGCGATTTTAAGAACTTTCACCCCATATTAAGACCTTTCGTGCAATTCAGGTGTCGATTTTATCCTGGCGAGCGATAGCGAGCCTGTAATTTAAGAGGAACCGGCTTTCAGCCGGGACATTTTTCTACCGAAAAATGTACAAATTTATCTTGAAAGGGGGTCTAGGGGGTGTAATTTTAAGATTGATGGAATTCTAGGGAACGAACTAAAAACCTCCCCTTAAACCCGCAATAAGTTAGAGTGTGTGGATGGCGTGGCCGGAGGGGGTGGGGGGGGGGGGGGGGTGTCAAGCCGGTATCACACCACAGGCAGGGGGTGGGGGTGGGGGGGGTAGGGGGTATTTTGGTAATTCGGGGGGGGTGTTGTTATGGTGGTGGAGGCTTTGGCTTGCTGTTGTTGCCTTTTTTACTAGCGATGTATTTTAGTTGGTCCCCTCTAGGCTAACAAAAACGCCTTCCCAGACTTCCTTCAAACCAAAAATGCCCACCCAGACCCCCTTCAAGCTAAATTTGTACATTTTTCGATTGGAAAATGTCGCCTCCAAACAGGATAGAGAGGTTGAGGTAAACCGAGAGAGAGGTGGGAGGATGAAGTAAGAAGTATATGAGTGAAGGCGGTGCTGGATGGGAGGAGGGGCGTCGACTGACTGTGGACAGAGGTGCATGGGGGAGTTTCGTTTATGGCCACCCCTTTTTTAGAGGATCATGGCTTAAGGTAATATATATTGCTGATAAAAGGCCTTGTGTGACACCACCGTATAATGCAATCAGCTTATATGGGGGTTCCGTGTGTGTGTGTGTGTGTGTGTGTGTGTGTGTGTGTGTGTGTGAGGGGGGTGGGGGTGTAAACGTGCGTGTGTGAAGGGGGGATGCGTGTATGAGACGGGGGGGGGGGTGCGTGTGTGTTTGTGCGTGTGCCTGTGTGTGCGTGTGTGTGTGCCTGCGTGTAAAGCTGGTATCACACGAGAGCTTTTATAGTCAACATTCGATGATCAACATTTTTCTGGCAACATTTCTGGAATATTTTGCACTGGTATGGGAAACTAGACTGATGATAGATGAATTTAGGTAGCAGAAATATTTAACATGTTGACCTCATAAGCTGCCAGACCAGTGATGAGGATAAATGTTGAGGGAAAAAGCGCTCGTGTGAGGGGTGTGTGTGTGTTTGTGCCTGTGTATGCTTGTGAGGGGTGTGTGTGCGTGTTTGTGTCTGTGTATGCTTGTATGTGTGCGTGTTTGTGTCTGTGTATGCTTGTATGTGTACGTGTTTGTGTCTGTGTATGCTTGTGAGGGGTGTGTGTGTGTGTTTGTGCCTGTGTATGCTTGTGAGGGGTGTGTGTGTGTGTTTGTGCCTGTGTATGCTTGTGAGGGGTGTGTGTGTGTTTGTGCCTGTGTGTGCTTGTGAGGGGTGGGTGTGTGTGTTTGTGCCTGTGTATGCGTGTGAGGGGTGTGTGTGTGTTTGTGCCTGTGTGTGCTTGTGACGGGTGTGTGTGTGTGTTTGTGCCTGTGTATGCTTGTGAGGGGTGTGTGTGTGTGCCTGTGTGGCTTGTGAGGGGTGTGTGTGTGTGCCTGTGTATGCTTGTGAGGGGTGTGTGTGTGTGTGTGTCTGTGTATGCTTGTGAGGGGTGTGTGTGTGTTTGTGCCTGTGTGTGCTTGTGAGGGGTGTGTGTGTGTTTGTGCCTGTGTATGCTTGTGAGGGGTGTGTGTGTGTTTGTGCGCCTGTGTGCTTGTGAGGGGTGGGTGTGTGTGTTTGTGCCTGTGTATGCGTGTGAGGGGTGTGTGTGTGTTTGTGCCTGTTTGTGCTTGTGAGGGGTGTGTGTGTGTTTGTGCCTGTGTATGCGTGTGAGGGGTGTGTGTGTGTTTGTGCCTGTGTGTGCTTGTGAGGGGTGTGTATGTGTTTGTGCCTGTGTATGCTTGTGAGGGGTGGGTGTGTGTGTTTGTGCCTGTGTATGCGTGTGAGGAGCGTGTATTTGTTTGTGCCTGTGTGTAAGGGGTGTGTGTGTTTGTGCCTGTGTATGCGTGTGAGGGGTGTGTTTGCTTGCGTAAGGGGTGTGTTTGCTTGTGTGAGGGGTGTGTTTGCTTGCGTAAGGGGTGTGTTTGCTTGTGTGAGGGGTGTGTTTGCTTGTGTGAGGGGTGTGTTTGCTTGTGTGAGGGGTGTGTTTGCTTGTGTGAGGGGTGTGTTTGCTTGCGTAAGGGGTGTGTTTGCTTGTGTGAGGGGTGTGTTTGCTTGTGTGAGGGGTGTGTTTGCTTGTGTGAGGGGTGTGTTTGCTTGTGTGAGGGGTGTGTTTGCTTGTGTGAGGGGTGTGTTTGCTTGTGTGAGGGGTGTGTTTGCTTGTGTGAGGGGTGTGGTTCAATTCATCCAAGCAAATAAAAACATCGAAGATAATAAATGTTCTCAGTTAAACAAGAGGCTGAGGTTTATTACTACTACCGACATAACTGTATGATAGTAAGTTTAGTGGCCACTTTAATTACCCTCTTCAGGCCTTCAATTTATATATTGATAATTATATTTACGATATTTATTAATTTGATGTACCGGTATTTATTTTAGTTAGTTTCTTTATTATTTGCTGGTGTGTACAATCCGGGGTATTGAGTGTTGTCATAGATTCCAGAGGTTTTCGCTCAACAAGTGTTATTGGTATCTTTATAGTTACTGGGAAAAGGGCTTATCCCTCAGAGTATTAGTCAGTGTCCCAAACTTTGTGAAATATCTGCCAACACTTATCAACCTCGACCGTACAGTATATACCGGTACTGCATTATGTACTGCATCTACTGTAGTTGAATTATTGTAGTACCGGTAGTAATAACTCCTACAACAATAATGTATTGTATACAGTATACCAAAAAAAAAAAAAAAAAAAAAAAAAAAAAAAATAAAAAAAAAATATAATAGAAATAATATATATATATATTATATATATATATATATATATATATATATATATAATATATATATATATATATATTATATATATATATAACCGGTATATATATATATATATATACCAGTATATATATATACCGGTATATATACGGTATATATATATATAATATATATATATATATATATATATATATATATATATAATATATTATATATATAATATATATATATATACCGGTATATATATATTATACAGTATATATATATATATATATATATATATATATATTATATACCGGTATATATATATTTTTTTCTTTTTCTATGTGATTGAGGGAGGCAAAAGGCATGACTGCCTATAGCGAGTGCCTCCCCCATAGTTGAAAGAGTGATAGGGCCAAAATCAAGGGACGTTCGAGCCAAAATATATATATATATATTTAATGTATATAATGTGTAATGTATATAATGTGTAATGTGTATAATGTGTAATGTGTATAATGTGTAATGTGTATAATGTGTAATGTGTATAATGTGTAATGTGTATAATGTGTAATGTATATAATGTGTAATGTGTATAATGTGTAATGTATATAATGTGTATAATGTGTAATGTGTATAATGTGTAATGTATGAGTGTAGTGAAAGTGTTGGGTGTTTAGTGAATGAAAGTAGAGGAAGCACTTGAGTCTAGAATACCTGGTGAATGTTGAAACTATTGAGGGCATTTATGGGATCCCGTTAAATTATTATTATTAGTAGTAGTAGTAGTAGTAGTAGTAGTAGTAGTAGTAGTAGTAGTAGTAGTAGTAGTCTAGGGTCCAAAGAGGGGATGCACAGACTGAGTGGTTAAAAAAACAAAAAACAAAAAAAAAACAAAAAACAGTAGTAGTAGTAGTAGTAGTAAAAATGTATGGTATGTATGTATAAAGTGTATTAAAGTGTATTAATGTGGTGAAAGTGTTGTATTAGGTGAATGTAGTCAAGAAAACATTTGTCTTATGAGTCTATAATACCTGGTGGTCCATGTTGAAACTATTGAGGTCATTTATGGGACCAGGTTTTCCTTTGTTCTCAAACTTTAACCCTTCTGTACCGCCGACGTCATTGTTATTTCATTTCAGCTTCATTTAGACCATTTTATGAAACTTAGGAGGGATATATGGTACCGGTAGCTAAAAGTATTATTTGAGATAGTCTGCAGCCTTTTAATGGGTAGACGTTCTTCCTAAGCTACACAAAATAGATAGATAGATACATGAATAAAACAAGATAATTACAGCTACCCTTTTCTACAAATTACAGCTACCCTTATCTACAAATTACAGCTACCCTTATCTACAAATTACAGCTACCCTTATCTACAAATTACAGCTACCCTTATATGCAAATTACAGCTACCCTTATCTACAAATTACAGCTACCCTTATATAAAACAAGATAATTACAGCTACCCTTATATAAAACAAGATAATTACAGCTACCCTTATATAAAACAAGATAATTACAGCTACCCTTATATAAAACAAGATAATTACAGCTACCCTTATATAAAACAAGATAATTACAGCTACCCTTATATTAAACAAGATAATTACAGCTACCCTTATATAAAACAAGATAATTACAGCTACCCTTATATACAAATTACAGCTCACCTTATATAGACACATGTACACATATATCTTGAAGGGTATCTTTGGGGTATTACAGCTACCCTTATATAGACACATGTACACATGTGTACTAGTTGATTTAGGTATAACTAGTAGGATAAGTAAATTTGCAGACGATACCAAGATGGGGAGAACAATTGATTCAGATAGAGATATAGAGTGCCTCCAAAGGGATCTAGATACCTTACACGAATGGTCAGTAAATTGGCAGATGAAGTTTAACATTGACAAATGCAAGGTATTAAAGATAGGGAAGATGCATACAAATGTTAAATATAAACTAGCTAATGTGGAATTAGAAAACTCGAATTGTGAGAAAGATCTAGGTGTGTTTGTTAGCAATGATTTGAAGCCTAGACAACAGTGTATAAGCGTTCGAAACAAGGCAAACAGGATTCTCGGGTTCATCTCAAGGAGTGTGAGTAACAGAACTGCTGATGTTATCTTAAAACTTTACTTGTCATTAGTGAGACCCCATATGGATTATGCTGTTTCAATTTTGGTGTCCTTATTACAGAATGGACATAGATTCATTGGAGAGAGTACAACGTAGAATGACAAAAATGATCCATAATATTAGAAATCTTCCGTATAAAGAAAGGTTGAAGAAATTAGGCTTACATTCGTTAGAGAGACGCAGAGTTAGAGGGGATATGATAGAGGTGTTCAAGTGGGTTAGTGGGATTAACAAAGGGGACATGACAAATGTACTAAAGCTCAGTGATAGCGAAAGAACTCGTACCAATGGTTTCAAATTAGATAAATTTCGTTTCAGAAAAGATATAGGCAAATATTGGTTTGGTAACAGAGTTGTAGATGGGTGGAATGGACTACCAAGTGCTATAGTGGGATTAAAAACGATAGGGAGCTTTAAGATAAAATTGGATAAGCATATGGACGAGAAGGGTTGGGTGTGAAGGGGGATCAGCAGGGTTGGGCCAATCAGCGCTCTGCAGACCCCCGTAATCCTGCGTTAATCTCTAACCGTTTTGGTAAGATGATCCTCAGGGTATTAGAGTGTTGAGCCTATAATTGGGCTTTGTAATTGGGGTTGTGTGGGACAGGGATCTGCCTTGCTTAGGCCAATCGGCTTTCTGCAGACTCCCATTTTCTTATGTTCTTATGTTCTTATGTTATATCTTGAAGGGTATCTTTTGGGTATTTGTTAAGCTTGGTGGAGGTATAGGGAGCAAACTGAAAACAAAAAATAAAAACAATAAAAACATACCCCTTAAGGCGGGGTGACCTGTTTTTGTTCTGTCCTTTTCTATCTTTCTCTGGCTTGTATCCATTTGGCCCCATTCAGCCTACTGTTTTAAGACGTTTATCCCCATCCAGGTGTCAATTTTTTACTGGTAAGCGGTAGCGAGCCAGCATATTTTTTATATTTGTTTGACAGCAGGCTAAATTTGTACATTTTTCGATGGAAAAATTTCTCCGGCGAAGCCGGATTTCTTCATATAATGCTGGCTCGCTATCGCTCGCCAGGAAGAAATCGACACCTAGATGGGGATAAACGTCTTAAAATAGTTGGCTAAATGGGGCCGAATGGATACAAGCCAGAGAAAGAGAGAAAAGGACAGAAATAACAAAAAGCAGGTCACCCACCTTAAGGAATTGGAAAGTGCAAGCACTGAAAATTGGCTCCAGTGTATCGCCCAGACACACTCCCTCCATCAGTATACTACCTCCAAGACCACCACCACCACCACCACCACCACCAGAGGCAGCGCCCCTGGCAAGGCTGTGTGTGTGTCAGTGTTATGGTGGAGGGGGAGGGGGGAGGCACACACAGCTCTTAAGGGGAGGTTTTTAGTTTGTTTCCTACTCCTCCAGCAATCTTAAAATGTCACCCCCTTAACCCTCTTTCAAGATAAATTTGTTCATTTTTCGGTAGAAAAATTTCCCGGCTGAAAATCGGTTCCTCTTAGGATCAGAAAAAAAAAATCATGCATACCCGGTATATATATACCGGTATATACAGATTTACATAGATACACTGGCCACACCAGACCTTACGATCCAAAGGAGGTGGTCAGGACTTAATTCTAGTAGAGATGGCATATCCGATAGAAAAGGAAAGTTGAAGGAAAGGATAGAAAAGAAGAAGGCTCTCTCCCCACCCTCCGTTCCCTCCGGCAATATGTACCGGTAGCCTAATGTATTGTACAGTGCATTCATTATAGGTAGGCCAGAAATCGACACTCCTAACTTCTGTAACTCAAAGAAGGCTGGAGCATATGGGCATTTCATTTCCACACTTATTGCCTGGCTGACCCTTCCCAAATAGTAAAAGTATACCACCTCGATTACTGTAGTGGTTTATGCTTCATAGAGGTTAGTGGTGATGAACGGACTTAGACAGTGTTGCCATATGGAGTGTTGCATGAGTGAGGGTTCTCCAGTTGGTAGCCGTGTTTCTGTTTCCCTTACCACATTAAGGAGAGATTTCCATCTGGAGGATTTTTCTCTGAACCTCTTTCTCCCTCGTGTTTAGCCCCATTGCTTGTGAGATTTAAAGACGCTTGCCCCATTAGTTTGGCGATTTAAAAAACCCTCGCCCCATTTCTGTCAATTTCAAGACCATTCGTGCCATTTAGGTGTCGATTTTTTCCTGGCGAGCGAAAGCGAGCCTGTAATTTAAGGGGAACCGGCCTTCGGCCGGGAAATTTTTCTACCGAAAAATGTACAAATTTATCTTGAAAGGGGGTCAAGGGGGAGTAATTTTAAGCTTGATGGAGGTCTAGGGAATCAACTAAAAACCTCCCCTTAACCCTTTGAGGATCATGATTTTGGCTGTGTTGACGATTTCATACAGCTTAGGAAGGCTCTGGGGGAGTCAGAGGCATAACTGATTTGGCTTCACCCTATTAGTTTTGGCGATGATATGATGTTTCACCCCATGCAGGTGTCGATGTATTTTTTAGGCGAGTGAATGTATGTGTGTGTATGTTGGAGAGAGAGAGAGAGAGAGAGAGAGAGTTATAGTTAGAATTTTGTTGTATTTCCCTTATTTTTCTTTCAAATACATTATATACTGATTATTATTATCATTATTATTATTATTATTATTATTATCATCATTATCATACCAAATAATAACCCGTATCTGTTCCTTGCCCCCGCAGTACCGCCGCCCCCGAGCAACCTAACCATCCAAGTCCGTTCCGGGAAGAGTGCCCTGGTCAGCTGGGATCCGCCGCACATAGGGGGTTACTCGGCCTTCAAACTCAAGGTCATCCCCCTCTCAGAACCCCAGGACAGCAACAAGAACGTTAAGATCAAGGAGGCCCAGCTGCCCTTTAATCTGCGGGAGTTAACCCCAGGGGCGTCCTACGAGCTGCAACTATACACGGTCTACGAGAGCAAGGAGAGCGCCGCGTACATCTCCTCAAACTTCACGACTCGTAAGTATTTTGAGGTTGCTTTTACAGTCTAGTTTTGTTTATGGATTGATAATTGTGAAAATGTAGTCTCATGCGAGCTACGAATGTTGGTGACAGGTCAGTTGAACCAGTGCCACTTTAACCAGTGCTAACTCAACCAGTGGCCACTTCAACCAGTGACCATTTTAACCAATAGGTTAGGTTAGGTTAGGTTAGGTTAGGTTAGGTTAGGTTAGATTAGTTAGGTTAGGTTAGTTAGGTTAGGTTAAGTTGGTTAGGTTAGGTTAGCTTAGGTTAGGTTAGGTTAGTTAGGTTAGGTTAGGTTACTGGTTAAAATGATCACTGGTTGAAATGGTCACTGGGTGAAGTGGCCACTGGTTGAGTTAGCACTGGTTAAAGTGGCACTAGTTGAAGTGGCACTGGCTGAAGTGGCCACTGGTTGAGTTAGCACTGGTTAAAGTGGCACTGGTTGAAGTGGCACTGGTTCAACTGACATGGAACCACGATTGTTTCTTGTTTACTCTTCTACTGTTACACTCATAAGTGGACACAAACTAATGTAGGCAACTGTACCTGACCTTGTGAGACATAGAGAGTGTGATGCAAGGGGTGTTTACCAAGCTATTATACTTAATGATGGAGTGGTATTATCTGTTATATAATTATCTATAGTAGCGGTCCCGTAACTGTTAAGCCAAGCTATTTATAGTGCTTGTTTCATGACATAAAAATCATTGTCCATATTTTCCTGGCAAGCGATTGCGAGCCTTCAATTTAGGAGGGAACGACCTTCGGCCGGTGCATTTCTCTACCGAAAAATGCACAAATTTATCTCTAAGGTTGATCTTTTGGGCGTTGTTTAAGCTTAGTGGAAGTCTAGGGAGAAAAAATATGTAATACAGAAATAATCCCTCCCCTTGAATAATGAGAAAACAGAAATTAGCTCTTAATGCAACAATGTTATTAAGTGTTACATAATGACCTATTGTAGAGCGAAAGTGGGGGTGGGGGGGGGGGGGGGCGTAACTAACAAGCCCAGGTATTCCCCGTGTTCCTGTCCTGTGATGTCCTAGAATACCATTGTCTGGAGTATTACAAGACCCCTTTCTCCCTCGTGTTTAGCCCCATTTAGTTTATAAGGTAGTCCGCTAGCTTGTATGATGTCCTAAACACCAATCATGTCCTAAACACCAATCATCTAGCTTGTATGATGTCCTAAACACCAATCATGTCCTAAACACCAATCATGTCCTAAACACCAATCATCTAGCTTGTATGATGTCCTAAACACCAATCATGTCCTAAACACCAATCATCTAGCTTGTATGATGTCCTAAACACCAATCATGTCCTAAACACCAATCA
This sequence comes from Paralithodes platypus, assembly GCA_032716605.1. Lineage (NCBI taxonomy): Eukaryota > Metazoa > Arthropoda > Malacostraca > Decapoda > Lithodidae > Paralithodes > Paralithodes platypus. The sequence continues at coordinate 14,182,079 of CM064536.1, read as the reverse complement.
TCTAGCTTGTATGATGTCCTAAACACCAATCATCTAAACACCAATCATGTCCTAAACACCAATCATCTAGCTTGTATGATGTCCTAAACACCAATCATCTAGCTTGTGTGATGTCCTAAACACCAATCATCTAAACACCAATCATGTCCTAAACACCAATCATCTAGCTTGTATGATGTCCTAAACACCAATCATCTAAACACCAATCATGTCCTAAACACCAATCATCTAGCTTGTATGATGTCCTAAACACCAATCATCTAGCTTGATGATGTCCTAAACACCAATCATCTAGCTTGTATGATGTCCTAAACACCAATCATGTCCTAAACACCAATCATCTAGCTTGATGATGTCCTAAACACCAATCATGTCCTAAACACCAATCATCTAGCTTGTATGATGTCCTAAACACCAATCATGTCCTAAACACCAATCATCTAGCTTGTATGATGTCCTTAACACCAATCATCTAAACACCAATCATGTCCTAAACACCAATCATCTAGCTTGTATGATGTCCTAAACACCAATCATCTAAACACCAATCATGTCCTAAACACCAATCATCTAGCTTGTATGATGTCCTAAACACCAATCATGTCCTAAACACCAATCATCTAGCTTGTATGATGTCCTTAACACCAATCATCTAAACACCAATCATCTAGCTTGTATGATGTCCTTAACACCAATAAAGTATTGAACTGCACCATCACGCACTAACCTTATATTTTGTTTTTGTTTTATTAAAAAAACAAAAACAAAACAAAAAAGGAGCCGATGATAAGGCATACAGCTTCCCGCAAGTCAGGTTAGGTGAAAGTATTGAGGGATAAGCCTTTACAACGGCACCTCGACCTCGTAGTTACTTTCTACTTTTCCTATATTCTGAAGAGTGTACAGAGAGGGTAGAAGGGGTGTTGGCGAGAGAGGAAGCTGTTGGAGTGGCTTTGTTATGTGTGCTATTAGTCTGTATGAGGGGTGTTGGAGAGAGAGGAAGCTGTTGGAGTGGCTTTGTTATGTGTGCTATTAGTCTGTATGAGGGGTGTTGGAGAGAGAGGAAGCTGTTGGAGTGGCTTTGTTATGTGTGTTATTAGTCTGTATGAGGGGTGTTGGAGAGAGAGGAAGCTGTTGGAGTGGCTTTGTTATGTGTTATTAGTCTGTATGAGGGGTGTTGGAGAGAGAGGAAGCTGTTGGAGTGGCTTTGTTATGTGTGTTATTAGTCTGTATGAGGGGTGTTGGAGAGAGAGGAAGCTGTTGGAGTGGCTTTGTTATGTGTGTTATTAGTCTGTATGAGGGGTGTTGGAGAGAGAGGAAGCTGTTGGAGTGGCTTTGTTATGTGTGCTATTAGTCTGTATACGTCGTCGAGATGTTTTCTTCTTCTTGTGGGATTGGACAGGTATTTCCACCCCAGCTATGCCTCGATGACGTATACAGACTAATAACACACATAACAAAGCCACTCCAACAGCTTCCTCTCTCTCTCCAACACCCCTCATACAGACTAATAACACACATAACAAAGCCACTCCAACAGCTTCCTCTCTCTCCAACACCCCTCATACAGACTAATAACACACATAACAAAGCCACTCCAACAGCTTCCTCTCTCTCTCTCCAACACCCCTCATACAGACTAATAACACACATAACAAAGCCACTCCAACAGCTTCCTCTCTCTCTCCAACACCCCTCATACAGACTAATAACACACATAACAAAGCCACTCCAACAGATTCCTCTCTCTCTCTCCAACACCCTTCATACAGACTAATACCACACATAACAAAGACACTCCAACAGCTTCCTCTCTCTCTCTCCAACACCCCTCATACAGACTAATAACACACATAACAAAGCCACTCCAACAGATTCCTCTCTCTCTCTCCAACACCCCTCATACAGACTAATAACACACATAACAAAGCCACTCCAACAGCTTCCTCTCTCTCCAACACCCCTCATACAGACTAATAACACACATAACAAAGCCACTCCAACAGCTTCCTCTCTCTCCAACACCCCTTATACAGACTAATAACACACATAACAAAGCCACTCCAACAGGTTCCTCTCTCTTTCCAACACCCCTCATACAGACTAATAACACACATAACAAAGCCACTCCAACAACTTCCTCTGTAGCCAACACTCCCCCCCCCCCCTCCTCTCTACAGTACACTCTTCAGAAGGTAGCTACGAGGTGCCGTTGTAAAGGCTTCATTATCCCTCAATACCTTTACCTGACCTGCCTTTGAACCGGTTTCCTCCCTTTCGGTAGAGGCAGGACAAATTCAAGGGGATGATTTGATTAGATAAACAAACCTTAAAGGGAGATTTCCACTTGAGGGATTTTTTTTTTCTGGACCCCTTTCTCTCTCATGTTTAGCCCCATTGCTTTTGAGATTTTAAGACGTGGCTTTATTCGTTTGGAGATTTTAAGAACTTTTGCACCATTTCCGTCAATTTTAAGACCTTTCGTGCCATTTAGGTGTCGATTTTTTCCTTGCGAGCGATAGCGAGCCTGTAATTTAAGGGGAACCGGCCTCTGGCCGGGACAATTTTCTATCGAAAAATGTACAAATCTATCTTGAAAGGGGGTCTAGGGGGAGTAATTTTAAGCTTGATGGAGGTCTAGGGAACAAACTAAATACCTCCCCTTAAGATGAACCACTGAACTGAACTGAATTGTGTTATTGTTTACTTTATTTATTTATTTATTTATATATTTTTTCCAGGACCGAACGCTCCCGGTCGGTTCATCGTTTGGTACAGGAACGAGACCACTATGTTGGTCCTATGGCAGCCACCTTATCCTGCTGGTATATACTCGCATTATCGGGTGAGTACTATTATTATTACCGTTACTACTACTACTACTACTACTACTTATACTGCTACTACTACTACTACTACTACTTACTGTATACTTTTTTTTTTTTTTTTTTTTTTTTTTTATACATTTCATGTTACTACTACTACCATTACCACCTCCACCATCACCACCACCACTACCATATATTTAATATTGTACACATACTAAATTTCACAAGCATCAGATACTACTATTCTACACCATGCAACTTCAATCCAGTCTCCTTCCTCTGCGACCCTCTGCCACTGCTGCCTCGTAGTCCACTTCTGCCACCGTCGCAGGTTGTGGTGCAGAAAGTCTTGTTCCCCGCAGGCATAGTAGTGCTGATCTGAGCAACGAGAAAGATAGACGGCACCTCATCCAGGCTACAACGTGGCCCCTGGGCTGTTTCTTCTTCTCTGCGATGATCTCTGCAAGCCTTGAATAGAAGCACTGGGCCCTAGGTCCCATCCCTCCAGATGTGGTGAAGACTAGTGGGGTAAAGCTGCCATGTTCGATATTTAAGATCCTTTCCCCATATGCCCTGACCTTCTTTTGTTCATTCCTCTTGTGTGCAGCATCCAGAGACAACCCGCTGTAGCTATGGGCCATTGAGTCAAATATTCTTACGTCAAAGAACGCTCGCTGTGCTCTTGTCCAAAAACTTCTTGCACTAACTTCCACTCGTACTTTGTTGGATGTGTTGGCCGTCCTGTGCTGCAAGATCTCTCCCTCCAAGGGAATGAGTGATGGTTCGCGCACCACATCTCGACACACCTCCCTGAGCATGTTCGCCGTTACATCTCTTACTTCATCGTGCCTGATGCTGATGAATCCTCCCTTCTTACATATCATGCTGTGGTCTGCATCGTTGTTGATTCCACAAACGCATCGATCGGGCAGTCCTTCAATCGGTCAATCATACCTCAGTGCAATAGCATCATTAAATTCTTGTTTGTTTAGATTGAAGCCTTTTGCCTTGATTGGTAGTGTTGTCAGCCAATTTGAAGCACCCGTTTCTTGTGCTATTTGTACTTTTCTTGTTAGTCTCGGTGAAAGTTGTCGCATCAATTGTGCCAGGTCATTTTTCTGTGAGTTTTGCCTCTCTGACGTGATGGTCTTTCTGATGTTGTAGATGTCCGCCTGGTCCACTTCGCCGTCAGGATCTTGCGCTAAGATGCGTTCAGTGAGAGATTCTGTTATCTTTACTGAGTTCTGGTGTTCCGTTGTCGCCCTCCTCACCGGATTGATGATTCCAAGCCCTCCTAACCTAGGAGGAAGTGCGAGCAACTCCCTCTCTGTAGCATTTCGGGTGTTGGACTTCATCCAAGCTGGGATGAGTTTGTCTCTGATGGCATCTTCTAGCGGTTAAAGTTGTGGACCCACGTTTGGAATGGTACGCATCAAGTAGGTCCAGTGGTGTTTGACCCCATATGTGAATGCCGAATATGCAGCCTGTGGTTCCGTCTTTGCAATTTTGGCTAGTATTTCTATTTCGTTTACCCATTCTCTGACCTTCTCTTCCATGTATAGCTTCTTGAACTCTTCTGTGCCAATCACTGCCCCAAGATGTCGCTGTCCGTCCTTTGTTACGACTACTTCACTACCGTTGAAAGCTTCAAAGGCGTTTTCGTAATGTTCTGGGTTTACTATCAGTATAGACTTACTAGCATTTGGAAAGTATCCTATTTCTGGTCCCACTTGTGATACTTGCTCCCACCAGCTCTTGAGATCATTGACTTTCCCTGCTCCAGTGAGATCATCTGC
>CM064536.1:14169955-14172455 GCA_032716605.1 Paralithodes platypus | reverse complement strand
AGGTAAGAGGGGTAGATAGGTAGGTAGGTAAGGTTGGTAGGGGAGAGGAGGTCTGTATGTGACTGAGTAGGTAGGTCGGGTAGAGGGGAGATAGGTAGGTAGGTCGGTCCTGTAGTAGTGGGTAAGAGGGAGATAGGTAGGTAGGTAGGTTGGTAGGTGGAGGAGGTAGGTAGGTAGAGAGGTAGGTAGGTAGGTAGGTAGGTAGAGAGGGAGATAGGTAGGTAGGTAGGTAGGTAGAGAGGGAGATAGGTAGGGATGTAGTAAGAGGGAGAGGTAGGTCAGTGGTAGGTAGGTTGGTAGGTGGCGGATTAGGTAGGGAGAGAGGGTGAGAATAGGTAGGTAGGTAGGTAGGGAGGTAGGGATAGGTAGGGAGATAGGTAATGTAGGTTGGGGTAGGTAGGAGGAGAGTAGGTAGGAAGAGTTAGGTAGGTAGGTAGAGAGGGATATGGGTAGGTAGGTAGGGTATAGGTGTAGGTATGGTAGGTAGAGAGGGAGATAGGTCGGTATGTTATGATGGTATTAGGTGGAGGAGGTAGGTAGGTAGGTATGGAGGTAGATAGGTAGAGGTAGTTTTAACACCTCGGTACACGGGTATTAATGGTCAAGGACAACGCTTTTTAGGTACCTGTACGCCAACCGTAGAGAGAGAGAGATATAGAGAGAGGTAGGAGGAGGGAGGTAGGGGTAGGAGGTGGTTGTAGGTAGGGGAGAGGGAGGTAGAGGTAGAGGTTACATAGGTGGTAGGTAGGTAGGTGGGTAGGTAGGGAGGGAGGTAGGTAGGTAGGTAGGTTGGTTGGTAGGTAGGGAGGGAGGGAGGGAGGGAAGTAGGTAGGTAGGTAGGTAGGTTGGTTGGTAGGTAGGGAGGGAGGAGGGAGGGAAGTAGGTAGGTAGGTAGGTAGGTTGGTTGGTAGGTAGGGTGGGATAGGTAGGTAGGTTAGTTGGTAGGTAGGAGGGAGAAAGGTAGGTAGGTAGGGGGTAGGTAGGGAGGGTAGGGAGGAGGTAGGTAGGTATGTAGGTAGGTGGGTTGGTAGGTTGGTAGGTAGGTAGGGAGGGAGGAGGTAGGTGGTAGGTTGGTTGGTAGGTAGGAGGTAGGGGGTAGTAGGTAGGTAGGTGGTTGGTAGGTAGGGAGGGAGGGAGGAGGTATAGGTAGGTAGGGGTAGGAGGTAGGGAGGTAGGTAGGGAGGTAGGTAGGTTGGTAGGTAGGTAGATTGGTAGGTAGGGAGGGATGTAGGTAGGGTTGTAGGTTAGGTAGGTTAGGAGAGTAGGTAGGTAGGTTTTAGGTAGGAGGTAGGTAGGTGGGTTGGTAGGTAGGTAGGTGGGTTGGTAGGGGTGTGGTCTACAACATTGGTACAATAGTTATAGTCAAGGTCTCTAACCTTTGTAGTACCAGTAAGGAGGTAGGGAGGGAGGGAAGGAGGTAGGTAGGTAGGTAGGTAGGTAGGGAGGTAGGCAGGTTGGTAGGTAGGTAGGGTAGGTGGTAGGTAGGTTGATAGGTAGGGAGGTAGGCAGGTTGGTAGGTAGGTAGGTGGGTTGGTAGGGGTGTGGTAGTAGGTAGGATAGTAGGTAGTAGGTAAGGAGGTAGGGAGGGAGGGAGGGAGGTAGGTAGGTAGGTAGGTAGGTAGGTAAGTAGGGAGGGAAGTAGGTAGGGAGGGATGTAGGTAGGTAGGTAGGTAAGTAGGGTGGGAGGTAGGTAGGTAGGGAGGTAGGTAGGTTGGTAGGTAGGGAGGGAGGTAGGTTGGTAGGTAGGTAGGGAGTAGGTAGGTTGGTAGGTAGGTAGGGAGGGAGGTAGGTTGGTAGGTAGGTAGGGAGGGAGGTAGGTAGGTTGGTAGGTAGGTTGATAGGTAGGTAGGTAGGTAGGTAGGGAGATAGGTAGGTAGGTAGGTTGGTAGGGAGGGAGGTAGGTAGGGAGGGAGGCTGTTAGATAGGTAAGTAGGGAGGTAGGTAGGTAGGAAGGGAGGGTAGGTAGGTAGGGTAGGGAGGAAGGAGGTAGGTTGGTAGGTAGGTAGGGAGGGAGGTAGGTAGGTAGGTTGGTAGGTAGGTTGGTAGGTAGGTAGGTAGGTAGGTTGGTAGGTAGGTAGGTAGGTTGGTAGGTAGGTAGGTAGGTAGGTAGATGTGGTAGGTAGGCAGGTAGTTGTGGTAGGTAGGTAGGAGGTAGTTGTGGTAGGTAGGTAGGTAGGTAGGTAGGTTGGTAGATACGTACACAGGTAGGTAGGGGTGTAGTCTACAGTACAACATCAGTACACGAATTGACCACTTGCGCGTTTCAGACTATCAGGAAGTTGGAGCCGTAAACATCGATATAAAACAGAAATACCAATAATAATGTACGTTTCCGATGGATAGACAATATACTGAATTATATTTTATTTAAATCTACTACGACCGTATTTTAGCTGGTAAATCTGCTAAATATCGATGTCTACAGCTCCAACTTCCTTATAGATCGAAACTCGCAAGTGGTCAGTTATATTCAAGGTCTCACTACCCTTGGTACAGTTGG
>CM064536.1:13993201-14169855 GCA_032716605.1 Paralithodes platypus | reverse complement strand
AAGCTTGAAATTACACCCCCTTGAGTCCCCCTTTCAAGATAAATTTGTACATTTTTCGTTAGAAAAAATGTTCCCGGCCGAATTTGGGCAGGTCCTCTCTTAAATTACAGGCGCGCTATCGCTCGCCAGGAGAAAATCGACACTCTGAATGGCACGAAAGTTCCTTTTCTTTAAATTAATATGGGTGAAAAGTTTTTTTTAAAATCGCTAACTCTAAACTCATCGGGGCGAAACGTTTTATAATATCAAAAGCAATGGGGCTAAACATGAGGGTGAAAGGGGTCAAGAAAAAAATCCCTCAAGTGGAGATCTCCCCTTAAAAGAATCAACGGTGCTGTAGTCTATGACATCTCGGGGATGCCCATTCCACAAGTTAACAACTCGATTGAAGAAGAAATTCTTAAACTCGTGTGAGTTAAAAGATTTACCAATAATTTTGCAACCGTTCCCCCGCGTGTAATTTGATTGGTCGATAATTGAATATGTATTACAGTTCATATATATACTGTATATATAGGTAGGTAGGATGGTTGGTAGGTGGAGGAGGTAGGTAGGGAGGTAGGTGGAGGAGGTATGTAGGTAGAGAGGTAGGTAGGTAGAGAGGGAGATAGGTAGGTAGGTAGGTAGGTTGGTAGGTAGGTAGGTAGGTAGGTAGGTTGGTAGGTGGAGGAGGTAGATAGGTAGGTAGGTAGGTAGGTAGGTAGGTGGAGGAGGTAGGTAGGTAGGTAGGTAGAGAGGGAGATAGGTAGGTAGGTTGGTAGGTGGAGGAGGTAGATAGGTAGGTAGGTAGGTAGAGAGGGAGATAGGTAGGTAGGTAGGATGGTAGGTAGGTGGAGGAGGTAGGTAGGTAGGTAGGGAGGTAGATAGGTAGAGGTGTAGTTTACAACATCGGTACAAGGGATATGGTCAAGGACAACGCAAATTTTATAGTACCTGTACGCCAACCTGGAGAGAGAGAGAGAGAGAGAGAGAGTTACATAAATACATAAAATGATGTAGGTAGGGAGGTAGGTTGGTGGGTAGGTAGGTAGGTAGGGAGGGAGGGAGGTAGGTGGGTAGGTAGGTTGGTTGGTAGGTAGGGAGGGAGGGAGGGAGGGAAGTAGGTAGGTAGGTAGGTTGGTTGGTAGGGAGGGAGGGAGGGAGGTAGGTAGGTAGGGAGGGAGGTAGGCAGGTTGGTAGGTAGGTAGGTGGGTTGGTAGATAGGGGAGGGAGGGAGGTAGGTAGGGAGGGAGGTAGGCAGGTTGGTAGGTAGGTAGGTGGGTTGGTTGGTAGGTAGGGAGGGAGGTAGGTAGGGAGGTAGAGGGGTTGGTAGGAAGGGAGGGAGGTAGGTAGGTGGGTTGGTAGGGAGGTAGGTAGGGAGGTAGATAGGTAGGTAGGTAGGTGGGTTGGTAGGTAGGTAGGTAGGGAGGGAGGTAGGTAGGGAGGTAGATAGGTAGGTACGGTGGTAGGGAGTAGGGGGGTTGGTATGGGAGGTAGGTTCTCCGGAGGTAGGTAGGGAGGTAGGTAGGTGGTGTGTGGTAGGGAGGGAGGTTTAGCATTAGGTAGGTAGGTAGGTTAGGTCGGGAGGGTAAGGTAGGTTTAGGTAGGCAGTGTTGGTAGGTAGGTGGGGTTGGTTGGTCGGTTGTAGGTAGGGAGTGCGGTAGGTAGGGAGGGAGGTAGTTTTTTTTTTTTTTTTTTTTTTTTATTTTTTTTTTTTTTTTTTTTTTTTTTTTCTTTAGATTAGGGAGAGGGAGGGGTTAGGTGTAGGTAGGTGGGTTGGTAGGGGTGTGGTCTACAATATTGGTACAAGAGTTATAGTCAAGGTCTCTAACCTTTGTAGTACCAGTAAGGAGGGAGGGAGGGAGGGAGGGAGGGAGGTAGGTAGGTTAGGTATGGTGGTAGGTAGGTTAGGGAGGGATAGGGACTGGAGGTAGGGAGGTAGAGGCCGGTAGGTAGGTAGGTAGGGAGGGAGGTAGGCGGGGAGGGAGGGGCGGTAGGGGGGAGGTAGCGCGGAGGGAGGTTAGGTAGGGAGGTAGGGAGGGAGGTAGGTAGGTAGGTAGGTAGGTAGGTACGTAGGTAGGTTGATAGGTAGGGAGGGAGGTAGGTTGGTAGGTAGGGAGGGAGATAGGTAGGTAGGGAGGGAGGTAGGTAGGGAGGTAGGTAGGGAGGGAGGGTAGGTAGGTAGGTAGGGATGTAGGTAGGTTGGTAGGTAGGTTGATAGGTAGGTAGGGAGGTAGGTAGGTTGGTAGGTAGGGAGATAGGTAGGTAGGTAGGGAGGGATGTAGGTAGGTAGGTAGGGAGGGATGTAGGTAGGTAAGTAGGGAGGGATGTAGGTAGGTTGGTAGGTAGGTTGATAGGTAGGTAGGGAGGTAGGTAGGTAGGGAGGTAGGTTGGTAGGGAGGTAGGTAGGTAGGGAGGTAGGTAGGTAGAGAGGTAGGTAGGGAGGGAGGGAGGTAGGTAGGTAGGGAGGGAGGTAGGGAGGTAGGTAGGGAGGGAGGTAGGGAGGTCATGGTAGGTAGGTGGGTATGGTAGGTAGGTAGGTTGGTAGGTAGGTAGGTTGGTAGGGAGGGATGGTAGGTTGGTAGGTAGGTAGGGAGGTAGTTAGGTAGGTGAGTAGGTTGGTAGGTAGGTTGGTAGGTAGGTAGGTAGGTAGGTTGGTAGGTAGGTAGGTAGGTTGGTAGGTAGGTAGGTTGGTAGATACGTACATAGGTAGGTAGGTAGGTTGAGGATAGGGTGGTAGGAGGTAGGTTGGTAGGGTTGGTAGGTAGGTAGGTAGGTAGGTAGGTAGGTTGGTAGTTATACGGTAGATACGTACGGATACCGAGTTAGATAGATAAGTACACAGGTAGGTAGGGGTGTGTAGTCTACCAGTAACAACATCAGTACACGAATTGACCACTTGCGCGTTTCAGAACTATCAGGGAAGTTGGAGCCGTAAACATTCGATATAAAACAGAAATACCAATTAATAAATGTACGTTTCCGATGGCTAGACAATATACTGAATGATACTTTATTTTAAATCTACTTACGGACCGTAATTTTAGCTTGTAAAACTGCTAAATATCGATGTCTACAGCTCCAACTTCCTTATAGATCGAAACTCGCAAGTGGTCAGTTATATTCAAGGTCTCACTACCCTTGGTACAGTTGGCCAAATAAGTCGTGTCTCCGCTGTCGTAAACTTGTAGAAATCCCTGTAATATGGATCCTACGACTTGTGTACGAATTGAAATAGGTGACCGGTCAACTCAACCAGTAGACCATTTCAACCAGTAGCTCTCAACCAGTACCAAATCAACCAATACGGTTAGGTTAGGTTAGTACTATATTTATGGTGACCGGTCAACTCAACCAGTAGACCATTTCAACCAGTTTAGCTCTCAACCAGTACCAAATCAACAATACGGTTAGGTTAGGTTAGGTTAGTACTATATCTTATGGATGACCCGGTCAACTCAACCAGTAGACCATTTCAACCAGTAGCTCTCAACCAGTACCAAAATCAAACCAATACGGTTGGTTAGGTTAGGTTAGTTACTATATTTATGGTGACGGTCACACTTCAACCAGTAGACCATTTCAACAGTAGCTCTAACCAGTACCCAAATCAACCAATACGGTTAGGTTCGGTTAGGTTAGTACTATTTTATGGTGACCGGTCACTCAACAGTCTTAGACCATATCACAAGTAATAGCTCTCAACAGTACCAATCAAAAAATACGGTTAGGTTAGGTTAGGTTAGTTACTTATTTATGGTGGACCGTCAACTCAACCAGAGACCATTTCAAACCGTAGCTCCAACAGTACCAAATCAACCAATACGGGGTTAGGTTAGGGTAGTTACTATATTTATGTGACCGGTCAACTCAACCAGTAGACCATTTCAACCAGTAGCTCTCAACCAGTACCAAATCAACCAATACGGTTTAGTTAGGGTAGGTGGGTTAGTACTACTATTTGATGGTGACCGGTCAACTCAACCAGGTTTAGACCATTTCACACCAAGTAGCTTCTCAACCAGTACACCAAATCAACCCAATACGGTAGGTTAGGTTAGTACTATATTTAGTGGTGACCGGTCAACTCAACCAGTAGACCATTTCAACCAGTAGTCCCTCAAACCAGTACCAAATCAAACCAATACGGGTTAGGTTAGGTTTAGTACTATATTTTATGGTGACCGGTCAACTTCAACCAAGTAGACCATTTCAACCAGTAGCTCTCAACCAGTACCCAATCAACCAATACGGTCCTAGGTTAGGTTAGGTTAGTACTATATTTATGGTGACCGGTCAACTAAACCAGTAGACCATTTCAACCAGTAGCTCTCAACCAGTACCAAATCAACCAATACGGTTAGGTTAGGTTAGGTTAGTACTATATTTATGGTGACCGGTCAACTCAACCAGTAGAACATTTCAACCAGTAGCTCTCAAACCAGTACAATCAACAATACGGTTAGGTTAGGTTTGTTAGTACTTTATTTTGGCACTGTTTTGGTTGGTCTGGGTTAATTTGGCACTGGTTGAGAGCTACTGGTTGAAATGGTCTACTGGTTGAGATGACATGGAACCATTGAAATATATTCTCCAAGTAGGATCTCCCCTCTCCTAAAGAAAAATAGGAAAGGTTAAGCTTCCTTTATCACGCCGTGGTGCAGTGGATTAAAACATCGACTCTCGCCCTGACTTTCGGTGGTTCGAGTCCGGCTAGGAGTATATAAACACACACACACACACACACACACACACACACACACACACAGACACACACACACGTTATAGACCTAAATAAAATATGGCGCTATGAAGACCGTTCTCGGAGTGTGGGTGTGGGTAATACATCATCAGGCATTGTTATCATCACCACAATTACCCGCGTCTTGCCTCGGCGCTCACCTCAGCCAGGGAGAAGATAATGTGCCATTGTTGTGAGTGTCTGACCATGACGTGTGCCGCGGGAGTCCGGTTATAATGATGAGTCAGTGAGAGATTACTGTTATAAGAGTTTATTATCTCTCACTCTCACGTTCACTCTCTCTCTCTCTCTCTCTCATTCACACACACACACACACACACACACACACACTCATTCTCACACTCTCTCACTCTCTCATAAACGGAGTACTCTTAAGTTACTATAGTTTTTCTTTGAGTCCCCTTGTGTGTTTAAGGGGAGGTTTTTAGTTAGTTCCCTAGACCTCCATCAAGCTTAAAATTACACCCTCTAGGCCCCCTTTCAAGATAAATGTGTACATTTTTCGGTAGAAAAATTTCCCGGCCAAAGGCCGGTTCCTCTTAAATTACAGGCTCGCTATCGCTCGCCAGGAAAAAATCGACACCTAAATGGCATGAAAGGTCTTAAAATTGACAGAAAGGGAGCGAAAGTTCTTAAAATCGCCAAAATAATGGGGCGAATGTCTTAAAATCTCAAAAGAAATGGGGCTAAACATGACGGAGAAAGGGGGTCCAGAAAATAATCCTTCAAGGGAAAATCTCCCCTAAGGTCTCTAGCCACTTTCTCATTCCTCGCTAGATGCCTGGATCGGTAGTAACGTTTAGTGTTGGTAATATTGTGACCCATCATATTTCTGGACTGATAGCTGGTAGATATTGTGATGCTATGGTCTTCTGAGGTTAAGGGGAGAGGGGTAGTTTTCCGGGTCACCTTTCTCCCTCGCGTTTAGCCCCATTACTTACCATGCTCCCCTGAGGTTTCTAGACCACTTTATCATTCCTCGCTAGATGCCTGGATCGGTAGTAACGTTTAATGTTGGTAATATTGTGACCCATCATATTTCTGCACTGGTAGCTGGTAGATATTGTGATGCTACGGTCTTCTGAGGTTAAGGGGAGAGGGGTCGTTTTTCGGGTCACCTTTCTCCCTCGCGTTTAGCCCCATTAGTGCTCCCCTGAGGTTTCTAGCCACTTTCTCATTCCTCGCTAGATGCCTGGATCGGTAGTAACGTTTAGTGTTGGTAATATTGTAGCCATTATGTTTCCGCACTGGTAATTTTATGGTCGCCTGAGGTTAATTGGCTACTGTTCAGGGTTAACAGAATGTTGCGTGGCTACTAAAGTTATTTATTTACACTTTGTTCAATAACTTCCTACGATAATATATATATATATATATATATATATATATATATATATATATATATATATATATATATATATATATATATATATATCCCCACTGAGAGATTAGAAACATTTAGTGGCTCACGTGTATTTGTGATATATTCTCAATATATATATAGTGGGGTTTTATGACATTTTGTTTAATTATTACCTCCGGGAACTAAGTTGACGCAGGTTATGTGTTTGCCTCTCTGTCTGTGTGTGTGTGTGTGTCTGTTTGTCCTTTTGTCTGTAAGCAACATATATACAAAAGTTATGAACCGATTATCACGAAATTTGGTGGGTAGATTGGATATGTGCCAAGGAGGAAGTGATTCAATTGACCACTTGCGAGTTTCAGGCTATAAGGAAGTTGGAGCTGTAGACATCGATATTTAGCAGAATTACCAGCTAAAATACGGTTATAGTGCATTTATAAAAACATAATCTCTCTCTCTCTCTCTCTCTCACGAACGCTCTTTTCGGCAATTTTCTAAGAGCAAGTATTTTTTTTTCTGGCAATATTTTGTTAATTTTCCACATTGGTATTGGGCACTAGACTAAAAGCCTATACCTAGTTTAGGCTACTGTACGTTTTTGTTGTCTGTGTATGAAGGAAACAAAAGGCAGGTTGTCTGTAACGAGTGTCTCCCCTATCATGTACAGTGGCGCTAATAAGTCATGCCTCAACTGCCATTACGTTTAGCTCGCTCTGTGCTGTATTAATGTCTGTCAGATGTTGAATAGGGTGGGTAAGTGTAGGAATATGTTTGTATATATCACTCAAAACGAAGAAATCATGTGTAAATATTGCTGGATGTGTGAGAGTTGGTGCTTTTTATCTGTGTTTATTTTTTGTTTTATATTGTTTTTGTGTTTTCCCTGTTCTTGCTCTGTCTTGAGTCGGCTACCCCCAAAATGGGGATTGGGCCTGAGCATATAGATAGATAGATAGAATTACGGATCAAAACTTAATTGGTGACGAGACATCACTTATTAGGCCGACTGTACCTATTATAATGTGTTTGTATGCTATGTTTCAGGTTAGCATAGAGCCAAGTGATGCTGCAGAGAGTGTTCTAACAGTGGCCAAGGCTGGTGAACCCCCTGGACCTGCCCAAGCGGCCTTCCTTGACCTAGTACCGGGTAGGTTTATATTTATGGCATCTATGCCTTCCTGGCGTTTATAGTTACATGGCATTTATACTTTTGTCGTTTATACAATCATGGCATTTATATTGGCTGGTTAACCCACTGGACTGGCCCAAGCTGCCTTCCTTGAACTCGTCTTGTATAGCTTGTTAATGTTTACTTTTATGTCATCTATACCTTTATGTCATCTATACCTTTATGTCATCTATACCTTTATGTCATCTATACCTTTCTCTCATACATACAATGGTTTAGCGTTATTTTCCATTACATGCATTGTAACGGCTCAGACGGGGTTGCCTTTCAGTAGTTTGAGTGTACCGGTACTGTGTACTGTAGTACAATAAAGTCCCGCCCCAGCACTGCCCCACCAAGTCATCACCGTGGCTGATGTTGGTATAGTGCTAACCGTGCCTCAGCAAGACTCAACAGAGTCCCCCTGCAGCACTTGCACCTGCAGTATCTGCAACCACACCAGCCTTAACAGTGTTACAAAAAGACAGCACCATAACAAGACTCTACTGTATATTAGGCAATTTGGACTATAGAACAATAAAGTCCTGCCCCAACACTGCTCCAACATGCAAACACTGTTGCCGACACAGGTGTGGTGCCAAACAGCGCCCAGGTAAGACTCCGTCCCCTGTGGCACCTATCCGCACAACACCAGCCTCGGCAGTGCCATACCAGGACAGTGCTAAGATAAAGACTTTATTGCATAGTAATGGCTGTTGGTCCACAAGTCTATCGCCATCCCCCCTATTAGTCGCCTTGTACGACACGTAGGCATATTATTTTTTTCCTCCACCATTAGATAAAGGCCCCTTTACCCCCTGGGGTTTTATGTCATACATTTATGACATTTGTACTGACTGCTAAACCCCCTGAACCGGCACAAGCTACCTACCTTGACCTCGCCCCGGGAAGATATTCAGTGTTATGTAATTTATACTTTCATGGTATTTATACCTCCATGTCTTATGTACACTCGGTCAAAAAAGTATCTGCACTGGCATATCTACCTGTAGCTATATCCATCTATACTACTATCTACCAAGCTGTACACACCAGATGATCAGGGTAGGGGTGCAGATACTTTTTTGACCGAGTGTACCTTCATGTCATTTATACCCGTTTGTAATATACTGTATATACTGAAGTTGAGTACACATGCAGTTCCTCTGATAATAGTTAATAGTTCTAAGCTTAGCCTACCATGGACGAAGTATCATGTCTGGATATTATGTTTAAGATCCTCATTTATGTTCATGAGAGAGAGAGAGAGAGAGAGAGAGAGAGAGAGGGAGAGGGAGGGAGAGAGAGAGAGAGAGAGAGAGAGAGAGAGAGGGAATTTATGTATTTTTAATGAAAGTTTAACTCACACTCACTCAATAAAGTGATTGAGAGCAATGTGCTTTGTTGTGTGTGTGTGTGTGTGTGTGAAAGAGCATATTTACGTGTTTTTAATATGTGTGTGTGAAAGAGAGCATATTTACGTGTTTTGAATATGTGTGTGTGTGAAAAAGAGAGCACATGTGTGTGTTATTAAAGTGTGAGTGTGTGTGTGTGTGTATGTTTGTGTGTAAGAGAGAGATTGTGTGTGTGACCAATACTAGCATTGAGGCAGTGTGACCGACTTGTCCATTGTATGTGTGTGTGTGTGTGTGTGTATGTGTTTCATCTTGCGTGTGTGTATGTACATGTATGTGTGTGTGTGTGTGTGTATGTTTGTGTGTACGAGAGAGATTGTGTGTGTGACCAATACTAGCATTGAGGCAGTGTGACCGACTTGTCCATTGTATGTGTGTGTGTGTGTGTGTGTGTGTATGTGTTTCATCTTGCGTGTGTGTATGTACATGTATGTGTGTGTGTGTGTGTGTGTGTGTGTATGTGTTTCATCTTGCGTGTGTGTATGTGCATGTATGTGTGTGTGTGTGTGTGTGTGTTGGCCGAGATGTTCTCTCTTTTGTGAATTGGGTGTGCGTGCGTGATATCTCTTTCTCTCTCTCTCTCTCTCTCTCTCTCTCTCTCTCTCTCTCTCTCTTTCTCTCTCTCTCTCTCTCTCTCTCTCTCTCTCTCTCACACACACTCTCTCTCTCTCTCTCTCTCTCACTGCACATTTAATTCATTTATACACTAGTTGTCTTTTGTTTCATAGTGTTTTGATGAAGAAATGGGTAAATGGGGCAACCCGCAGAGTATGGGGAGAGCTGTGTCGACATTATACACCCCAATGATTGCAGGGGTGGGGGAGAGAGAGAGAGAGAGTGAGAGAGAGAGAGAGAGAGAGAATTTATGTATTTTTTAATGAAAGTTTAACTCAACTAAATATTCACTATGTAATCGTCTTGAGGTTCAACAGAGAGAGAGAGGAGAGAGGGGAGAGAGAGATTCAAATGCCAACCTATTTTCTTGACACAATGGAAAGGTTGGCTCATGCAATAGACAATTAACATTGTGTGTGTGTGTGTATGTGTGTATATCCATTGCATGAGTGTGACATAATTAATAATAATCTCACAGGCACTTCTCGGGGATCGAACTCTGGATTTCACTCCTGATCATATTGAAATATTCAACACTGGCTTAGAAGGCTTCACGTAACCCGTCTGACAATTGACCAATTGCGAGTTTCAGTCTATAAGAAAGTTGGAGCCGTAACATTGAAATTAAACATAGATGCAACACTAATGAGAGTTTCACTATCAATATACATGTTGGGCGAGATGTCATGCAGCCTTGGAAGGAGCAAGAAAGTCACCCAGCCTACGCCCAGTACTACTGTATAGGTAGCGCCAACCAACTTGACAATTATCTCAATCTCTGACCTATTCGTAACTCAAAAGGACCTTGATCAAACTGGCTGTAAATATAAACGCCTATTTCCTGGGTGAGTCTTCCCAAATGATAGAAATATCAGCCTGATTGTTTTCATCCATTTTGAGTTATAAGAAGTTAAGGGGTCCAGATTATTTTCAAGTTCGTTGGCGCTACCTATAGTACAAAGGAGTACAAAGGAAATCAAGCAACAACAAATCTAGTGACCCTTCTAGGCTGCTTGTCCTCCAAAACACTGAGGATCAAGTGTCCAAACAGTGGTTTAGAGTGGATAAGATATAGTAAGCAGTCCCCATGGCCTCTTCATCTTTCCGCCATCACTCCCAAGCACTCCGGGACAAGGAGACGAAGAACCCTGCCCCTTCTGCACAGAGAGGCCCTTGTCTTCTGCCCCCAAACACCAATTAAGAGGAGAGTCCCTGCCCACGTCGCTGCAGAGAAGCTGCCACCCGAAGCCTCACCCCTCCTAAGATGCGCACCCCAAGGGTCTCCTACTACCAAAACCACAGGCACACTCAAGAAGGAGCCATGGTCTCTGATTGGCTCACACAATCGCTAATTCCTTTACCCAGAAGCTTCTTAAATCTACCCAGGTTTTTACCTAGTGCAGCGCGCACCAAGACACCTTCCCCAACCTTGAACCAGAAGATGCCCACCCTCGAGCTTGGTATTCCTTTATGATCGCATAGCAAAGCTAAGGGCAGAGCCAATGCAGTAATTGGCCCAGACCTTCTTCCAGCAGCCAATTAGGGGACAGCTGGAATTGCAGAAACGACTCCAGGATCCAGGGCTGGGCCATATAAACCCCTGGATCTGAAACAAGGAGGCAGATCATCTAAGACTCTCCTAGAGCTCAGACCAGGTACTCACTGGCAGTCCAACTCTTCACCCCTAGAGGTATACCAGCACTAGCAAAAGCAGCAGCCGACCTCTTCCCTGCAGATGTGCCTGAGATGTGGCAAGACAAGCTTGGTGGACGGTACTGGCGATTTAATGAAGAGGCATAATAAAAGTTATAAAAGTTTACAGAACGACTGCCAACCCTCATACTAAGAAAGTAAGTTTGACAAAGCCTTCTTGTCTACCACAGCCACCTCTGGGCTCACCTTGTCTGGATGTAAATGAGTTACACAGGCCGGTCTATTAAGGCAGTAGATGTGGCAAAGACGACGTTAGCTGAGTGGGCCAGAAGCACGCCGCTGAAATCTGAAGGAGTAGCCGACAAGAGACGCCCAAGAAGCTGATACCTGGATACCTGAAGGATTAACTGAGATGAAACGCCAACAAAGCTTATACCTGAGGAGATGGCCGACGTGAGACGCCCATGAAGCTGATACCTGAAGGAGTAGCTGACAAGAGACGAGAGAGACTGAGATCCATGCTACCAGTTTCCTTTATTAAATTAAAGAGATATATTAAATTAAGAACTGCCCTAATAGCACTTCATTACCCAATGATTTTATATACCTTTAATTTAACTTTCTATGCTTGCAGTTTAACCTATTAACCCATTCTGTCGTCCCCCAGGTCGAGCCTACAACATCACGGTAGAGACAGTGAGCCAGGACCAGATCTCCGTACCAACGACCGCCCAGTACCGCACCATACCGCTGTCCCCTCGTAACATAACCTTTGACTCCCGCACCCTCACCAGTCACTCCTTCACCGTCAACTGGCAGGCTCCGAAGGGCAAGGGGTAAGGCATTAATTGAAGTTCTGAGGGGAGAGTTATACGTACATAACATGCATGCAGTACATACATACCGTTTATTAAAATATATCATTAACTCCAGCCACAAATCAATCCACTCATGATCAAGTTCCAAGGTAAGAAACCAACCCTGAAGTTTATCAGGCGAGAAAAACTCTCCAGAAGAGGATTTTAAAAGTCCTAGATAGGCTACACACACACACATGACAGATATGCATGTACTGTACAGTCGAGGTTATTAAGTGTTGTCATAGATTCCAGTGGTTTTCGCTCAACAAGTGTTATTGGTATCTTTATAGTTACTGGGAAAACTGCTTATCCCTCAGAGTATTAGTCAGTGTCCGAAACTTTGTGAAATATCTGACAACACTTATTAACCTCGACCGTACCTGTGAGTCCTGGTTACCCAAAGGTGGTTGTGGAAACAGAAAGGGTTATCCCCAACTGTAACAGAGCAGTTATGTGTGAGTCCCCCCCCCCCCCCCCTCCTTGGCTCCAGCACCACATTACCACCTCCAGGGACAATATAAGACTGTTGTGAGCAAAACATTGCTACCAACTACAGGACAGTACACGCGACCAAAAAACAATCTTTACACTAACGCTCTAAACATTCTGGAAGTGGGTTGACATTTTATGACAATACCTCACAGACGTATGTTTCACCAGATTCATTCCGTTCACCCTAGATTATTTACAGCTCACCAGTGTAAAGATTGTTTTTTGGTCGAGTGTACAGTCGCGCTAATAAGTAATGTCTCGGCACCAAGTATGTTTCGATCAATAATTGGTATCAGCAATATCTAAGCTTTATTTCTTCATATCGAGTGAAATATACAAGCATGTTCCTACACTTACCCACCCTATCCAACATCTGACAGACATTAATACAGCACAGAGCGAGCCAAACGTAATGATAGCTGGGAAATGACTTATTAGCGCGACCGTACATCCTTTGTGGCGCCCCAGGGCTTGTTCACTTTGACGTGATTGTGGAAAGTATAACTGGCCAATACACTTTCCACTTTCCAGCAAAGATTACATTCTCTGACCAACACATCTACTACTGTCATCATCATCAATACAACTACAACCATCATCACTACTATTATCGCCATCATCACTACTATTATCACCATCATCACTACTATTATCACCATCATCACTACTATTATCACCATCATCACTACTATTATCACCATCATCACTACTATTATCACCATCATCACTACTATTATCGCCATCACTACTATTATCACCATCATCACTACTATTATCACCATCATCACTACTATTATCACCATCATCACTACTATTATCGCCATCATCACTACTATTATCACCATCATCACTACTATTATCACCATCATCACTACTATTATCACCATCATCACTACTATTATCACCATCATCACTACTATTATCGCCATCACTACTATTATCACCATCATCACTACTATTATCACCATCATCACTACTATTATCACCATCATCACTACTATTATCACCATCATCACTACTATTATCGCCATCACTACTATTATCACCATCATCACTACTATTATCACCATCATCACTACTATTATCACCATCATCACTACTATTATCGCCATCACTACTATTATCACCATCATCACTACTATTATCACCATCATCACTACTATTATCACCATCATCACTACTATTATCACCATCATCACTACTATTACTAGTCGTCCACACCTACGAATAGTTGTAGGAAAGATAACAAAATTTATATGGATTATGATCAAATTTATATGGATTATGATCAAATATATATGGATTATGATCAAATTTATATGGATTATGATCAAATATATATGGATTATGATCAAATTTCTCACAGCTGAGTACTGCTATATTCAGAGCTCACACATCAAATTTTATGGAAATCCATTTAACCCACTCCGACATATGACGCGATTTTGAGCCTATTAGGGATACTTTAAAGCCTTTGTTACCATCAGGGGTATTTAGAAACCTTTAGTTTAGTTACTTCAACCTCTGCAGTTGTCTTTGAGTTAGCTGTGTTGAGCCTATTGGGGATACTTTAAAGCCTTTGTTACCATCAGGGGTATTTATAAACCTTTAGTTTAGTTACTTCAACCTCTGCAGTTGTCTTTGAGTTAGCTGTGTTGAGCCTATTGGGATACTTTAAAGCCTTTGTTACCATCAGGGGTATTTAGAAACCTTTAGTTTAGTTACTTCAACCTCTGCAGTTGTCTTTGAGTTAGCTGTGTTGAGCCTATTAGGGATACTTTAAAGCCTTTGTTACCATCAGGTAAACCTTTAGTTTAGTTACTTCAACCTCTGCAGTTGTCTTTGAATTAGCTGTGGGCAGAAAACTAAGTTTGGAGAGGTAATTATAAGAGTGAGAGAACTCTATTTCTTATTGCTAATCTGGCAACCTCTGCGTCATATGAGTCTGAAGGGGTAAAAGTCGAGCATACAATTTGACGTATGTGCCCTAAAGATAAAGCCATAAATGCCTGTTTTTTTGTTTGTTTTTAACTTGCTATAATAAGAAGGAAGCAGTGTGGTGGCAATGTATTTTGTAATATAGCACACTAAGCAAATATAATCATTTGTATGCAACGTGTACATATAAAAGTGTTGGGTTGGGTAGGGTTGGGTTGGGTTGGGTTGGGTAGGGTTGGGTTGGGTAGGGTTGGGTTGGGTTGGGTTGGGTTGGGTAGGGTAGGGTTGGGTTGGGTTGGGTTGGGTTGGGTAGGGTAGGGTTGGGTTGGGTTGGGTTGGGTAGGGTTGGGTTGGGTAGGCATTGCTTGCACGACACGGTATTTCGAACACTCGTAAGGTGGACGTGTGGCCAAGTACCGTGTAGTCAAGAACAAACAGGTCTATCATTTGGGCTGAAGGGGAAACACGAACACATCACGTAGAGGATATAATTATATGAGTTAATGTACAAAGGAGTACAAAGGAGTACAAAGGAAATCAAGCAACAACAGATCTAGTGACCCTTCTAGGTTGCTTGTCCTCCAAAACACTGAGGATCAAGTGTCCAAACAGTGGTTTAGAGTGGGTAAGGGAACATTGGAAAGGGAATTACTGCCGTGGAACTAATGTCCGTGGCAGGATTAGGAAGTTAGTAGGGGACAGAGGGGTTAGTAACTGAGGGGGGGATAAAATAAAGTTATTCATTTACAAACGCAGTCAGTCGCGGGTTTGATGCGAGATATTTGTCTAGGCGGAGTTTAAATGAATCAACGGTGATGCAGTCTATAACGTTTCGGGGAAGCCCATTCCACAAGTTGACAACTCGATTGAAGAAGAAATTCTTAGATTCGTGTGAGTTAAAAGGTTTACCAATAATTTTGCAACCGTTTCCCCGCGTGTAATTAGATTGGTCGATAGTGAAGTACTTACTACAGTTCATATTGTCGATGCCTTTGATGATTTTGAACACTTGAATTAAGTCACCTCTTAATCTGCGCTGGGTTAAAGGAAATAGATTTAATTCTCTAAGGACGCTCTTCGTATGGTTTGTTCTTTAGGCTAGGTATCATTTTGGTAACTCTACGTTGAACTCGTTCTAGCTTGTTTTATATCTTTTTGGTAATAAGGGCACCAGGATTGAACGCAGTATTCCAGAAGAGGGCGGACTAAGGAATTGTAAAGGGTTAGGATAACTTCTTTGGATTTATGCTCAAATGACCTGCCTATAAAGCCAATTATTTTGTTTGCCTTCTTAACAACTTCTGAACATTGTTGACTCGGTTTTAGGTTACTCGATATTGTTACTCCCAGATCGGTTTCTCTGTTTACATTCTTAAGCTGAGTGCCATTCATCGAATAGTTTGCTTTCTCATTTAGGTATCCGATATGTAGTACTTTACATTTATCCGCAGAGAGAGAGAGAGAGAGAGAGAGAGAGAGAGAGAGAGAGAGAGAGAGAGAGAGAGAGAGAGAGAGAGAAGAATGGGAGAATGTGAAAGAGACAATAAAGAAAACAGAGAGAGAGAAGAAGAATGGGAGAATGTGAACGAGACAATAAAGAAAACAGGTAGGGGAAGGGAAGAGAGAGAGAGAGAGAGAGAGAGAGAAGAGGAATGGGAGAATGTGAACGAGACAATAAAGAAAACAGAGAGAGAGAGAGAGAGAGAGAGAGAGAGGCAACACTTGTACATTTAGCCTGTAAAATACTATTATATAAGTAAAGCTGCCAATATGGTTTAACTTAATATAAAATTGTGTGTGTGTGTGTGTGTGGGATAGAGAAAGGGAGAATAAGTGTGTGTGTGTGTGTGTGTGTGTGTGTGTGTGTGAGAGAGAGAGAGAGTAAGAGTGAGTGTGTGTGGCAGAGATTTGAACAGGCCACTACATAGTGATCCAAGGCCAGCTAGTCACCAAGAAGGAAGGAGGCTTGGTGGTGGACAACTGGTATAACGAGAGGTTTATACACCACATAAGAGAGAGAGGGGGGGGGGGGGGGGGTATTTTAAGGCGGGATGGGGTTAATTATTTGCTCATTTGTGTATTTTATTATTATTTCAATTTCCTCCCTAGACTTCCATTAAGCATAAATAGAACACCAAGACCCTCCTTCAAGATAAATTTGTACCTTTTTTGATAGAAAAATTTCCCGGCCAAAGGCCGGTACCTCTTAAATTACAGGCTCGCTATCGCTCGCCATGAAAAAAATTGACACCTAAATGACAAGTCTTAATAGTGACAAAAAAATGGGGCGAAATATCTTAAAATTTCAAAACTAATGGGGCGAAAGTCTTAAAATCTGACCAGTAACGGGGCTAAACATGAGGAAGAAGGGAGGGAGGGAGGTGGGGGGGGGGGGGGGCAGGCAGAAAAACGCCCCCTCTCCCCTTAACAGGACCACTACCTGTGACCCAAGGCTAGCCAGTCACCAGGTAGGAAGGTTGGAAGGCTAGTTAATTTATATTTAAGGAAATTTCAACGCCACAGTAGATACCTAGCTTATACTGGGAGAGAGAGAGAGAGAGAGAGAGAGAGAGAGAGAGAGAGAGAGAGAGAGAGAGAGAGAGAGAGAGGGGGGGGGGAATGTGTGTGTAGCTTTTTATAATTCAATTTGAGAGAGAGAGAGAGAGTGAGAATATTCACAGTAGGAGAGGTAGATAACTAAAGCCGGTATCAGACGAGAACAAATTTTACAGTCAACATTCCATCATCAACATTTTTCTGGCAACATTTCTGAACTATTTGGCACTGGTATCGGTAACTAGACTGTTGCTAGATGAATTCAGGTGACCGAAATATATTAAATGACGACCTACATAAGCTGCCAGACCAGTATTGAGGATAAATGTTGGGTGAAAAAGTGCTCTTGTGATACCGGGCTTATATAAGGAGATTTCAACGCCAACATAGATACCTAGCTTCTACTGGGAGAGAGAGAGAGAGAGAGAGAGAGAGAGAGAGAGAGAGTGTGTATGTGTGTGTGTGGGATAGAGTGAGAGAGAGAGAGAGAAAGAGAGAGAGAATATTTACTGAAGACGATTTATATAAGAGAGAAACTGCAACAGGACATTTGATACCAAGCCTTCTACTGGGGTTAACTTGTTTATATATGCAACTCTCCAACCCAAGAGTGAAACGCTATTCTCAGACTTTCTTCTATTCAACTGCTGAGTTTTGGAACTCTCTCCCAGAATCAGTCTTTCCCTCTTCCTATGACTTAAATTGCTTCAAACTCCGTGTGTCCAGGCATTTTAGCTCGAATGTCCCTTGATTTCGGCCCTGTCACTCTTTGAAATCTGGGGGAGGCACTCGCTGCAGTCAGTTATGCCTTTTGTCTCCCTCATTCACATAGACAAGAATATATAAGAGAGAAACTGCAACAGGACATCTGATACCGAGCTTTCTATTGGGGTTAACTTCATTATATATTCAAAGAGGGAGAGAGAGAGAGAGAATATTGAATGAAAATAATTAACCCTTTCACGCATTTAGGACGCAGAGGTTGCCAGATTAGCAATAAGAAATAGAGTTATCTCACTCTTATAATTACCTCTCCAAAATTAGTTTTCTGCCCACAGCTAACTCAAAGACAACTGCAGAGGTTGAAGTAACTAAACTAAAGGTGTCTAAATACCCCTGATGGTAACAAAGGCTTTAAAGTATCCCTAATAGGCTCAACACAGCTAACTCAAAGACAACTGCAGAGGTTGAAGTAACTAAACTAAAGGTTTCTAAATACCCTGATGGTAACAAAGGCTTTAAAGTATCCCCAATAGGCTCAACACAGCTAACTCAAAGACAACTGCAGAGGTTGAAGTAACTAATCTAAAGGTTTCTAAATACCCCTGATGGTAACAAAGGCTTTAAAGTATCCCCAATAGGCTCAACACAGCTAACTCAAAGACAACTGCAGAGGTTGAAGTAACTAAACTAAACGTTTCTAAATACCCCTGATGGTAACAAAGGCTTTAAAGTATCCCTAATAGGCTCAACACAGCTAACTCAAAGACAACTGCAGAGGTTGAAGTAACTAAACTAAAGGTTTCTAAATACCCCTGATGGTAACAAAGGCTTTAAAGTATCCCCAATAGGCTCAACACAGCTAACTCAAAGACAACTGCAGAGGTTGAAGTAACTAAACTAAAGATTTATAAAATTTATACCCCTCATGGTAACAAAGGCTTTAAAGTATCCCCAATAGGCTCAAAATGGCGTCATATGTCGGAGAGGGTTAATATAACAGAAATTTCAACACTAGACACCAATCTATAATATATCAAAAGTGTGTATGTGTGTTTACGTGTGTGTGTGTGTAGAGAAAGATAATGTGTGAGTTTATTTAGTGAGAGAGAGAGAGAGAGAGAGAGAGGCTACTGAGGTATGAATAAGACTGAAGAAAGGAGGACTGGTGGTGGTGGAGGTGGTATAGTGACGTCACTGGCTTTACCCCTATACCAGTACCTCCCCTTCCCCTCCCCCTCCCTCCCCCCAAGAACCCCTTATAGTATTATAATGCCACCACTACCACCACCACAACTCCCACCACACTTACCACCACAACCACAACTATCACCACAACCACCACAACAAACACCACCACCACTACCACCACCACAACAACAACTACAACCAAAACCACAACCACAACAACAACAACAACGACCACCACTACAACAACAACCACCACCACTATCACAAGTATAACCTTCACCACAACCATAACCACCACAACAACAACAACCACCACTACCACCACCACAACAACAACCACCACCACTGCCACCACCACAACAACAACCACCACCACTACCACCACCACAACAACAACCACCACCACTACCACCACCACAACAACAACCACCACCACTACCACCACCACAACAACAACCACCACCACTATCACCACCACAACAACAACCACCACCACTACCACCACCACAACAACAACAACCACTACCACCACCACAACAACAACCACCACCACTACCACCACCACAACAACAACCACCACCACTACCACCACCACAACAACAACCACCACCACTACCACCACCACAACCAACACCAATACAACTACCACCATCACAACAACAACCACAACCACTACCACCACCACAACAACAACCACCACCACTACCACCACCACAACAACAACCACACCACTACCACCACCACAACAACAACCACCACCACTAATACCACCACCACAACAACAACCACCACCACTACCACCACCACAACAACAACCACCACCACTACCACCACCACCACAACAACAACCACCACCACTACTACCAACACCACCACTACTACCACTACCACTACTACTACTACTACTACTAGCACCACAACTACAACTACCACCACCACAACTACCAACACTACTACCACCACCACTACTACCACCACCACCACTACTACTACTACCAAAACTACAACTACCACCACCACAACTACCAACACTACTACCACCACCACTACTACCACCACCACCACTACTACTAGCACCACAACTACAACTACCACCACCAACTACTACCAACACAACTACCATCACCACCATCACCAACACTACTACCACCACCACTACTACCACCACCACTACTACTACTACCACTAGCACTACAACTACCACCACCAACACTACCACTACCAACACAACTACCATCACCAACACTACTACCACCACCACTACTACCACTACCACTACTACCACCACTAGCACCACAACTACAACTACCACCACCACAACAACAACCACCACCACCACTACTACCACCACCACTACTACTACCACTAGCACCACTACTACCACCACCACTACTACCACCACCACTACCACCACCACCACTACTACCACCACCACTACTACTACCACTAGCACCACAACTACAACTACCACCACCAACACTACCACTACCAACACAACTACCATCACCACCATCACCTACACTACTACCACCACCACTACTACCACCACCACTACTACTACTAGCACCACAACTACAACTACCACCACCAACACTACCACTACCAACACAACTACCATCACCACCACTACTACCACCACCACTACTACCACCACCACTACTACTACTACCACTAGTACCACAACTACAACTACCACCACCAACACTACCACTACCAACACAACTACCATCACCACCATCACCAACACTACTACCACCACCACTACTACCACTACCGATACTACTACCACCACTAGCACCACAACTACAACTACCACCACCACAACAACAACAACCACCACCACTACCACCACTACTACCAGCACCACTACTACTACCACTAGCACCACTACTACCACCACCACTACTACCACCACCACTACTACCACCACCACTACCACCACTACTACCACCACCACTACTACTACCACTAGCACCACAACTACAACTACCACCACCAACACTACCACTACCAACACAACTACCATCACCACCATCACCAACACTACTACCACCACCACTACTACCACTACCGATACTACTACCACCACTAGCACCACAACTACAACTACCACCACCACTACCACCACCAACACAACCACCACCACCACCACCACCATTACCAACACAACCAGCACTACCACCACCACAACTACAACCACAACCGTCACCACTACCACCACCACAACTACAACCACAACCGTCACCACTACCACCACCACAACTACAACCACCACCACCACCACCACCATTACCAACACAACCACCGCAACTACCACCACCACCAACATGACCACCAACACATAACCGCTCGCCAGGAAAATATTGACACCTGGATGGGGGTAAACGTCTTAAAACAGTAGGCTGAATGAGGCAGAATGGATACTAGCCAGAGAAAGAGAGAAAAGGAGAGAAAGATAAAACAAATCTGGTGTCCCCCCCTTAACACTACCATCACCGATACCACCACCACACACTCTCTCTCTCTCTGTCTGTCTGTCTGTCTGTCTGTCTGTCTCTCTCTCTCTCTGTCTGTCTGTCTGTCTGTCTGTCTGTCTCTCGCTCTCTCTCTCGCTCTCTCTCTCTCTCTCTCTCTCTCTCACACACACACACTGTAGTCTATTCGTTGTAAGTAGGCGAACAATCATGACGTCTATTCCTCTCGAACTCAAAAAAGGCTAAAGGAAATTGGATCAAGTGTCCAAACAGTGGTTCAGAGTGGGTAAGGGAACATTGGAAAGGGAACTACTGCCCTAGAACTAATGTCCGTGGCAGGATTAGGAAGTTAGTAGGGGACAGATGGGTTAGTAACTGAGGGGGAGATAAGAGAGAGAGAGAGTTGCAGGGATTTCACGAAGTCACTAGTGAAATCGTGAAATAATATTGTTGATACCAGATTCTATATTTAGGCTATGTTACAGTGACAAGGTTAGGTTAGGTTAGGTTAGGTTAGGTTATGTTACAGTGACAAGGTTAGGTTAGGTTAGGTTATGTTACAGTGACAAGGTTAGGTTAGGTTAGGTTAGGTTAGGTTAGGTTAGGTTAGGTTACAGTGACAAGGTTAGGTTAGGTTAGGTTAGGATATGTTACAGTGACAAGGTTAGGTTAGGTTAGGTTAGGATATGTTACAGTGACAAGGTTAGGTTAGGTTAGGTTAGGTTAGGTTAGGATATGTTACAGTGACAAGGTTAGGTTAGGTTAGGTTAGGTTAGCCAAACACACGATACTTAGCTCTCCCAACTTGGGAGATGGGTCGATGTTATGGTCACCCTTCTTGCCTCATGTTTAGCCCCATTAGTTTTCAATTTTATGACGTTCGGCCCATTAGTTTGGCGAATTTAAGACTACGCCCCATTGCTTTGTCAATATTAAGACCTTTCGTGCCATTTAGGTGTCAATTTTTTTCTGGGAACTAATAGCGAGCCTGTTATTTTAAGAGTATTTGGCCTTCGGTCGGGACAAAAGAGAGAGAGAGAGAGAGAGAGATCGAAGGCGTGTGGGCGGTCAGGAATGTGGGAGAGGCGGACAAAGGGTGGTGGTGGTGGGTGGGGGTGATTATCCTACCTATCCACCAACACCAAGACCACCTATTCCTTCTAGCCCCATCCACTCCACCCGTTCTATCCTCAACTATCCACTGTACTTACTACCATATACTGTATCCTCCATCCACACTATTCATCCCAATCCACTCCACCCATCCTATCCCTTCCTTCCCTATCCTCTTCACCCATTCTATCCGTGCTATCACTATCCTCAACTATCCACTTTACTGAACACCACAGACTCTACCACCCATCCACATTTATCCATTCCAATCCACTTAACCTATCCTATCCAAGCTATTCCTATCCTCTTCACGCCAGGAAAAAATCGACACCTGGATGGGGATAAACGTCTTAAAACAGTAGGCTGAATGGGGCCAAATGGATACAAGCCAGATAAAGATAGAAAAGGACAGAACAAAAAGCAGGTCACCTCCCTTAAGGGGAGGTGTTTAGTTAGTTCGCTAGACTTCCATCAAGCTTAACATTACACCCCCTAAACCCCCTTTCAAGATAAATTTGTACATTTTTCGGTAGAAAAATGTCCCGGCCGAAGGCCGATTACTCTTAAATTACAGGCTCGCTATCGCTCGCCAGGAAAAAATCGACACCTAAATGGCACGGAAAGTCTTAAAATTGACAGAAATGGGGCGAAAATTCTTAAAATCGCCAAACTAATGGGGCAAATGTCTTAAAATATCAAAAGCAATGGGGCTAACCATAAGGGAGAAAGGGGTCAAGAAAAAATCCCTCAAGTGGAAATCTCCCCTTAACACGGTGTAAATGTCAAGAGTGATCCAAAGGTCGCGTACAGTCAACCATTAAAGTTCAGGGACCCTACGAGTTTACCAGGGCGCAGCTTTACATAGATACACTGACCACACAGACCTTACAATCCAATCGAGGTGGTTTGGATTATATTTTTAGTAGAAAGAGCATTACCCAAATTACCTCAGTCGACGAATTTGATTTTGCCTCCGTTTGTTTGTTTGTCTGGCTGGGTTTGTTTGTTTGACTGGCTGGGTTTGTTTGTCTGGCTGGGTTGGTTTGTTTGTCTGGCTGGGTTGGTTTGTTTGTCTGGCTGGTTGGTTTGTTTGTCTGGCTGGGTTTGTTTGTTTGTCTGGCTGGGTTTGTTTGTTTGTCTGGCTGGGTTTGTTTGTTTGTCTGGCTGGGTTTGTTTGTTTGTCTGGCTTTGTTTGATTGTCTGGCTTTGTTTGTTTGTCTGGCTTTGTTTGGTTGTCTGGCTTTGTTTGATTGTCTGGCTTTGTTTGGTTGTCTGGCTTTGTTTGGTTGTCTGGCTGGGTTGGTTTGTTTGTCTGGCTGGGTTTGTTTGTTTGTCTGGCTGGGTTTGTTTGTTTGTCTGGCTGGGTTTGTTTGTTTGTCTGGCAGGGTTGGTTTGTTTGTCTGGATGGGTTGGTTTGTTTGTCTGGCTGGGTTGGTTTGTTTGTCTGGCTGGGTTTGTTTGTCTGTCTGGCTGGGTTTGTTTGTTTGTCTGGCTGGGTTTGTTTGTTTGTCTGGCTGGGTTTGTTTGTTTGTCTGGCTGGGTTTGTTTGTTTGTCTGGCAGGGTTGGTTTGTTTGTCTGGATGGGTTTGTTTGTTTGTCTGGCTGGGTTGGTTTGTTTGTCTGGCTGGGTTTGTTTGTTTGTCTGGCTGGGTTTGTTTGTTTGTCTGGCTGGGTTTGTTTGTTTGTCTGGCTGGGTTGGTTTGTTTGTCTGGCTGGGTTGGTTTGTTTGTCTGGCTGGGTTTGTCTGTTTGTCTGGCTGGTTGTCTGTCAACTAGATATCTCAACAAGCTATGAAACCGATGTTACTCGAAACAAGTTATTCCATTTGGGAGGTGACTGGTAGAGCGCATACCTCCGCCAGCGTAAACAGACGGATGAAGGAAGAGGAAGGGAGGGGGTTGTTGAAGGAAGGGAAGAGAGGGGACGGGGATGGGTGGGGAAATGGGAGGGGGTTGGTGGGAGGAAGGATTGATGGGGAATGGTGGGGAATAGAGAGAAAGGGGGAGTTAGTGGGGATTATTGATGGAGGAGAGAGAATGGGGGATTGGTGGAGGATGGGGGAAGTTATTGGGGATTATAGATGAGGAAGGGGAAGGGGATTGGTGGAGTATATTGAGAAAGAGGGAGTTAGTGGGGATTATTGATGTGAGGGGGATTGGTGGGGAATATAGAGAAAGGAGAAGTTTGTGGGGGAGGGAGGAGGGGGATGGGGGAGTTATTGGGGGTTATAGATGTGGTGAGGGAGAAAGGGAGGTACTCGTGACTGACTTGGGTGAAAGTTGTGGTGACTGTCTGGTGCACATGAGTTGACTACTGTGTATGTGTGTAGGTGTGTGTGTATACATGTAGGTCTATAATGTGTGTATTTATGTACGTGTGTGTGTGTGTGTGTTTATGTACGTGTGTGCGTGTGTGTATGTATGTGTGTGTGTGTTTGTTTGTAGGTGTGTGTGTGTGTGTGTGTGTGTAGGTGTGTGTGTGTGTGTTATATGTGTTTGTTAGATTATATACTTAATTGTGTATGTGTGCATTTGTGTATAGGCTTGCTGATGTGTGTGTTTAAATGTGTTCGTGCTGTGTGTGTGTGTGTGTGTGTTAATCATAACAATCTGTTGACCACATATTCTGGAACAATATCTCTGGAAACGAATTATGATTATAATTTTATATACATTAACCCTCTCGTACATATGACGACATTTTGAGCCTATTTGGGATACTTTAAAGCCTGTATTACCATCACCCATTCTTAAGTAAGCCATTTTAGATTTACAGAAGAGTGACCATTACTTGCATTGTGTGTGTGACTGTGTGTGTGTTTGTGTGTGTATGTGTTTGTGTGTGTATGTGTTTGTGTGTGTATGTGTGCTTGTATATGGGTGTATGTTTGCAAATATGTAGGTATAATTGATTCCTCGCTCATCTACTGTATATATGTAATGGTGGGTGACTATGCATGAATGTGGGTAGTGGGGATCGTGGTGTATATGTGGGTGTGGGAGGGGTGTATGTGTTATAGTGGTATGTGGGTGTGGGTGTGGTGTGGGGCAGTCCAAGATCCGGGTAGGGGTGATGGTAGTGGGGGTGGTGTGTGGTGTTAGGCAGGGGAGGGGTGGTACACAAAGAAAAATAGGTGTGTTGGGGTATGTGTGTGGGGGTATGTGTTTAGTGATGTGTGGTAGTGTGTTTGAGGATGTGGTGGTGTGTGTGTGTGTGTGTGTGTTGTGTGTGTGTGTGCTAAAAAATGTGCTAATGATAGATTAAAATCCTCACAAAATGACGAAGAACGGGTGAAATTTGTAGAGCTACGACGCAAAGCCAAAAAGTTAATTAAGCAAAGTAAAAAGACCTTAGAGTTACATATTGCGAATCAACGAAGTACAAATGAGTAATGCCCTCAATACCTTCTTTGCATCAGTTTTTACAACAGAAGACCTCAGTGATATCCCTACACCATCGCCGATTCAGATTGATAATTCAGATGTTCTAAGCAATATCACCGTTACAGAGAGAGAAGTATTGAATTGTTTAGATAAACTCAAGGTAAATAAAACGCCAGGACCTGATACAATCTCGCCTAGAGTTCTAAAGGAAGCTAAGATGAGCTCTCCAAACCACTGACATTACTATTCAATAAATCCTTGCAGTCTGGAACTATGCCTGATCAGTGGAAGCTAGCCAACGTAACACCGATATTCAAAAAAGGCAGCAAATCCCTACCCAGTAACTATCGTCCAATTAGCTTAACCTCAGTTGTATGTAAAATGCTAGAAACGGTCATACGAGACAGACTCGTAAATCACTTGGAGGAAAATAACATACTTAAAGATACTCAACACGGCTTTCGTAAAAAACGTTCCTGTTTAACAAACCTCTTAGACTTCTTCCACGATATCCTCAACCTCTACGATGAGAGTAAAGCTGTAGATATTATATACCTTGATTTTCAAAAGGCCTTTGACAAAGTTCCCCACAAACGTTTACTGCTAAAACTAAAAGCGCATGGAATACAAGACGGTGTGTTGAAATGGATAGAAAATTGGCTCAGCAACAGAAAGCAAAGGGTAGTCATAAACGGTAAGGCATCTAAATGGACCAATGTAAGTAGCGGGGTACCCCAGGGATCGGTACTAGGACCACTTCTCTTTCTAATTTACATCAACGACATAGATGAGGGTCTCACCTGCACAATCTCAAAATTTGCTGACGATACAAAAATTGCAAATAGCGTACTCTCAAAAGAACAAGTTGACGATATGCAACACAATCTAGATAAATTGTCATGTTGGGCCCAAATTTGGCAAATGAGTTTCAATGCGGATAAATGTAAAGTACTACATGTCGGATACCTAAATGAGAAAGCAAACTATTCGATGAATGGCACTCAGCTTAAGAATGTAAACAGAGAAACTGATCTGGGAGTAACAATATCGAGTAACCTAAAACCGAGTCAACAATGTTCAGAAGTTGTTAAGAAGGCAAACAAAATAATTGGCTTTATAGGCAGGTCATTTGAGCATAAATCCAAAGAAGTTATCCTAACCCTTTACAATTCCTTAGTCCGCCCTCTTCTGGAATACTGCGTTCAATCCTGGTGCCCTTATTACCAAAAAGATATAAACAAGCTAGAACGAGTTCAACGTAGAGTTACCAAAATGATACCTAGCCTAAAGAACAAACCATACGAAGAGCGTCTTAGAGAATTAAATCTATTTCCTTTAACCCAGCGCAGATTAAGAGGCGACTTAATTCAAGTGTTCAAAATCATCAAAGGCATCGACAATATGAACTGTAGTAAGTACTTCACTATCGACCAATCTAATTACACGCGGGGAAACGGTTGCAAAATTATTGGTAAATCTTTTAACTCGCACGAATCTAAGAATTTCTTCTTCAATCGAGTTGTCAACTTGTGGAATGGGCTTCCCCGAGACGTTATAGACTGCAGCACCAAATTCCGCCTAGACAAATATCTCGCATCAAACCCGCGACTGACTGCGTTTGTAAATGAATAACTTTATCCTCCCCTCAGTTACTAACCCATATGTCCCCTACTAACTTCCTAGTCCTGCCACGTTAGTGGCAGGGCAGTAGTTCCCTTTCCAATGTTCCCTTACCCACTCTAAACCACTGTTTGGACACTTGATCCTCAGTGTTTTGGAGGACAAGCAACCTAGAAGGGTCACTAGATCTGTTGTTGCTTGATTTCCTTTGTACTCCTTTGTACTCCTTTGTGTGTGTGTGTGTGTGTGTGAGATATGTCTGATATACTGTATGGTTGTGTGTGTGTTTATGTGTTTGATGTGTGGTGTGTGTGTGTGATATATGTGTATATGTGATATATGTGTGTGTGTGTGTGTGTGTGTGTGTATGTTTGTTTGTTTGGAATGAGGGGGGGGGGGGTGAGGAACCTTGGTGGTGGGGTGTGGCAAAATGTTAATTATTTTAGGTAACCTAACTCTGACTCACACACACACATACACACACACGCACATCACACATACCCACACACACACGCACTCACAAAAACACATCACACACGCACACACACACACACACACCGATATGAGTCAAGCTAGGCTAACCTAATAACCTTTAAGTACCTGAAGGCGGTGTCGCATGGGGGATTTTTCCGTCAATTATTATTATTATTATTATTATTAGTAGTAGTAGTAGTAGTAGTAGTAGTAGTAGTAGTAGTAGTAGCAGTAGTAGTAGTAGCAGTCTGAGTGCAGACCCCGGAATAGTAAGTAGCTGAATGACTACCAAGTCGGACGCTTTGATGACTGTTCTGACCTGGTTTAGGGTCCAAAGAGGGGATGCACAGGCTGAGTGGTTTAAAAAGTAGTAGTAGCAGTAGTAGTAGTAGTAGTAGTAGTAGTAGTAGTAGTAGTAGTAGTAGCAGTAGTAGTAGCTGCTTCATAATCGAATTTGACCACTTCCTCCAACTTCCTTATAGCCTAAATCTCGCAAGTGGTCAATTTACTGTTTGACTCTTCCCAGATGGTACAAATATCAGCGCGATTCCTGAAGATCATTTTGAGTTAGGAGAGGTCGAGAGTTGGCATTTTTTTTTTAGACACGCCCTAATGGACAGAATGTAGGTTGGAGAAAAAACAAGTTGTCGGCAGGTAGAGAGAGAGAGAGTGAGTTACATAGGTATACAGACTGCACAGACCTTGTGGTCCCTACTAGGCAGCCCGGATTTAATTCTAACACAAAGTTTGCTTAAAGTGGAAGGTAAGGCTAGGTAAAGGAGTACAAAGGAAATCAAGCAACAACAGGTCTAGTGACCCTTCTAGGCTGCTTGTCCTCCAAAACACTGAGGATCAAGTGTCCAAACAGTGGTTTAGAGTGGGTAAGGGAACATTGGAAAGGGAACTACTGCCCTAGAACTAATGTCCGTGGCAGGATTAGGAAGTTAATAGGGGACAGATGGGTTAGTAACTGAGGGGAGGATAGAGAGAAAAGGGTAAAGGAGAGAGAGAGAGGGGGGGGGGGGGTAGTAAGGTCCTTGGACACACACACACACACACACACCATTGTCAGGACATTATTATTTATCATCCTTGACTGACCACAAACAGTTCTTTGTGTGGGTGGTGGTATTAAGGGAGGATATTATTTGATGTATTAATTCTACCTGTGTGAAGGCTGCTGTCATTAGATATACAGTATAATGATTAGGGCTTTCCTGTATTTTACCTTTGTTGATAAATATACTGTACACCCAGTATATATATATATATATATATATATATATATATATATATAGTATGATGTGGTTTATAGTAAGTTAACATAAGAACATAAGAAAATGGGAGTCTGCAAAAAGCCGATCGGCCCATACAAGGCAGATCCCTGTCACACCCAACCCAAGTTGTATGTATTTTTTCCTTGGAGTTTGACTGGTATTAATATAATACACACACACACACACACACACACACACACACACACACACCACACACACACACACACACACACTCTCTCTCTCTCTCTCCCACACACACACACACACACACACTATCTTAATACATAAAGGTCAATATTTGTCTGTTTGTCAGTTACCCGACCTTTGTTACTAAACTCCTCCCACAGTTTTGGTGCCAGGTGGGAGTGTGGGGCACCGTTGGAAAGCCCAGGCTTTGGAGATGGTTTTAGGCGAGTTTAGTGGAAATCAGAGACACTTTTGTTTAATAAAATTTTCGGCAGAACTTATGTAGTATACGGGAGCGGAAAAAAATGCGAAAAAAATGGCCGTTTGGGGCAGAAGGAAAGGTGTATGGAACGAAAGTTGTTCGCAGCTCCCCAAAATGGGGGTACGGATGAGGTCAGATCCAAAATCGGAGGTCATTTAGCGGCCGAAATCGAGGTCGCCGTTTAATGAGGCACAGGGAGGTCGAGGCCGGTGATTATGGTAGTATTGTGATGATTGTGGTAGTAGTGATTGATGATGGTGATTATGGTAGTAGAATTTAAACCCCGGCAACGCCGGGTACCCCTCCTAGTAAGACCATATTACTAACTAGAGTGTATAGAGATATTTTCACAGCAATTGTTCCGAGGAACTTGCTTCAATTGTGCCGCCTCTCCACATCTTTCCCCGTAGAACTAGGGCAGCTGAGAGCGCCCATGAATTTACACTTTCTCCTCCACAATGCAGAACTTCTGCTTATCAAAATTCATTTATCCCTAGAACTACTACTCTTTGGAATTCACTTCCCTCTAATTGCTTTCCACAAACTTACAATCTACAAATGTTTAAATCCAGTTGTTACAAACATTTTATGAATGGAGGATGCCTTTAGGCGGCACATGGACCTTTTTGTTTTATCTGTGTTTTTCCTTCCTCCGTTCATTGTCTCCTTAAAAAAAAAAAAAAAAAAAAAAAAAAAAAAAATTGTTTCAGAGAGTTTGACCGGTACCAACTAAGCCTGGGATTTCCCCCTTCTTCATCAGTTCAGACCGCCCCCGCCAGGCGACCTTTGACACTTACCTAGACCCTGGACACACACACATATACATATATACAATTATTACACATCCCATACATACATGACTCAAATACACACATATACAGACACACACACCTCAAATACACACATACAGTCGCGCTAATAAGTGATGTCTCGGCACCAAGTATGTTTTGATCAATAATTGGTATCAGCAATATCGAAAACTTGATTTATTCGTTTCGAGTGAGATATACAAACATTATCCTACCCTTACCCACCCTATTCAACATCTGGCAGACATCAATACAACACAGAGCGAGCCAAACGTAATGAAAGCTGGGACATGACTTATTAGCGCGACTGTACATACAAAGAACTCTCTCCCCCCTTTCCCACAAACACCCCAATCCCTCGCAGACACACTATCAAACAGGAACCATAACTAAATCCATGTGTTTTGTTTTCTTACAGAGAGTTTGACCGGTACCAACTAAGCCTGGGAGTGAAGAAACAGTCCCCCTTGTTCATCAGTTCAGACCGCCCCCGCCAGGCCACCTTTGACACCAACTTAGATCCTGGACACACTTATAACGTCCTTATCAAGACCGTCTCTGGCAATGTGGCTTCCTGGCCTACCTCGGGAAATGTCACCACTCGTATGTACCAAATGTTATCTTTTATTTTTAGTCATAGTTGTAGTAGTAATAGTTGTTGTTGTTGTTTTTTGTTGTTGTTGTTGTTGTTGTTGTTGTTCCCCAGGCTGCCTGGCCGAACAGCCCCAAGGTCCCGAGCAAGGCCAAGGCCATAGAGCGCCCCCACAAAACCCTCCCTGCTTACCACTAACAAAGCCCAGGTGACCGAAGCCACTCTAAGGCAGGGAGCTGAGGAGGGCGCGGAAATGCCCGGGAAACCAAAGCCCCACCCAAGGCCCTGTGCCCCTCAGCAATTATGAAGGGAAAGTTGAGGGGCAAGGGAAAAATGTGACGCTTTGGCTCCCAATCTGCCAACTTTTAGGTTGGCAGTAGGGAGGTCGATCCACGGAAAAGACGCCGTCACTTGAGATCCAGAAGATATATAAGTAAAAGGAACAGTCAGAGTAAGCTATGGGTATGGCAGAGATCGCTCAGCTCTCACTCTGATAGACCAGCCCATCACCACATGACTAGAACCCAATCCTCTCAGCATCAGCTAGGAAAGGCCCTAGAAAGCCACCTTTGGCGGAGGGATAGCTCCCCTATTTCAACTCCTTTCGGAGTTGGGCACCCGCCCTTCGGAGTTGGGCACCCGCCCTGTTGTTGTTGTAGTAGGTAGTAGTAGTAGTAATAGTAGTTTTGGCTCGAACGTCCCTTGATCTTGGCCCTGTCACTCTTTTAACTCTGGGGGAGGCACTCGTCACAGGCAATTCTGCCTTTTGTCTCCCTCACTCACATAGAAAGAATTTGTTTTTCTGTAGTAGGCAGTAGTAGTAGTAGTAGTAGTAGCAGTTGTAGTAGTAGTTGCAGTAGTAGTAGTAGTAGTAGCAGTTGTAGTAGTAGTAGTAGCAGTATCAGTTGTAGTAGTTGCAGTAGTAGTAGTAGTAGCAGGTGTAGTAGTAGTAGTTGCAGTAGTAGTAGCAGTTGTAGTAGTAGTTGCAGTAGTTGTATTTGTACTATAGGTCGGTTTTATGTCATATGATGGTGAAATGAATCCTTTAATTAAGGGGGGGCGGTGTCGGTCTATGGGTGTGTCGGAAATCCGCAGGGAGGTGTTTTGGGGGCAATGGTGTGTGGGGGGGAGGGGGGAGGGGGGTCAGAGGGGGTCGGTATGTCCAGTATGTTAGAAGTCAGCTCCTTAGTGTTTTGAAACCACTTAAATTAGTGTTTGAGCGTTGTGTTCTGTGGACAAACTTGGATGGTGGTGTGTCGAGGGTGGTATAGGTAGCGCCAACGAATTTGACAATAATCTTGACCCCTTAACTTCTTATAACTCGAAATGAATTAAAGTAATCGGGCTGACGTTTGTATCATTTGGGAAGAGTCCACCAGGAAATAGGTGTGGATATTTACAGCCAGTTTGCTCTAGGCTCTTTTGAGTTACAGAGAGGTCAGGGATCAAGTTCGTTGGCGCCAGTATGATACTTTTAGTGTGTTGGGGGTGGTGGTGGTGGTGGTGTGTGTGTAGGTGTGTGTGTGTGTGTGTGTGTGTAGGTGTGTGTGTGTGTGTGTGTGTGTAGGAGGGGAGGTTCGGTATGTCAGCAGTCCACTCTCTCCCCCTCCTGTGTTTTGAAACCCCTCCTATATTTTGATATATGTCGAGGCCATTGTGATACTGGTGGTGATGGTCTGTGGTGCGTTACTATAGACACTCCTGCATCATCACCACCACCACCACCACCACCATCACCACCATCATCATCACCACCATGAAAAAAAAACTCTACGGGATTTTGTTATGGGCCAATGTCAACACTTCGTTTTATATAATAATACCCCATTCAGTAATAATAATAATAATAACACAAATAATAATAATATTAATAATAATAAGATCATAGGCCGCGACATTTTTCTACCGAAAAATGTACGCATTAATCTTGAAAGGGGGTCTAGGGGGTGTAATTGTAACCTTGATGTGGTCTAGGGAACAAACTAAAAATAATCCCCTTAATAATAGGATCAGTCCACGAATATTTATGAGTTGGGGTAGATACTATGGCATCCCAGTGTACCACGGATATACTGTAAAATACCATGTGAGGAGGAGCACTTAACCCTCTCCGACATATGACGCGATTTTGAGCCTATTGGGGATACTTTAAAGCCTTTGTTACCATCAGGGGTATTTAGAAACCTTTAGTTTAGTTACTTCAACCTCTGCAGTTGTCTTTGAGTTAGCTGTGTTGAGCCTATTGGGGCTACTTTAAAGCCTTTGTTACCATCAGGGGTATTTAGAAACCTTTAGTTTAGTTACTTCAACCTCTGCAGTTGTCTTTGAGTTAGCTGTGTTGAGCCTATTGGGGATACTTTAAAGCCTTTGTTACCATCAGGGGTATTTATAAACCTTTAGTTTAGTTACTTCAACCTCTGCAGTTGTCTTTGAGTTAGCTGTGTTGAGCCTATTGGGGATACTTTAAAGCCTTTGTTACCATCAGGGGTATTTATAAACCTTTAGTTTAGTTACTTCAACCTCTGCAGTTGTCTTTGAGTTAGCTGTATTGAGCCTATTGGAGATACTTTAAAGCCTATATTGGGGATACTTTAAAGCCTTTGTTACCATCAGGGGTATTTATAAACCTTTAGTTTAGTTACTTCAACCTCTGCAGTTGTCTTTGAGTTAGCTGTGTTGAGCCTATTGGGGATACTTTAAAGCCTTTGTTACCATCAGGGGTATTTATAAACCTTTAGTTTAGTTACTTCAACCTCTGCAGTTGTCTTTGAGTTAGCTGTGGGCAGAACACTAATTTAGGAGAGGTAATTATGAGAGTGAGATAACTCTATTTCTTATTGCTAATCTGGCAACCTCTGCGTCATATGAGTCTGAAAGGGTTAAGCATCCATATGGAGTGGATAAAAATAAATAAATAGTTTTCTAGGCACCAGGGGGGGAGGGGGGGATCATGAATACAGTCCTTAAGTGCTTAATTAAAAGGTTAAGAACCACTGCTTCTATCAGATTCTCAAGACTCAATTATTGAGGCTACCAATGACCAACCCCCACTCTCAGTACCATTCAGTCACGCTACACTTTCTCACAGTTTATAGAAGCCCCTGATCGCTCTCTCTCTCTCGCTCGCTCTCGCTCTCTCTCTCTCTCTCTCTCTCTTTTATTTTTTTCTCATTCTTTTCCCAACTTAATTTCATGTCGACCAACGGTCGGAGGGAGAGGTGGGTGGGGAGAGAGCCTTCTTCTTTGCTATCCTTGCCTTCCACTTTGTAGCAAATTCTATTTTAGCATTAAGTCCGGACTACCTAGTAGGGACCGCAAGGTCTGTGCATCTATGTAACTCTCTCTCTCTCCCTCCTTCCCTCTCTCTCTCACTCACTCACTCGCTCTCTCTCTCTCACTCACTCGCTCTCTCTCTCACTCACTCACTCACTCGCTCTCTCTCACTCACTCACTCACTCACTCTCTCCCTCCCTCCCTCTCTCACTCACTCACTCACTCACTCACACTCTCTCTCTCCCCTATAGCTTACCTACGTGGGTCTATAAACCAATTAACGTCACATTACAGCAGAGTTCCACCCTATTTGGTCCGAGGGAGGGCTTTTCTTTACCTCCCCTGTCAGATTGGAAAGTTTAAGACGTTTTACTCCATTAGTTTAGCGATAGTGAGACTCTTCACCCCATTAGTTTGGCAATGATAAGAAGCTTCACCCCTTGGAAGTGTCGATATTGTTTTCAGGGCGGGCGATAGCAACTTACTTAGAAGAAATCAGCCTTTGGGCAGGCCATCTAGATAACGAAAAATGCATAAATTTAGCTTGAAGGAGGTTTGAGTGGGCATTAATTAGCAAGTTAGAAAAAAGTCTGGGAAGGAGTTTTTGTTGGCGTAGGGGACAAACTAAACTCGGGCATTTCCGCACCCTCCTCAGCTCCCCGCCATGGAGTGGCTTCGGTCACCCAGGCTTTATTGTGGTCGGCAGGGAGGGTTCTGTTGGGGCGCTCGGTTATGGCCTTGGCCTTGCTCGGGGCCTTGGGGCTGTTCGGCCAGGCAGCTTGGGGAACAACAACAACAACAACAACAACTAAACTACATTATTCTTATTAGCCCCTTGGGGATTATGACGCATTCTGACACTTTATTCTGGCTATCATTAGACCATTTTATTCAGAGTAGGAAAGGATAAATGGACGTCAGCGGGTTGATTGAACCAGTCTTTACTCTCTTAAGGGGAGGTTTTTAGTGTGTTTCCTAGACTTCCATCAAGCTTGAAATTACACCCCCTTGACCCCCTTTCAAGATAAATTTGTACATTTTTCGGTAGAAAAATGTCCCGGCCGAAGGCCGTTTCCTCTTAAATTGCAGGCTCGCTATCGCTCGCCAGGAAAAAATTGACACCTAAATGGGACGAAAGGTCTTAAAAGTGACAAATTGGGTGAAAGTTCTTGAAATCGCCAAACTAATGGGGCGAACTTCTTAAAATCTCAAAACCAATGGGGCTAAACATGAGGGAGAAGGGGGTAAAGAAAAAAATCCCTTAAGTGGAAATCTCCCCTTAACTTCAGGAGATTCTTCCTGAGTTATAGTGAATTATCTAATGTTA
Organism: Paralithodes platypus; assembly: GCA_032716605.1. Taxonomy (NCBI): domain Eukaryota; kingdom Metazoa; phylum Arthropoda; class Malacostraca; order Decapoda; family Lithodidae; genus Paralithodes; species Paralithodes platypus. The sequence goes on along the minus strand of CM064536.1, from coordinate 14,134,353 downwards.
GCGAGAATAAAATGTCAAAACGCATCATTATTTTCAAGGGTTAGTAATTTGTTGTAGCTTCCCGGACTGTCTAGCCAAGTAGTCCCGAGTCTGGTTGACCGAAGCCGCTCCGGATGCTCAGGGTGAGATGAGATCTGTCTCTGAGAGGGCAGCGGGGGAGGGGATCATCAGCCCTCGGGCTTGCACCCCCGGGACAATGCCCCCACCATCCACAGCTCCCCTTGCAGTGCCACCCAATTGGGCTATTTCGCTAGCACCTAGAAGGAAAAGTAGTACAGGGAAAGAGACAGTCAGAAATCGCTAAGGTAGGGAAGAGGATACCAAACCTGACTCTGGATAGGACCAGCCCTCACCCGGCATACCTACTATAACTCTACAAGCAGCTATTAATGCAACCTAAGATAGAGACCACTACCTCCTATCAAAGAAATATTTTTATTATTATTATTATTATTATTATTATTATTATTATTATTATTATCCATCACAGGTCCTCTTGGTGTGGTTGATCTTGTTGCTGACGAGGGAGACAATGGTCGGGAGGTGAGGTTGGTGTGGGAGCCCAGCCAAGGGTCACAACAGGACAGATATAAGGTTAGTTGTTGGGTTAAGCCCCGACTCTATTACCACATTCTCGTACTTATATTCACTTCCTCGCCTTCTGTTACTTCCCCTACTGTAGGATTTGGTTTTTACACCATGCCCGTATGGAGCTCTGATCTTACTTTCAACCACCATGTTTTACTTAACCCTCTCACGACCATATGACGCAGAGGTTGCCAGATTAGCAATAAGAAATAGAGTTCTCTCACTCTTATAATTACCTCTCCAAAATTAGTTTTCTGCCCACAGCTAACTCAAAGACAACTGCAGAGGTTAAAGTAACTAAACTAAAGGTTGCTAAATACCCCTGATGGTAATAAAGGCTTTAAAGTATCCCTAATAGGCTCAAAATTGCGTCAAGAACGTGAAAGGGTTAATGTTATTGTATTAGGTTGGTTAGTAAATGCAATACCATTAAGTCAAAAGCAACCGAAATAGAATCGTGGTTAGCGCTCCGGGAGCCGTTGCCTTCCATAAGTAAATTCCATACTTTATCCCACCAAATTATTGTTATTTATAGTTATTTTCTGCATTAGTATTATTGTAAGTAGTGGTATGTTATGCTCGCTAACGATATATCAAAATACAATCGTGATTTAACTGATCTTGGTTATAAATAAGGCATTATGAGCTGTTTTACCCTGTCACTCTAGCACCTCACACCGGGAAACCGGGAAAATTCCCGGTGGGCCCCCAGAGTAATTTCCCAGTGGGCCCCTATGATGACATGAGGTCACGAGGAACGGAACCTTTTTACCGTGTCATGGACCTATTTTACTGTCAGGCGATCAGAACAGAGGCATTATTTGAGCTGGAGTAATTTCAAAAGTTGGTGGGTCGTAGATCCAACAGTGTCGGTACCTGCCGCTATTGTTTTTGCGGCGCTGGTTGACGATCAGCTGATGTCCGCATTGCCGCCTCAACTTTATGGACAGGCAAGCTTTGTTTTCTATATTTTCTTTTAGCCCCGGCAGTGTTTTTTACAATTTTACTTAAGCTGGAGTCACACTAGCCGTTTTTCGAGCAATTTCTACGGGCAATTATGGTCTGGCAGTATCAAAAATTACACTTAATCATATAATTCAGCCGCCTAGCATAATTTATACCTTCAGTTAGTTATCGATATCAGTGCGAAAAAGTCCCGAAATATAACGAGAAAAAAATTGCTCATGGAAAATTGACGGAAATATCGCTCGTGTGACAGCGGCGTTACACTTACCTCTTATGCATGTGACAACAGGACACGTGGATATTCCCAAGACTAGCCACGGGCCAAAGTTTGCTTGTTTTGTGTTTTAAATGCGTACATCGCCTTTATGGATTATTTCAATACGTCCGTCTGGATTTGGAGCTGTCAATGACTGTGGAATTAGCCAGGAGCATGGTCAAAGGGTGGATGGGACTCGTCAGCCTTGGTTGGCAACCTGTCTAGGGGAGTAAACCTGATACAAATCCGTACTGCTTACCTAAGGGTAAGGCAGGTTAGTGGATGGATTAGCCGAACACCACTGTAGAAAAATAGTGCTAACAAGATACACAGAGGGCCTCGGAGTTGGACGGATCCTAAATTGAGTGGTCAATCCTGTAAGTCCTTCACTAAACTGGCTCGGGTTGTCCCTCTCACAGGGAATAGGTCCACTTGGGGGCATTCTGTGTATGGCCACCCTCGTAAGGGGAGTAAGGCGTCCGGCAATAGATAGATAGATAGATGGTCAAAGGACATTCGGATGTAGTTTATAAGTTTTATTCCTCATCAACATAACGAATGCTCCTGGCTGAAATAACAAATAAACACAATTAGACAAGAATAACAGATGTAACATAAATTATATGAACACAGTGAACACAGTTATGGCCTTGGCCTTGCTCGGGGACTTAGGGCTGTTCGGCCAGGCAGCTTGGGGAACGACAACAACAACACCGTGAACTACAGTAAACTTAAGTAATAACATTTTAGCCCACAACTCATCATCCATAAGGATCACTTAGTCACTAGGCCTATGTGGATATCCCGACAACGTAGATCAACAAAAGTCAACCACAAGGATTCTTGACAATTTTACATTTTAAGACCTTTCACCCCATATATTTGCCAAGTTTTAGAGCTTTCATGCTCTCTTGGAAAGACCATATTACCAGTCTCGCTAAGGCAGCCTCCCAGAAGCTGGGTGTGCTCAACCGCCTCAAGGGGTTCTTTACCCCTGCGCAGCTTCTTGCTCTGTACAGGGGCACAGTGCGTCCTTGTATTGAGTATTGTTCACATGTGTGGGGAGGATCCTCTCACACCGCACTCCTAGATAAAGTAGAAAGGAAAGCCTTTCGTATCATTAACTCCTGTCCACTCACCAACTCTCTGCAATCTCTCTCTCTTCGCCGCAATGTTGCATCTCTCGCTATTCTATCGCTACTACAATAATCAGTGTTCCTCGGAGCTTTCCCAGTGTATACCACCTCCTCTACGTAGGGTGCGTAGTACCCGCCTTGCAACACAATCCCACCCCTACTCTGCAACTCTCCAACCCAAGAGTGAAACGCTATTCTCAGACTTTTTTCTATGGTAACTAAAAGGATTAATCGAGATAGTCTGTAGCCTTCTAATGAGTAGACGTCCTTCTTAATTAAGCTGTACAAAATCGTCTATTAGTTGCCAGAATATGATGAAAAGTATATCACCGGTACAGAAAGGGTTATTAAAAAATAAATCAGGAAAAATACAAAATTAACCCATGGCGATATTTTCAGGTTGTGTATCAAGAAGTGGAGACGTACAACGGAGACTCTCGGACCCGTATAGTGACCCAGACGGAAGCAGTGGAGGAGCTCTACCCCGGCCGCAACTACTCCATCTCTGTGGCTGCAGTCTCCAACGGCATCCACAGCGACCCTCCTTCACAGATATATATGGCAACAAGTTAGTATATATCCCATTTCCCTCATGTTTAGCCCAATTAGTTATGAGATTATAAGATGCTCCACACATTAGTTTGGCTATGTAAGAAGTAGAGTTGTACAACGGAGAATCTCGGACCCGCTTATCGACATAAACGGAAGCAGTGGAGTGAAGTGACCTCGCAACGGCACCGTACAATTTTTGCCGACTTTACAATGACACACAATTACAATTTACAAATTTAACAATCACATCCGAACTGCGTCTGATGCGGAAATTCGCCCCAAATGTTTTCGGGCGCGGCCCGGCCGAGATTCAAACTCGGGCCCGCCACGTGGGAGGCGAGCGCCTTAGCCGCTACACCAAGAGAAGTACTCCACTTGGCGTGATAGCTCAAGCAGATTTCAGCATCGAATGCCGTTACAGATACTTTGCCACAATCCAGGCATTACATCACATTATCGTCCAGGTAGCGAAGATTCCGAGCGAGCGGAAGCAAGCGAGGCACAAGTCTGAGCGTATCAACTACAGCCAGGCTCCGAGACAACGATCACCAGCGACATTCCTTATATCCGTCACTTGCCGGGCGGGTCACACACCACGGCGAGGAGGCAGTGCAGGACCATACCTCCCCAACAAACCGGAGTCACTGGGACATCATCTCTGAGAATTTCTGAGAGCTCTAGCCTTAGCTACTGTTGTAGCCAACCAGTTGTCTCGGCTGCGCATGGGGGGTATGAGACACCACACTCCTGTGCTGACGTATTTGAGCTGTTCCCATCACTAACATCGTTATTTTACCATAAATAGCATTAATACTTATCCATATGTGCCTATTATAGGTTGATTATAAAGGTATTAACCTGTTACAACAATAAAACGAGTGGAAACAGTGTTTGGATGGTCAAAATTGGCGATACAGGCCGGGAGTTACATAATGTATGGCTGAGGCAACCCTCCCTGCCCTCCACCCCTCCCCTTGTCTGGAGAGACACTGTTCCGCAATAGTCTCTCTCTCGCTCTTTCCCACGCTTGGTAACAGTGATGACAACGCCCTGCTACCAACTCGCTAATGTTAGCACGAAAATATACCACAGAATAAGGGAATAACAGGGAAAATAGGTGATAACTGAAGGAGGGGAGGTGGAGGAGTGATATTTGGCATGGCCCAGGGGCAATAAAAAAAAAATAAATAAATAAATAAATAAATAAATAAAAAAAAAAAAAAAAAAAAAAAAAAAAAAAAAATGGGGGTGTTTTAAATGGATTTTTTAATAGTCTTACTCTTAAGAGTCTTCCCGCACTCCGTCGGGGGAACTCTTAAGAGTCTTCCCGCAGTTCCCGGGTTAAGGGACCGACCGGTTATTTACTAACTTCCAGGCCTTACTTCCAATGTAAATGCAATTTGGCACAGGTGTATGTGACCATAAAACTAGGTCAAAAACTTTTTTTTTTTTTTTTTTTTTTTTTTTTTTTTTTTTTTTTTTTTTTTTTTTTGCTTTTTTTCTTACAATTTAGGTAAAAAAAGGTTGCAAACTATAGCACTACTATAACCCATTCTACTCCTACAGAAATCCCTATAGCACGTGCTGTATGTGATCAAACAACTCACAATAGGTGTGTCTGTAGTTGCTATAAGGAACATATTTTGTGTATTTTTGGATTTAGGTCATTATGAAATAAGGTGAAATTATTTTGTAGAATTTTACGACTGTGACAACATGCTGCAACCAAACAAAGTTGGCTAGAGTAAATTGGCTTGATAGGACTTCTAGTGTTTTTAATTACCTTTCCAATGGTATATACACCATTCCTATAGGTCCAATAACAATTTTAGAGTAACATCCGAAAGTGCAACAATATAGGTTCTGAGAAAAACATGTGAAAGTCTAAGGTAATTAGGTGAAAATTTGTACCTTTTTTTATAGTTTTACAATATTTTACGCAGGAACATGGCAAAGTAGAAGATAAAGCGTATGGGAGGTTGTAGAGTAGCTTACGCTCTTTCCATTTATATAGGTATGCTCCTCGTACGACCAGTAGTTACTGAGCATGTTAATTTCAAATTTCACTATATAACGTTTTTAGAATTACAGGAAAAGTTTGGAAAACATAAAAAAAAAAAATCCAATGGGTTTTCACTAATAACATTTCACTGGCTTATGAAGGGATGTTGACTCTTGTTGAGTAAACACCTATTGGTATTTTCAGGATTTCGAGTTTTTTAAGCCTAAATTAACCGGTCGGTCCCCTTCAGGCAAGCCAGTACACCATGGGTATTCCCCAACTAAGCCTCTCAGATATCCCTTTACAGCTGCCACCAGTGAAGTGACCTCGCAACGGCACCGTACAATTTTTGCCGACTTTACAATGACACATGATTACAATTTACAATTTTAACAATCACATCCGAACTGCGTCTGATGCGGAAATTCGCCGCAAATGTTTTCGGGCGCGGCCCGGCCGAGATTCGAACTCGGGCCCGCCACGTGGGAGGCGAGCGCCTTAGCCGCTACACCAAGAGAAGTACTCCACTTGGCGTGATAGCTCAAGCAGATTTCAGCATCGAATGCCGTTACAGATACTTTGCCACAATCCAGGCATTACAGGAGGACCGACCAAAATTACTCCATCTCTGTGGCTGCGGTATCCAACGGCATCCACAGCGACCCTCCTTCACAGATATACAGTATATGGCAACAAGTGAGTTTTTTCTGGACCCCTTTCTCCCTCATGTTTAGCCCATTAATTTTGAGATTTTAAGACGCTCCCACTTTAGTTTGGCTATGTAAGAAGTACAGACGTACAACAGAGACTCGACATAAACGAAAGCAATGGAGGACTGACCGAAATAATTTCTCCAACGGCATCCAAAGCGACCCTCAAAATATTTTCGTCAGATATACAGTATATGGCAACAAGTGACTACTTTATATAGTTAAGGCGAGATTTCCACCCGAGCGATTTTTTCTGGACCCCTTTCTCCCTCATGTTTAGCACCATTAATTTTGAGATTTTTAGACGTTCGCCCTTTTAGTTTGGCGATTTTAAGAACTTTCGCCCTATTTCTGTCAATTTTAAGACATTTTGTACCATATAGGTGTCGATTTTTTCCTGGCGAGCCTGTAATTGAAGAGGAACCGGCCTTTGGCCGGGAAATTTTGCTACCGAAAAATTTGCAAATTCATCTTGAAAGGGGATCTAGTAGGTATAATTTTAAGCTTGATGGAGGCCTAGGGAACCCCCTTAAGGCGGTGTCACACGAGCGATTCTTCCATCAATTTTTACAGGCAATATCTAGTCCGGCAACTTGTTGTTGTTGTTCCATAGGCTGCCTGGCCGAACACCCCCGGCATGTTGATAATATAAGTTCCATCTCCGTGGCCGTGGTCTCCAACAGCTTCTACAGCAACCCTCCTTCACAGATATTTATGGCCACCAGCGAGTATATAGTTATTAAGGGTGACACGTGGCATATTGGTTGTTGTTGTTGCTGTTCCCCAGGCTGTCTGACCGAGCAGCCCCAAGGTCCCGAACAAGGCCAAGGCCATAACCGAGCGCCCCCACAGAACCCTCCCTGCTTACCACTAATAAAGCCCAGGTGACCGAAGCCACTCCAAGGCGAGGAGCTGAGGAGGGTGCGGAAACGCCCAGGAAACTAAAGTCCTACACAAGGCCCTGTGCCCCTCAGCAATTATGAAGGGAATGTTGAGGGACAAAGGAAAAATGTGACGCTTTGGCTCCCAATCTGCCAACCTCTAGGTTGGCAGTAGGGAGGTCAATCCACAGAAGAGATGCCGTCACTTGAGTTATAGAAAATATATAAGTAAAAGAAACAGTCGGAGTGAGCTATGGGTATGGCAGAGAACGTTCAGCTCTCACTCTGATAGACCAGTTCATCACCACTTGCTTCACAACCAAGAGAAACAGTGTTCGATTCCCCGCTCCTCCGAGGAAGAGACATCTGGGCAAGTTTCCTTACACCCTGTACCTCTGTTTTACCTAGCAGTATAAATAGTAACTTGATATTAGTTGACTGTTGTGAAGTCCCCTCTGGGGTTGATGGTCTGGTACTAGTTGGAAGGGTGCCATTCAGGTCACCCTTGAATCCAGATGTTGAACCTTTGAATCCAGATGTTGCCAATGTAACCATGAAGGTGGTGCCAGGTCCTGACTAGCATTCAGTGACAAAACCCATGGAGTGCACTGAACAAGCTCTTTCCCCTTGGTGTTCCGTCTCACTTAGACGTTAATGAGGACTTGTGATATAATGTCCCTGTAGCTCAGCAGTATTCCAGGGTAAATTTGATTACTTGTCATGTTATGTTAACTCGACTATTAAACCATTTAACAATTTAGATTATAATGCCTTGCACTCCCTTGATTGTTTCTTTATTCATGCAGAGTTTAGTCAAATTTACCAGAACATCCCGGACTTCCCAAACTTGACTAATTCCTTTAACGTGACGATAGTGCGTTGTTATGTGTGCGATTAGTTTGCTTGGGAAACAGATTAACTTGCTCATGTAGTAATGTACACCCTATGTGGTGGATTGTGTTCTTTTATTTAATAATTTTCATTTTAGTAAGCGTCGTTTCCACATAGCGATTTTGATAATTTAATTTGACTTTATATTGTCCTTGTCCCAATTTTGGTTTGTTTAGTTTGCAAGTTTTACATTTTAATTCCCAGAGATCCTTCCTAAATTGTATAAAATCGTCTAAGGAAGTAGCCTTATTTGAGATAGTCTGTACTCTTTGAATTCCCAGAGAATGTTTTTTGATAATTTAATTTGACTTTATATTGTCCTTGTCCCAATTTTGGTTTGTTTAGTTTGCAAGTTTTACATATTAATTGACAGGGCTAGAGCAAGCCGGGACTTTACTGGGCGCTATATGCAAAATATTGTCAATAAAGTGCGCCTTCTCATATGGTATTTATATTCATCTTGTCCTTGTCCTCAGAGCCCGCCTCACCCATCATAGAAGACCTGCAGCCCATCCCGCGAGGCCTCAACATCTCCTGGAAGAGCGACGTCACCTCCAGGCAGGACAGATATGCGGTCGTCTACATCAGAAATGACACAGGTAATATATAAAGAGCTAACTTTATCAGACGCAGGTATTGTACGCATCATTTTGTAACAGACACAAGTATTAACAGCTGAGATTTTGTTTTGATATTATTACAGTATTATTATTATTATTATTATTATTATTATTATTATTATTATTATTATTATTATTATTATTTGTATGTATTCGTATTATTATCATTATTATGTTATCCTCCCTGAACAGCTGAGTCCGTGACCCGGCAGACAGTAGACGCCCACGTGTTACTGGAGGACCTGTACCCCGGTGCTGGCTATGAGATCAAAGTGTACGCCATCTCTCACGCTCTGTGGAGTGAACCTCATGTATACTTCCAAGCTGTCTGTAAGTTGTTGTTGTTGTTGTTGTTGTTGTTGTTGTTGTTGTTCCCCAAGCTGCCTGGCCGAACAGCCCCAAGGCCCTGAGCAATTCCAAGTGCCCCCACAGAACCCTCTCCGCCGACCACAATAAAGCCTGGGTGACCGAAGCCACTCCATGGCGGGGAGCTGAGGAGGGTGCGGATACGCCCGGGAAACCAAAGCCCCACCCAGGGCCCTGTGCCCCTCAGCAATTATGAAGAGAAAGTTGAGGGGCAAGGGAAAAATGTGACGCTTTGCCTTTCAACCTTGGTAGATTGGGAGGTCAATCCACGGAAGAGACGCCGTCACTTGAGATCTAGAAAATATATAAGTTAAAGGAACAGTCAGAGTAAGCTATGGGTATGGCAGAGATTGCTCAGCTCTCACTCTGATAGACCAGCCCATCACCACATATTATGTCATTATATTATTGTGCATCATAATTAGGCAAGGATGTGTCATGAATAACATTATATACAGTATTGTAGTTATCTGTGAAGAGCATCAAAACCCTATCATTGTACTTGTTGTTGTTGTTGTTGCTGTTCCTCAGGCTGTCTGGCCGAGCAGCCCCAAGGTCCCGAGCAAGGCCAAGGCATCAAAACCCTATCATTGTACTTAACCCCTTCTGTACCCCAACGTCTTTTAAACTTTAATCTGGCTACTATGAGACGATTTAATTCAGTTTAGGAAGGGCCTCCAGAAATTAACTTTAAACTATCTTAACCCCTTCAGACTCATATGACGCAGAGGTTGCCAGATTAGCAATAAGAAATAGAGTTCTCTCACTCTTGTAATTACCTCTCCAAACTTAGTTTTCTGCCCACAGCTAACTCAAAGACAACTGCAGAGGTTGAAGTAACTAAACTAAAGGTTTCTAAATACCCCTGATGGTAATAAAGGCTTTAAAGTATCCCTAATAGGCTCAAAATTGCATCATATGTCGGAGAGGGTTAATTAACACTTTTTACCACCACACATCCTTCTTAAACTGTAAAAATAGTCAGAATATAGCTAGAATAAAATTAAAATGATGTCGCCGGTACAGAAGTGGTTAATACTCTTCTCTAACATGCATTATATATCTGTTGTAAGAAGACTACCATAATAAAAAATAAAAAAATTTGGTCAACTCAAATTGCATAACAGATATATGGTAATGTTGTATGTAGGTAAGTTGCAAAATGATTCCCAATTTTTCAGATCCCAACTCTGTGCGCAACCTAACGATCGTGGAAACCACCAACACCTCTGTGTCTCTGACCTGGAGAGCTCCCGTTGAATCCCTCTACTCACATTACATTGTCAGGTAAGTCCGAGAATTACATTATAACCTGACGAGTGCCCCCCGCCCCAGTTGATCACTTGCGAGTTTCAGGCTATAAGGAAGTTGGAGCCGTGAACATCGATATTTAACAGAAATGCAAGAAAAATGTATGTTTCTGATGGCTAAAAAGTATGTAAAATTGGGTTTCGTGTATTGACATAATGTACTACGTCCATATTTTAGCAGTCTATCTATCTATTTATCTATTGCCGGACGCCTTACTCCCCTTACGAGGGTGGCCATACACAGAATGCCCCCAAGCGGACCTATTCCCTGTGAGAGGGACAACCCGAGCCAGTTTAGTGAAGGACTTACAGGATTGACCACTCAATTTAGGATCGGTCCGACTCCGAGGCCCTCTGTGTATCTTGTTAGCAGTATTTTTCTACAGTGGTGTTCGGCTAATCCATCCACTAACCTGCCTTACCCTTAGGTAAGCAGTACGGATTTGTATCAGGTTTACTCCCCTAGACAGGTTGCCAACCAAGGCTGACGAGTTTAGCAGTAAATTCTGTTAAATATTGATGTCTAGCCTACAGCTCCAACTTCCTTATAGCCTGAAACTCGCAAGTGGTCAATTGAAAGAGTGATAGAGAGCCAAATTCAAGGAACGTTAGAGTTAAATTGTCTGGGCACACGGATCTTGAAGCAGTTTAAGGGGAGATAGGCTGTTTTTCTGGTCCCCCTTCTTCCCCGTGTTTAGCCTCATTAGTTTTCAGAATTTATGACGTTCAGCCCATTAGTTTGTCGATTTTAAGACCTTTTGCCCCATTTCTTTGTCAAGATTAAGACCTTTCATGCTAATTAGGTGTCAATTATTTTCCTGGCGAACGAAAGTGAGCCTGTCATTTTTGAAGACATTTTTTACCAACAAATTTACAAATTAATCTAGAAGGGGGATCTAATAGATGCTTTTTTTTAAACTTGGAGGTCTAGGAAGGAACTAATAAAATCAACTTTTTTAAACTTGGAGGTCTGGGAAGGAACTAATGGAACAACAATAAGATACATACTGTAAATGATCAAATAAATACGTCCATCTTCCCTTAACCCTCTCCGACATATGACGCAATTTTGAGCCTATTGGGGATACTTTAAAGCCTTTGTTACCATCAGGGGTATTTATTTAGAAACCTTTAGTTTAGTTACTTCAACCTCTGCAGTTGTCTTTGAGTTAGCTGTGTTGAGCTTATTGGGGATACTTTAAAGCCTTTGTTACCATCAGGGGTATTTAGAAACCTTTAGTTTAGTTACTTCAACCTCTGCAGTTGTCTTTGAGTTAGCTGTCTTGAGCTTATTGGGATACTTTAAAGCCTTTGTTACCATCAGGGGTATTTAGAAACCTTTAGTTTAGTTACTTCAACCTCTGCAGTTGTCTTTGAGTTAGCTGTCTTGAGCTTATTGGGGATACTTTAAAGCCTTTGTTACCATCAGGGGTATTTAGAAACCTTTAGTTTAGTTACTTAAACCTCTGCAGTTGTCTTTGAGTTAGCTGTGTTGAGCCTATTGGGGATACTTTAAAGCCTTTGTTACCATCAGGGGTATTTAGAAACCTTTAGTTTAGTTACTTCAACCTCTGCAGTTGTCTTTGAGTTAGCTGTGTTGAGCTTATTGGGGATACTTTAAAGCCTTTGTTACCATCAGGGGTATTTAGAAACCTTTAGTTTAGTTACTTCAACCTCTGCAGTTGTCTTTGAGTTAGCTGTGTTGAGCTTATTGGGGATACTTTAAAGCCTTTGTTACCATCAGGGGTATTTAGAAACCTTTAGTTTAGTTACTTCAACCTCTGCAGTTGTCTTTGAGTTAGCTGTGTTGAGCTATTGGGGATACTTTAAAGCCTTTGTTACCATCAGGGGTATTTAGAAACCTTTAGTTTAGTTACTTCAACCTCTGCAGTTGTCTTTGAGTTAGCTGTGTTGAGCCTATTGGGGATACTTTAAAGCCTTTGTTACCATCAGGGGTATTTATAAACCTTTAGTTTAGTTACTTCAACCTCTGCAGTTGTCTTTGAGTTAGCTGTGTTGAGCCTATTGGGGATACTTTAAAGCCTTTGTTACCATCAGGGGTATTTAGAAACCTTTAGTTTAGTTACTTCAACCTCTGCAGTTGTCTTTGAGTTAGCTGTGTTGAGCCTATTGGGGATACTTTAAAGCCTTTGTTACCATCAGGGGTATTTATAAACCTTTAGTTTAGTTACTTCAACCTCTGCAGTTGTCTTTGAGTTAGCTGTGTTGAGCCTATTGGGGATACTTTAAAGCCTTTGTTACCATCAGGGGTATTTAGAAACCTTTAGTTTAGTTACTTCAACCTCTGCAGTTGTCTTTGAGTTAGCTGTGGGCAGAAAACTAATTTTGGAGAGGTAATTATAAGAGTGAGAGAACTCTATTTCTTATTGCTTATCTGGCAACCTCTGCGTCATATGAGTCTGAAGGGGTTAACATTTGTGTTGTATGACCAGACCAGGCCTGGAACCCAGACCTGTAGTGTACCGACTAGACCACCGTAGAGCTAAAAGTGATAGTTGAATTTGGAACAAGTTTCATCTACTAGGTCTAGGGAGGAAAAAAAAAAAAAAAAAAAAAAAAAAGCTAATAGGCCTAATTAGTAAATAAAATATAATAATAAATAAAATATGAAATAATACTCCCCATAATATGTACTAGAGTCATTTGTTTTCCAGCTGAAGATAAATTGCCATGTTACTATATCTTGGGTATTCAGCTATCACACAGATTTTGTAGCGAAATATGTTATTAATGACGATAACTTTGATATTTTAGGATACTGACACACATAGTTTCATATATTTCTATTAACTATTGAGAAAACATTAAACACATTAAACACGTCATAGAAGACTGCATCTCGCACAACCACTTACGCCAACAACACAATTTACACTCTTTGAGAGCTCTGTGGGAAAGCCCGACCTTGGCCATGGCCTTCCTTGGGGACTCGGGGCTGTTCGGCCAGGCAGCTTAGGGAACAACAACAACAACAACTATTGAGAAATCTGCAAAAAAGGGATTCAATTTTATCCTCGGCTGAAAATAAACCGACTAGTGTGAACAAATAAATCCCGCCCTCTAACCACCAGATACCGCGCAGTGGAGTCAACAGAATGGACGGAGCTGGCCTCCATCAACAACACCCTGGCAATAGTTAAAGACACTGATTGAGACTATCTAGAACACAAACTATCTAAAATGGAAACATTTACTGGTGACAAAAACTAAAATCCTGCCCTCTACCCACTAGATACCGCACAGTGGAAGAATGGTCGGAGCTGGCATCCATTAACAACACCCTGGCTATAATTTAGCATACTGGTGATAATAGCTACAGCACGTATTATCCAACATATGGCTGTTAAGGGTTTTATCTGGACCCCTTCTCCCTCGTGTAAATCCCGCCCTTTACCCAACAGATACCGCACAGTGGAGTCAACAGAATGGACGGAGCTGGCCTCCATCAACAGCACCCTGGCGGTAGTTAAGGACCTACATGCTGGGGAGAGGTATGTCATGCAGGTGCGCTCCGTCTCACACCGGGTGGAGAGCTTCTCGCCGCAGGAGGTGGAGCAAACTGTCCGTAAGTTAGCCGCACGTTTTGAAAGATCAATACACTGTACAGGTCCCCCTCGATTTACGATTGGGTTACATTCCTGAAAACCCGATCTTAAATATATCTTTCCACATAGCGATTTTGATAATTTAATTTGACTTTATATTGTCCTTGTCCCAATTTTGGTTTGTTTAGTTTGCAAGTTTTACATTTTAATTAATAGCAAAAATTGTATAGCGAACCATAAAATTGATGGGGTAAATGGGGGTGCGTTCTGGAACCAGCCAAAACCCAAACCCAGACATCTAAAAACCTATAATAATATCGTAAATTGGGGCGTTGGATAGTGAGGGAGACCTGTACGTTTTGGGAGCATGTTATTGTTTACTTAGGCTATATATGTTGTTGTTGTTGTTGTTGTTGTTCCCCAAGCTGCCTGGCCGAACAGCCCCAAGGTCCCGAGCAAGGCCAAGGCCATAGAGCGCCCCCACAAAACCCTCCCTGCTTACCACTAACAAAGCCCGGGTGACCGAAGCCACTCTAAGGCAGGGAGCTGAGGAGGGTGCGGAAACGCCCGGGAAACCAAAGCCCCACCCAAGGCCCTGTGCCCCTCAGCAATTATGAAGGGAAAGTTGAGGGGCAAGGGAAAAATGTGACGCTTTGGCTCCCAATCTGCCAACTTTTAGGTTGGCAGTAGGGAGGTCGATCCACGGAAAAGACGCCGTCACTTGAGATCTAGAAGATATATAAGTAAAAGGAACAGTCAGAGTAAGCTATGGGTATGGCAGAGATCGCTCAGCTCTCGCTCTGATAGACCAGCCCATCACCACATGGCTATATATATATGTAGTAGTGTATTACAGTATGTATTTATTTTGCATGACCTGTATTTAGTTATCTCCGTTTGGCTAATATTTACGTTGTGATTATTGTTATTGTTTGGTGTGTTTGGCAGGTACAGTCGCGCTAATAAGTGATGTCTCGGCACCAAGTATGTTTTGATCAATAATTGGTATCAGCAATATCTAAGCTTCCATTTCTTCATATCGAGTGAAATATACAAACATGTTCCTACACTTATCCACCCTATTCAACATCTGACAGACATTAATACAGCACAGAGCAAGCCAAACGTAATGACAGCTGGGACATGACTTATTAGCGCGACTGTACTGTATTTCAGTTATGTCGTCCAGTTTCATATACAGTAATTTATTTCCTTTTTCAGCCTATTTCTCTTTTGAATTTTGTCTTCTTACACATCAAAAAATAAAAGACAGACATATACAGTATCTATAATTAATATTCTTAGAGTTTCTTACAGTTTCTTACAGTAGATCCTCTGGAAAAAGGCAAACTATGCCTGTGTATCCAGCTCAGTACCAGTACTTGCACTGCTGCGGTCGTTCACGGTGTTGGCGGCGGCGGTGGCAGACGCAACATTTTTACTATTCTGTATTTTTGTTTTATAATCAAACTTCAAATCTTGTCTTTCCCATGCTTTATCAAGATTACTTTCAAACTCCCTTATTGATTCGGAATCGACTACATACTGGGGCAGTGCGTTCCAATCATTTACCACTCTATCACAAAATATACTAAATATTTATTAATATCTTTAGTACTATGTATTTATTTTGTCCTTTGTTTGTCAGCCCCCAACCCTGTGAATGACATAGAGCACAGCCTGGACTCTCAGAACATCACCTTTGAGTGGCCCCGACCAGAGGGAAGGATTGATGTTTACACCATCGTCTGGTGGAACAACTTCACTCCCGACAAAAAGGTAACATTGCCTTTATTAACAGCAATTCCTCACTTAAAGTTGTTGTTGTTGTTCCTGAGGTTTCTGACTGAACAACCCCAAGGTCCCGAGCAAGGCCAAGGCCATAACCGAGCACCCCCACAGAACCCTCCCTGCTTTACCACTAAGAATGCGCCCAGGTGACCGTAAGCCACTCCCAGGCGAGGGGCTGAGGAGGGTGCGGAAACGCCCGTGACACCGAAGCCCCACCTAGGGTCCTGTACCCCTTAACAATTATGAAGAGAAAGTTGAGGGGCAAAGCAAAAAAAAAAAAAAAGAGCTTTAAGGGGAGATTTTTACATATGAGTTAATTTTTCTGGACCCCCTCCTCCTTCATGTTCAGTCCCATTAATTTTGAATTTTCCAGACGTTCGCCCCGTTAGTTTGGTGATTTTAAGACCTGTGCCCCATTTATGTCAATTTTAAGACCATTTAGGTGCCAATTTTATCCTGACGAGCGATAACGAGACTGGAATTTAGAAGGAATCTGCCTTTGGCCGCGACATTTATC
Organism: Paralithodes platypus; assembly: GCA_032716605.1. Classification (NCBI taxonomy): domain Eukaryota; kingdom Metazoa; phylum Arthropoda; class Malacostraca; order Decapoda; family Lithodidae; genus Paralithodes; species Paralithodes platypus. The sequence goes on along the minus strand of CM064536.1, from coordinate 14,118,201 downwards.
TCAAAGCGGGGTCTTGGGGATATTTTTTTAAGCTTGATGGAGGTCTAGGGAGCAAACTAAAAGCCTCTCCTTAAATGTAGTTAGTTGTTGTTGTTGTTGTTGTTGTTGTTGTTGTTGTTGTTGTTCCCTAAGCTGCCTGGCCGAACAGCCCAGAGTCCCTGAGAAAGGCCATGGCCACGATCGGGCTTTCCCACAGAGCTCTCATTGAATGTAGATTGTGTTGTTGGCGTAAGTGGTTGTGTGAAATGCAGTCTTCTATGATGGTTTTTTAATGGTAGGTATGGGGTGCTGTGTTACATCCCGGGCAGGCGTCGACAACAGAGTCATCCAGTCTCTTCTGATAGCTCAGGAGAGCTGGATGGTGTCCGCATCTCAGCCTGGCCAGGTGGACTCTGTCCTCGCGAGGAAGGGAGGATTCGGAGGATGGATTTCGGGAGGTCGTGCATGCAGCTGCGTGTTGTCTGTGAGTGAGTGGATGGATCGGTGAGAGATATGAGTATGGATGTGCTTCTGGAAGTTGGTTCGGGGTGGGCAGGGAGGGAGAGAGGACAATAATTGTGTGTGATACCGTGTGCTGGGTGTTGTTTTGATATTTCTTGGTGTCTGTGGGTGTGTTGCCATGTAGTTTAGTGGGTGGTCTTGGTTCGTGGAGGCTGCTGCCAGGAATTGAATGCCTCTCATGTCCAAATGGTCTTTGACTTTGAGGATTTTGGTTTCTTGATGTAGGTGATCTGTGGGTTAGTTATGTAGAGCAGATTAACCAGACCACTGAGCTCCATATGGAACTCTCACAGGTCTGCACAGGTCCTTCAATGATACGACTTTAAATGAAGCAATTAGTTTTTATAATTTGTATTGGTATTTTGGACCATTATGGTGAGATCTACAACTTGATAATGGAGCATAACACCTTTAACCCTTAAAAATCGGGGGCGGACTCAAGTCCGCCCCCGATTTGAAGCAAGTTAGGAACATTATTAAGGCTTTTAAAGGGTTAAAATCGAGTGCAAATGGCCGGGAGCGCAGCGGGCCAGACAGCCGACTCCCAGGGCTTACCGCCGCCCATTAACTCATGTTCCCTGTGTTCCCGAGAGGCCGGCAGTGTAGCCAGTAGTGAGCATAGCTGGGAAAAATATGCCACTATATGCTAAACTCCCATGTTACTGGCATCACTGTATGAGAACCACGAGTGCTACGTAGCTCGTTCTGGTCTCACTTTGAAGCTTTTAGCGCCTAGTTTTTTGCTGAATACATTTCTTTTCATGCAGATACTTGATTGATCATTCAGGAGGGCCTGAATATGCCCAAATAAGCCCAAAAAAAACCCCGCTAGACAAGGGTTAAGTGAATTGTGTTCCATAATTAATGAACAGGGGAATAATAAAACAGACAAAATGAAGCAACTTTTTAGTAACTTGTGTGTGTACAAGAGAGAGAGATTTACATAGATTTACTTAGATACACTGGTCACACAGACCTTGCGATCCCAGCGAGTTTCTTTGTCAATTTAGAGACCTTTCGTGCCATTTAGGTGTCGATTTTTTCCTGGCGAGTCTATAATATATGAGGAACCAGCTTTCAGCAGGCACATTTTTCTATCAACTAATTCCTTTAACATTAAGATTCATTAAGACATTCGCCCCATTATTTTGACGATTTTAAGAACTTTCGACCCATTTCTGTCAATTTTAAGACCTTTCGTGGCAGTTAGGTGTTGATTTTATCCTGGCGAGCGGTAGCGAGCCTGTAATTTAAGAGCACTTCTGTTTAATATCTATGTTCACGGCTCCAACTTCCTTTAACCCTCCAGCCCCGGCTATGTATTATATATATATTCCTCGAAACCCGGGTGTTTTGGCCGAAAAACGTCTAGGCTAGGCTACTGTATATTCGTTAATCAGACTGCTTCCCGCATTCCCGCGCATCCCCAAGCGTAGCTGTGTTATTTACCTGTAGAATGGCGTTAAATAGAGCTCTCTAAGTCAACTGGTTGAGTTGTGATGATGATTTCATTGGAGATAACTTTATGGCCAAAACAGCCACTTTACAATACTTTTCGATACTTAACAACAACATACAGGCACACACGAACAAGCGACGCTCTCCTTCTTGTGGCCGGAGATGCGGGGCGTCGGTCCAGCCAGCTGTTGTTTACATGCGACGGACCGACGCCTCGCACACGAAGCTCACAGGCTTTCAACCACTGGGCGTTCAAGAGCCCTTCCGGGTACCTGTTATATGCTTTTTTATGGGCGTTCAAGAGCCCTTCCGTGGTGAGAGGGTTAACGTGACGATAGTGCGTTGTTATATGTGCGATTAGTTTGCTTGGGAAACAGATTAACTTGGTCATGTAGTGATGTACACCCTATGTGGTGGATTGTGTTCTTTTATTTAATAATTTTCATTTTAGTAAGCGTTGTTTCCACACGGCGATTTTGATAATTTAATTTGACTTTATATTGTCCTTGTCCCAATTTGGTTTGTTTAGTTTGCAAGTTTTACATTTTAATTAACATATGTACTAATCTATCTTGAAGGAGGGTCTTGGGAGTGTTTTTGTTTTAAGCTTGATAGAGGTCTAGGGATGAAACAAACAAACAATAAATTATAACAATTAAACACAAAAATCTCCCTTTAAGATTTGTATGGCCTATTTATATTGACTAGACTAAATTATTCTGTCTCCCTTATTAATATATCAATCAATTCATTGCAGAAATCCAAGGAGATCTCCGGTGACCAAGCGACAGAAGGGATCAACCGCAAGCTGACGGTGTTGATCGGTGACCTGCGACCCGGAGAGATGTATAACTTCCAGTTCTACACCACCGCTCACACTGTATCCAGCCAAACTACCACGCTAACCACCAGGACACGTTAGTACTATACTGTATCTCTCGCTCTCGCTCTCTCTCTCTCTCTCTCTCTCTCTCTCTCTCTCTCTCTCTCTCTCTCTCTCTCTCTCTCTCTCTCTCTCTCTCTCTCTCTCTCTCTCTCTCTCTCTCTCTCTCTCTCTCTCTCTCTCTCTCTCTCTCTCTCTCTCTCTCTCTCTCTCTCTCTCTCTCTCTATCTCTCTCTCTCTCTCTCTCTCTCTCTCTCTCTCTCTCTCTCTCTCTCTCTCTCTCTCTTGCTCTCTCTCTCTCTCTCTCTCTCTCTCTCTCTCTCTCTCTCTCTCTCTCTCTCTCTCTCTCTCTCTCTCTCTCTCTCTCTCTCTCTCTCTCTCTCTCTCTCTCTCTCTCTCTATAGATATATATATATATATATATATATATATGTTGCGCAAGACATATTGAAGGCCTTCAATAGATTCTGGCACAAAACCTTCATTTGAAAAACTTCTTCGGTTTATATTCCATCTGTGCCTTTGTCTCTAATTTCCTTTGCGGCCGTTTCATAGCTGTGGTTGGGGACGGCCACCATTCACTTCCTCAACCTATCAATTCATATATATGTCTCCTTTTTTGTTACTCAATGGTCTGGTTAAACATATATATAGATTAACTTGCTCATGCAGTAATGTCCTACACCCTATGTGGTGGATTGTGTTCTTTTATTTATAAATTATTATTTTGCTTAAGCGTTGTTTCCACATAGCGATTTTGATTAGTTGTTTTGTCTCTTTACCGTGTTCGTCCAAGTTTTGGTTTGTTTATTTTGCAAGTTTTACAATTTAAACTTTATATATACAGTACACTTTAATATGTTTTTAATATGTTAATAATATGTTGATATTTTCTCTTTGTCCAGGTCCGGCCATAACCTCTGACGTGAACATAGTGAGCCAGGATGAGAACGAGGTGTTAACAGTGCGGTACACCCCGACCCCCATCGCTGTATCCACCTTTGACACGTACCGCTTCATGTTGTCTGACCCGGATGTTGAGGTCAAGGAGAAGCCGGCCAGTGATGAGGAGAGGAAGGTACGGACATTATTTACTCATAATTTTAGTTATCGTTTAATCCAAAAACTGCTAGAACCTGTACAAAGTAAAAGATCAAGTGGAGGGGGCGTGGGGTATGAAGGGAGGGGGCGTGGGGTATGAAGGGAGAGAGGAATGGAGGATGTAGTATGGAGAGATGCCACTACAGTACAGTACTTTCAATTCTTAGACATTTTCCATCACTGGCACAATATTTGAAAGGTTGTTTTTACACGTTTAAATACCGTGATTCCGGAACGACCGTCATAATCCCTGGGTTAATAATATAAGTTTTGCCCCTAGTCTAAAGAAAACGCATCCTCCGAGCCGCTTCAAAATTAAGATGAAAAATAAAAGCTGTGATTCAGGTTGCATCCCACCAGAAAATTAATGACAAAGTGTATTCAAGCTAACCTAGCAGATATTGATAATGCTACTATCATATACTCCGATATTGCCTTTCTAAACTGCTCGTGAGACACCGGCTTTATTTAATTTTGGCTATACAGTGGTGCACCAACTTTCGCTACATCTCGATTCGCGGATCGCACTTTCGCGGCAGTGTCTAAATATCCCGCCGATTTGAGTTTGGCGGTAAAAACTCGCATTTTCGCGCCCGAGCTTCGAAAATGAAGGCCTATTCAGCCACAAGCAAGAGGATTCGGTAGAGGAAAAATAAATGTTTGTGTCGAAACACGACCCAATACCAGTATATAGTCACCCAATGACTATAACTAATCAATACACATACTTACAAATACTCAATACAATTATTTGTACTTACAAATAGGCCTACTCATGTTGAACGTACCTAGCCTAGTCACCCAATGACCCAGAATTGCTAAACCAACTAAAACTGGAATTGGTACACTTACTTACAGATATTCAATACTTAATGAGTCTATAATACTGATTAGCAAAGCATTATAATAGGTTACACTGCTTAGACATAAGGTTATAAGGTTAACCTGTGCCACCGCCATAGGCGCCATTTGCAAATGCACTGTTTTGGGTTCAAGCGGCGCCATGATGCCATCTAGTGGCCTTAACTGAAACTGATGTCTTGGTTCAAATTATAGGCGCATTTTTGCTTGAGTTTTGGCTCGAGCCAAAATGCACCTCATAGTATCATATACGGTTGGAGCATCAGTATCGTACCGTAACGCTAAGTTCACTAACTGAACTCTACCAAAACATTGCATAGGCCTATGGCGGTGGTTCAGAAGAAGTATAAGAACTGTAATTCATTATTATGCCTTGCTAATCAGCACTATAGACTCATTAAAATATTGAGTACCTGTAAGTAAGTGTACCAATTCCAGTTTTCGTTGGTGTATAGCAATTCTTTGTCATTGGTTGCCTAGGTTTGTTCAACTTGGGAGTGAGTTTTCGTACATGCCCGGTCCCTATTAAATTAATTCCCATTACCTCAATGCCCCAACTTTCGCTAATCGCACTTTCGCGCCACTTTCGGCGGTCCCTATTGGCCGCGAAAGTTGGTGCACCACTGTACAAATTTATAGAAAAGCAGTGTTACCAATTTCTGCGGTTGGGCTTAAGCGACCCTCCCCCGTAAACAGGTACAAGCTAGATAATAGAGTGAGTTGCCTCGCTAGGGCTGTTGTAAAAGTCATCTTCCCTAACCATCACCAGACCTAGTGGAAGCATATAAGGGTGATTCATTCGTGGCCACCCCCTCTCTGGGATTAAGGCGTCTATCACCATATTGACTAATTCCTTGAACGTGACGATAGGGCGTTGTTATAATGCGCAGAATTTCGATGTGTGTATCCTACGTTCGTGTCCTTGGAGTGCCACATGTACAGTATTTTTTTAATTTCATTAATTGAGTTTAGAAGTAAAGTTGGATTGGTGAAAAAATATGAATGCAGTACATAGGAAATGGTTAACTATTCCTTATTGCGCTTGGTGTAGTTGGTCAAAACTGGAATATCGTCCTGACTATCCGGATGGTCTGGTTAAATTCCTTGAACGTGACGATAGTGCGTTGTTCTGTGTGCGATTAGTTTGCTTGGGAACCAGATTAACTTGCTCATGTAGTAATGTACACCCTATGTGGTGGATTGTGTTTTTTATTTATTTTGCAAGTTTTAAATTAGAATTAGAAAAGGAACAACTTGAGATGGTTCGGCCATATGGAACGTATGGAAAGCGAGAGAATGACTAAGAGGGTGTACGAGAGCGAGGTGGAGGGACAGAGGGGGAGAGGTAGACCGAATATGAGGTGGAAGGATGGAGTGAGGAACTACATGAACGAAGGCGGTGCTGGTTGGGGGGGAGGGGCGTCGACTGACTGGGGACAGAGGTGCATGGGGGCGGTTCGTTCGTGGCGTCAGGCAATAGATAGATAGAGATAAATTAGAATTTCTACATTTTATTTTATTAAGCGTTATTTCCACAGCGATCTTGATTACTTCTTTTGCATTTTATCTTGTGTCTTCGCAGCTTTGGTTTGTTTATTTTGCAAGTTTTACAGTTTAATAGATAGATAGATAGAGACAAATTTCTGCCAGGTTTGCTTGAATACACCCTAGTTACAATTTGTGTTTCTTCCCATCAGATCACTTTTGACGGCCTGGTAGCTGGTCGGTATTACAACGTGACGACCTGGACGGTGTCGGGTGGAGTGACCAGCCTGCCGGTATTACGCCAGGTCCGACTCTTCCCTCGCTCCGTCTCGAACATCACCGCCACATATATCACCGACACGGAGATAACCCTCGCATGGACACAACCAGAGGGAGAGTTTGATTCGTTTGAGGTTAGTTAAAGGGGGGGGGGGGAGATTTCCACTTGAGGGATTATTTTCTTTACCCCTTTCTCCCTCATGTTTAGCCCCATTGCTTTTGAGGTTTTAAGACGTTCGCCCCATTAGTTTGGCGTTTTAAAGAACTTTCGCCCCATTTATGTCACCTTTAAGACCTTTCGTGCCATTTAGGTGTCGCTTTTTTCCTGGCGAGCGATAGCGAGCCTGTAATTTAAGAGGAACCGGCCTTCGGCCGGGAAATTTTTCTACCGAAAAATGTACAAATTTATCTTGAAAGGGAGTCAAGGGGGTGTAATTTCAAGCTTGATGGAAGTCTAAGAAACACACTAAAAACCTCCCCTTAACAACATCTAGGCCTGCAATTCTCAAGTTTGGATTGTTTATGATATTAAAAACTTTATTTTTTGTAATTGTATGATAGAACTGACAAAATGGCATCTTTCTCTCTGTGATTGTATGCTTTGCTGATACTGTATTTACTGTATTGATGCAATACCTGTATTTGTAGTTTATCCGAGCTAGGACTGTCGTTATGTTTTAACTATGTATTATAATTAATTTATAATGTGTTTTAATCGCTTTAACTTTTAGATCACTGATGACATTAACCCTCTCCGACATATGACACGATTTTGAGCCGATTAGGGATACTTTAAAGCCTTTGTTACCATCAGGGGTATTTAGAAACCTTTAGTTTAGTTACTTCAACCTCTGCAGTTGTCTTTGAGTTAGCTGTGTTGAGCCTATTGGGGATACTTTAAAGCCTTTGTTACCATCAGGGGTATTTAGAAACCTTTAGTTTAGTTACTTCAACCTCTGCAGTTGTCTTTGAGTTAGCTGTGTTGAGCCTATTGGGGATACTTTAAAGCCTTTGTTACCATCAGGGGTATTTAGAAACCTTTAGTTTAGTTACTTCAACCTCTGCAGTTGTCTTTGAGTTAGCTGTGTTGAGCCTATTGGGGATACTTTAAAGCCTTTGTTACCATCAGGGGTATTTAGAAACCTTTAGTTTAGTTGCTTCAACCTCTGCAGTTGTCTTTGATTTAGCTGTGTTGAGCCTATTGGGGATACTTTAAAGCCTTTGTTACCATCAGGGGTATTTAGAAACCTTTAGTTTAGTTGCTTCAACCTCTGCAGTTGTCTTTGAGTTAGCTGTGGGCAGAAAACTAATTTTGGAGAGGTAATTATAAGAGTGAGATAATTCTATTGCTTATCTGGCAACCTCTGCGTCATATGAGTCTGAAGGGGTTAAGAATATGTCGAAACGTTTGAAAATATGAATAGGCTATACAGTACAGATGTTGTTCGCTGCCTCACTCCTTGTCTTAATCCAACATTTGTATTGTAGGTGAAATATCTGAGTGAAGAGGAAGTGGAGGAAAAGTCCACAAGCTCCAACTTCCTGACCCTTGGAGAGCTGCGGCCGCACCGGAACTACACCTTCACCGTGAGGACCCGCGCCGGCAGCCTTGACAAGATCCTTATGAAGCAGAGTATTCCCGTCTCTGCCACCTTCCCCACCATGGAGAGTACGCCAGGCAAGGTTAGAGATATGCATATACTTTATACTTACCGGTACATGCTTATCAAAATCCAGGTAGATGGGACTCGTCAGCCTTGGTCGGCAACTTGTCTAGAGGAGTGAACCTTATACAAATTCATACTACTGTACTGTACTTACATAAGGGTGAAGCAGGTTAGTGTAGGAATTAGCTTTTACACCATACCCGAAAGAGGATTTATGAAGCTCCGATCTTACTCTCAACCATCTGAACAATTTTACCAATACACCTAAACTTCGTTAGATGCGGGAATAGCCTCACGAAAATATGCCAGGGCCTGGGATTGAACCCGGGACCCTTAGGCTATGAGGCGAACACCTTACCAGTGTCACCAAGAAAGATATCCCACTTGGCAAGGTCGGCTCAAGTTATTTCCGCATCCGGTCTGTTTTAGGCTAACCTATTTTCACTGACTTTACATTAGTGGATAGACTAGCCGAACACCACTGTAGAAAAATAGTGCTAACAAGATACATAGAAGGCCTCGAAGTCGGACGGACCTAAATTGAGTGGTCAATCCTGTAAGTCCTTCAGTAAACTGGCATGGGTTGTCCCTCTTACAGGGGATAGGTCTGCTTGGGGGAATTTTGTGTATGGCCACCCTCATTAAGGGGAGTAAGGCGTCCGGCAATAGATAGATAGACTTTTTATATTTACGTTATACTTTGAGTGACAGACCATAGTGCGGTTGGTAGAGCACTGGGTAAGAGTTGTGTTATCGGGCGTACCACTACCGACATACAACATAAATCATCTATAAATACTTAACCAAACTAAAAAGCCTAACCTAACCTAGTATTCTCATTACTACATGAATAATAGGTTAGGTTGTTTGGTTAGGTTAATGTTTTAGAGAAGAGTAATGCTGTATGTCGGTAGTGGTACGCCCTATAACACACCGGGCACTGGCTTGCAAACAGAGAGGTGGAGGTTGGAGGTTCTGTTATCGGTAGACGACAGTGTTGTTGGTGGATGGTGTGGGATATAGACTATTTTTTTTCCAGTTCCTAGTAAATTGCCGACTTGCGAGTTTCGTTCTATAAGGAAGTCGGAGCTGTAAACAACGATATTTAACAGAATTTACAGCTAAAATACGGTCGTAGTACATTTGTATATACACAAAACCCAATTCAACATACTATTTATCCATCAGAAACGTACATTATTCTTGCATTTCTGTTTAATGGACAAATATGAAACAGAAATATATGCATCATTGTGCCATTTTTTTTATGTAGCCTATTATAATTTACATTCTTTCATTCTCTAGGTGGCCAAATTTTCTCCGATTGAAGTGACTCCGACTCTGATAAAGTTGAAGTGGGCGTTACCTCCCGACAAACAGAACGGCATCCTCTTGGGCTTCAATATAGAGTATGGTCTTAAGGTAAGGGTTTGTTAAGGTTCGTTTTCATCTATTCATTTTTATATATATATACTGTATATATATTTTTTTTAAGGGTTAATTTCTATGTATTTCTTTTGTTGTTTTCGAGTTTGCTCCCTAGACCTCCCTTAAGGTTTTTTTTTTAGTTGATTCCCTAGACTTCAATCAAGCTTAAAATCACTCCTAGACCCCCTTTCAAGATAAATTTGTACATTTTTTGGTAGAAAAATGTCCCGGCCGAAGGCCGGTTCCCCTTAAATTACAGGCTCGCTATCGCTCGCCAGGAAAAAATTGACACCTAAATGGCACGAATGGTCTTAAAATTGACAGAAATGGGGCAAGGGGTCTTAAATTCGCCAAACTAATGGGGCGGACGTCTTAAAATCTCAAAAGCAATGGGGCTAAACATGAGGGAGAAAGGGGTCAACAAAAAAATCCCTCAAGTGGAGATCTCCCCTTAAAACATACCCCGAAGACCCCCATTCAAGATGAATTTGTACATTTTTCAGTAGTAAAATGACTCGGACCAAATTGCAAGCTTGCTATGGCACAGCAGGAAAAAAAAAAATGTCACCTATTATATATGGCTCAAGAGGTCTTAAAATTGACAACTAAATGGGGCAAAAGGTCTTAAAATTGACAACTAAATGGGGCAAAAGCTCTCATATAATAACCAAATTAATGGAGCAAATGTTTTACAATCTCAAAGCTAATTGGGGCTAAACATGAGGGAGAAGGGGGTCCAGACAATACTTCCTCCAGATAAACATAACATATATATATATACTGTAGTGATGGGCTTCAGTATATAAAGTACCATGGTGTTAACCCTTTGAGTACCAACGACGGGTGGTATAGTTTATTCTAACTATATTTAGACCATATTTTGCAGCTTAGGAAGAATCTGTGGTAGTTAAAAGTGTTGACTGAGATAGTTTAAAGCTTTATTATTGCTTGAGGTACTTCCTAAGCTGAAGAAACTCATCTAATAGTTGCCAGAATATGATGAAAAGTACATCCCTGGTACTGAATGGGTTAAGTAACCCTTAACCATCGGCGCTCGACAATGTCGAGTTAAAGAAAAGGTGCCCATATGCGGGCCTCGACATATGTCGAGTGCGATTTTGAGCACGTAATGTGCTCTGAGAGAGAGCTGAGCGGTGCGAGGAGCATAGATTGCCTCCTGACCGCTCGCCACCACCGCCGTGGGTCGACTGAAATTTATTACACCCTCCTCCACCCTCTCTCACTCGCTACACGGGGAATTATGCAAGGAAATTACCTTATTTTAGGGTTTTTGCACTCGTGTTGCACGATCGTTGCAAGAGAACCAGTGGTCGAAGAAGGATGGTTCGGGTGTCATTGGAAAGCTCTGTTTACGCCCTTTCAGGGATAGATACTTACCTGTATTACGCTCTGGGTTTTGTTTGTGCATGAAAAAGAGCACGGAAACAACCCCATTTAAGGTAAAACCACCCGCTTGGCGGGTAGTAGAAGTTACCGACCCACCCGCTCTTATTGTGTAAGGTATGGCATAAAGAAGATAATAATGTTGTGTTATAGAGACCTATTAAATTACTTTTTATACTTTTATCTTCTGTATTGTCAATATTTACTGGTGGATGGTACTCGTTAGTCTTGGTCAGCAACCCATCTAGGGGAGTCAACCTTATAAATATCTGGGTGGATGGTACTCGTTCACCTTGGTCAGCAACCCATCTAGGGGAGTCAACCTTATAAATATCCGGGTGGATGGTACTCGTTCACCTTGGTCAGCAACCCATCTAGGGGAGTCAACCTTATAAATATCTGGGTGGATGGTACTCGTTCACCTTGGTTAGCAACCCATCTAGGGGAGTCAACCTTATAAATATCCGGGTGGATGGTACTCGTTCACCTTGGTCAGCAACCCATCTAGGGGAGTCAACCTTATAAATATCCGGGTGGATGGTACTCGTCCACCTTGGTCGGCAACCCATCTAGGGGAGTCAAACCTTATAAATATCCGGGTGGATGGTACTCGTCCACCTTGGTCGGCAACCCATCTAGGGGAGTCAACCTTATAAATATCCGGGTGGATGGTACTCGTTCACCTTGGTCGGCAACCCATCTAGGGAAGACAATTTTATAAATATCCGGGTGGATGGTACATGTTCACCTTGGTTGGCAACCCATCTAGGGGAGTCAACCTTATAAATATCCGGGTGGATGGTACTCGTCCACCTTGGTCGGCAACCCATCTAGGGGAGTCAACCTTATAAATATCCGGGTTGATGGTACTCGTTCGCCTTGGTCGGCAACCCATCTAGGGGAGTCAACCTTATAAATATCCGAGTGGATGGTACTCGTCCACCTTGGTCAGCAACCCATCTAGGGGAGTCAACCTTATAAATATCCGGGTTGATGGTACTCGTTCGCCTTGGTCGGCAACCCATCTAGGGGAGTCAACCTTATAAATATCCGAGTGGATGGTACTCGTCCACCTTGGTCGGCAATCCATCTAGGGGAGTCAACCTTATAAATATCCGGGTGGATGGTACTCGTCCACCTTGGTCGGCAACCCATCTAGGGGAGTCAACCTTATAAATATCCGGGTGGATGGTACTCGTCCACCTTGGTCGGCAACCCATCTAGGGGAGTCAACCTTATAAATATCTGGGTGGATGGTACTCGTTCACCTTGGTCGACAACCCATCTAGGGGAGTCAACCTTATAAATATCCGGGTGGATGGTACTCGTTCACCTTGGTCGGCAACCCATCTAGGGGAGTCAACCTTATAAATATCCGGGTGGATGGTACTCGTTCACCTTGGTCGGCAACCCATCTAGGGGAGTCAACCTTATAAATATCCGGGTGGATGGTACTCGTCCACCTTGGTCGGCAACCCATCTAGGGGAGTCAACCTTATAAATATCCGGGTGAATGGTACTCGTTCACCTTGGTCGGCAACCCATCTAGGGGAGTCAACCTTATAAATATCCGGGTGGATGGTACTCGTCCACCTTGGTCGGCAACCCATCTAAGGGAGTACACATTTTACATATCTGTACTGCTCACCTAAGGGTGAAGCAGGTTAGTGGATGTACGAGCCGCACACCACGGTAGAAAAAAGTGCTAAAGAGATAAATAGAGGGCCTCTGAGTCGGACGGACCCTAAGTTGAGTAGTCAATCCTACAAAGTCCTTAAATAAACTAGCACAGGTTGTCTTCAAAGAGGATAGGTCTGCTTGAGGGAGTTTTGTTTATGGCCACCATCATAAAGGGGAGTAAGGAGTCCAACAATAGATAGATAGATAGATAGATAGATAGATAGATAGATAGATAGAAGACCGACAAAGATGAGACTGTAGGTTATAGATAGATAGATGGATAGATAGATGGATAGATAGATAGATAGATAGATAGAAAGATAGAAAGATAAAAGACCGACAAAGATGAGACTGTCGGTTAAAGGACGGCTTATTTTTCTCAAGTTATTGACATGTCTTGTAAGTTCTCTTTTCTGGTTATTCTTATACGGTACAATTTTTACTCTGATTAGGAAGGGTATATGGAAGTCAGAGGGTTGTTGTTGTTGTTGTTCCCCAAGCTGCCTGGCCGAACAGCCCCAAGGCCCCAAGCAAGGCCAAGGCCATAACCGAGCGCCCCCACAGAACCCTCCCTGCCGACCACAATAAAGCCTGGGTGACCGAAGCCACTCCATGGCGGGGAGCTGGGGAGGGTGCGGAAACGCCCGGGAAACCAAAGCCCCACCCAGGGCCCTGTGCCCCTCAGCAATTATGAAGAGAAAGTTGAGGGGCAAAGGAAAAATGTGATGCTTTGGCTTCCAATCTTGGTGGATTGGGAGGTCAATCCACGGAAGAGACGCCGTCACTTGAGATCTAGAAAATATATAAGTAAAAGGAACAGTCAGAGTAAGCTATGGGTATGGCAGAGATCGCTCCGTTCTCACTCTGATAGACCAGCCCATCACCAGAGGGTTAATTGAGATAGTCCACGCTTTTCATTCCCACAGTTCCTTCCTAAGCTGTATAAAATCGTCTAATGATAGCCAGAATAAAGCGTCGAAATGCGGCACAATCCTCAAGAGGTTAAAAATAATGTGGGTATAATCCTGTGTAGCGGGGAGACCTGTACTTACATCTCCATACATTGCAATATATTTTGACATTTTACATTCATAAATAGTCCACTAACTCTCTCACGACCATAGGACGCAGAGGTTGCCAGATTAACCCTCTCACGACCATAGGATGCAGAGGTTGCCAGATTAACCCTCTCACGACCATAGGACACAGAGGTTGCCAGATTAACCCTCTCACGACCATAGGACGCAGAGGTTGCCAGATTAACCCTCTCACGACCATAGGACGCAGAGGTTGCCAGATTAACCCTCTCACGACCATAGGACGCAGAGGTTGCCAGATTAGCAATAAGAAAAAGATTACTCTCACTGTTATAATTACCTCTCCAAAATTAGTTTTCTGCCCACAGCTAACTCAAAGACAACTGCAGAGGTTGAAGTAAACAAACTAAAGGTTTATAGATACCCCTGACGGTAACAAAGGATTTAAAGTATCCCTAATAGGCTCAAAAATCGCGTCCGGATGTGAGAGGGCTAATATACTAGATTAGGTTAGGTTAGGTTTTGGTTAGGTTAGGTTAAAATGGAAAACTTGCAAACTAAAACGGGGATGATACACGATAAAGATAAAATAACTTATGAAAATCGCTATGTAGAAATCACGCTTACAGCACCCCATACCATTAAACACAGCACCCCATACCATTAAACACAGCACCCCATACCATTAAACACATCATAGAAGCCTGCATTTCACACAACCACTTACGCCAACAACACAATCTACACTCAATGAGAGCTCTGTGGGAAAGCCCGATCGTGGCCATGGCCTTCCTCAGGGACTCGGGGCTGTTCGGCCAGGCAGCTTAGGGAACAACAACAACAACAACAACGCTTACTAAAATCAAATTGTTTGCAATATTGATATACAGTATTGCAATTGTAATGTAAAACTTGCAAAATAAACAAACCAAAACGTATACAAAGGAGTACAAAGGAAATCAAGCAACAACAGGTCTAGTGACCCTTCTAGGCTGCTTGTCCTCCAAAACACTGAGGATCAAGTGTCCAAACAGTGGTTTAGAGTGGGTAAGGGAACATTGGAAAGGGAACTACTGCCCTGGAACTAATGTCCGTGGCAGGATTAGGAAGTTAGTAGGGGACAGATGGGTTAGTAACTGAGGGGGGGATAAAATAAAGTTATTCATTTACAAACGCAGTCAGTCGCGGGTTTGATGCGAGATATTTGTCTAGGCGGAGTTTAAATGAATCAACGGTGATGCAGTCTATAACGTCTCAGTCAAAATAAAACACAATAATTAATCAAAGTCTCTATGTGGAAACAACGCTTAAAGGGGAGATTTCCACTTGAGGGATTTTTTTCTTGACTCTTTTCTCCCTCATGTTTAGCCCCATTGTTTTCCTAATGTTAAGACGTTCGCCCCATTATTTTGACGATTTTAAGAACTTTCAACCCAGTTCTGTCAATTTTAAGACCTTTCGTGCCCTTTAGGTGTCGATTTTATCCTGGCGAGCGATAGCGAGCCTGTAATTTAAGAGGAACCGGCTTTCAGCCGGGACATTTTTCTACCGAAAAATGTACAAATTTATCTTGAAAGGGGCTCAAGGGGGTGTAATCTTAAGCTTGATGGAGGTCTAGGGAACAAACTAAAAACCTCCCCTTAATATATAGTATATGATAATGTTCAATGTTTCTTAGCATCTGAAAAACAGTTCTTCCTGCTACACAGACCTTACCATAATTTGTTGCGACTCTTTTCAGGGTTCGCGCGACACCAGCGTGCAGACGTTTGGGCCGGATGACCTGGAGGGGACCATAGCCAACCTGGTGCCGGGCAAGACCTACACGTTCACCATAGAAGGAAGAACTAAGATTGGTCCGGGGCAGGTCAAACGTTGGGAGCAGACTATGCCAATATGGGGTATGGGTTCTACAAGGTGTCAAAATAGGACACTTTCGTTTGTCAGTATTTCATATCATCTGATAACTGTGTTGTTATTGTTGTTGTTCCCCAAGCTGCCTGGCCGAACAGCCCTGAAGCCCAGAGCAAAGCCAAGGCCACAACCGAGCGCCCCCACAGAACCCTCCCTGCTTACCACAATAAAGCCTGGGTGACCGAAGCCACTTCATGGCGGGGAGCTGAGGAGGGTGCGGAAACGCCCGGGAAACCAAAGCCCCACCCAGGGCCCTGTGCCCCTCAGCAATTATGAAGAGAAAGTTGAGGGGCAAAGGAAAAATGTGACGCTTTCGCTTCCGATCTTGATAGATTGGGAGGTCAATCCACGGAAGAGGCGCCGTCACTTGAGATCTAGAGAATATATAAGTAAAAGGAACAGTCAGAGTAAGCTATGGGTATGGCAGAGATCGCTCAGTTCTCACTCTGATAGACCAGCCCATCACCACATGATGACTGTGTTGGTGGTGTAATGGTTTAGATGCTTATGTTCTGGATGTGGTGTCCCAAGTTTGAATCCCTTTCATTAATTTATTCAAGTGTATTGGGGTTTGTAATGGAGGATTAATGTTAAGAATGGAGTGTTCCTTAATTGCCAGTACAGTACTTCTATTATCTAGTAATGTCAATACTTCATATCATCGGGTATTGTCAGTATTTCATATCATCTGTTTTTTGTCAATACTGTACTTCAAATGCTGTTGTATATTCCCCCCAGCACCCCCGGAGCCAAGCCACCAAGTGTTCCCAACAGAAGTGTCCCGCACGGCCACCACCATAAGTGTCCGTTACCGCAGGAACTACTTCTCCGACCAGCACGGGCCCGTCACCGGCTACAGCATCATTGTGGCCGAGGATGACTCTAAAATCTCTCGTGGGGTGGAGATGCCCGGATGGAGAGATGTGCAGGGATATTCCAACTGGCCTCCATACCAGGTCTGTTGTTGCTTGCTTTGGCGCAGTATATTTGCGATGGTTCCATGCTTGCCTGGAACTTGAGACTTCTAAGTAACTTAACCGCTATCTATCATGCCTGTGTCTGTCTATCTCTTTCTCTCTTTGGTATATATATGTGTGTGTGTGTGTATATATATATATGTGTGTGTGTGTATATATATATATATATGTGTGTGTGTGTATATACGGTATATGTGTGTGTGTGTAATGTATATGTACAGTATTTACCTATTTGTAGTTTACAGGAATCTACAGCGCTCGTGTTGTCCTGTCTTAGTTACTTTATAATCAACCCATTTTACTTAGACAAGTATCGTAATGGATATTCCCAGTTCCCAGTATTTTGGACTAACATATCATAACTTATGTTGTCCTATTTCCATATTTACTTTTATCCAACCTAGATTTGAACATGTTAATGTTCCTCGCTCTCACCACCTCCTCCTCCAAGTTGTTCCAAGTCTCTATACTCCTATATGGGAAGCTGAATTTCTTTGTGTCCTTACGACATCTGCCCTTCCTCAGCTTAAACTCGTGCCCTCTTGTCCTTCCATCATCCTTCATGAATAGATCTTCCCTATCTACTTGTTCCAAATTTTTACTCCCTTGAACATCGTTATTAAGTCGCCTCGTTCCCTTCTCTCTTGCAAGGTAGGCAGTTGTAGTGTCTTAAGTCTTTCCTCATATGTCAACTCCTTCAATCTTGGGATCATCTTCGTTGCTATCCTTTGGACTTTCTCTAATTTGTTTATATGTTTTTTCAAATGTGGTGACCATATCACTGATGCATATTCTAATCTTGGTCTTATCATAGTCATTATCAGTTTTCTTAACATTTCTTCATCCAAATAGTTAAATGCCACTCTCATATTGGTTATTATTCCATATGCTCCTCCAATGATCATGTTAATATGCTTCTCTGGGGATAGATCATCTTGTATTATCACAACAAGGTCCTTCTCATGCCGTGTTTTGCCGATTATTTCAATCTAATTTGTACTCCCAGCTTGGCCTTATCTCACTTGTTCCCACTTCCAAAACATGACACTTTTCTGCATTGAAACTCATTTTCCAGGTTTGGCTCCATCTGTGCAACTCATCTAGGTCCTTTTGAAGATCCTGACAACTTTCTATACAGGTGACATTCTTCATGATCTTAGCGTCATCCGCAAACATATTCATATGACTATTCAAGTTTTCTGGCATGTCATTTACATAAAGTAGGAACATTATCGGACCCAACACTGATCCCTGTGGTACTCCGCTCGTCACACTCCTCCACTGTGAATATTCGCCTCGTATCGTGGTCCTCATTTCTCTTCCTATTAAAAAGTTTTCCATCCATTTTAACATCCTACCATGTACACCTCCAACAACCTGCAATTTCCACAATAACCTTTTGTGAGGCACCCTGTCAAAGGCCTTTTTCAGGTTCAGGTAAACAGTCAACCCATCCCTCTCTCTCCTGTGTAACATCTACAACTCTGCTATAAAAGCTTAATAAATTAGATACACAAGATCTCCCTTCCCTGAATCCAAACTGTTTCTCGCTAAGCACCCCCTGTCCCTCAATGAAGTGTGTCCACTTTTTCCTTATAATTTTCTCACAAATTTTACAAACAATGCTGGTGAGGGACACCGGTCTGTAGTTAAGCGGATTTTCTCTTTCTCCTCCTTTGTAAATTGGTACTATGTTAGCTCTCTTCCATTCCACTGGCAGGTCTCCCTCTACACTCAGGTATGTCTGTGTGGATGTGTATGTGTTGGGAGGAAGGAAAGATGCAGATATGGATGGATAGATAGATCAATAGAGAGAGATATATACAGTAAACATCTTACAATATCTCACCTGATTATTCATTGTGTAGGGATATTCCAGCTGGCCTCCGTACCAGATTATGTTGTTGCTTGCTTTCCAATTTTAGGGAGGCATATTAACATTTTACAGTATTTCACCTGATCATATATGTATTAAAATGTAAAACTTGCAAACAAAGTGAAACCAAAACAGGGACAAAGACAATATAAAGTCAAAACAAAATATGAAAATCGCTACCGTATGTGGAAACAACGCTTACTAAACTAAAATTTATAAAATTTATGAAATGAAAGAACACAATCCACCACATAGGGTGTACATTACTACATGAGCAAGTTAATCTGGTTCCCAAGCAAACTAATCGCACATATAACAACGCACTATCGTCACGTTCAGGGAATTAGTCTCTATTTGGGAAGTATTGTAGAGCTTAGCCTGTCATTACACTGTACCGTACTCTGTTCATAAATGGTCGCATCCTGTTGTTGTTGTTGTTCCCCAAGCTGCCTGGCCGAACAGCCCCAAGGCCCCGAGCAAGGCCAAGGCCATAACCGTCCGCCCCCACAGAACACTCCCTGCCGACCACAATAAAGCCTGGGTGACCGAAGCCACTCCATGGCGGGGAGCTGAGGAGGGTGCGGAAACGCCCGGGAAACCAAAGCCCCACCCAGGGCCCTGTGCCCCTCAGCAATTATGAAGAGAAAGTTGAGGGGCAAGAGAAAAATGTGACACTTTGGCTTCCAATCTTGGTAGATTGGGAGGTCAATCCACGGAAAAGACGCCGTCACTTGAGATCTAGAAAATATATAAGTTAAAGGATCAGTCAGAGTAAGCTATGGGTATGGCAGAGATCGCTCAGTTCTCACTCTGATAGACCAGCCCATCACCATAAAGGAACAGTCAGATTGCTCAGTTCTCACTCTGATAGACCAGCCCATCACCATAAAGGAACAGTCAGAGTAAGCTATGGGTATGGCAGAGATCGCTCAGTTCTCACTCTGATAGACCAGCCCATCACCACTGGTCGCATCCTTATCTTCATTACCGAGCTGTGACTTGATTATACAACCAATGTACGGTCGCGCTAATAAGTCATGTCCCAGCTGTCATTACGTTTGGCTCACTCTGTGCTGTATTAATGTCTGTCAGATGATGAATAGGGTGGGTAAGTGTAGGAACATGTTGGTATATCTCACTCAAAACAAAAGAAAGCGTGTGTAAATATTGCTGGTACCAATTATTGATCAACACATAATCGGTGCCGAGACATCACTTATTAGCGCGAATGTACTGTATGAATAAAATTAGTTAACCCTTTCAAGATATGATGATGTATTTCTTTCCTGTTTTTTTACAATTACTGTATTAAACTATTTTCTACAGGTTTGGAAAGATAAATGGAAGGCGGAGGTTTAATTGAAGATAGTCTTTACCCTTTTAACCCTTGTCTAGCGGGGTGTTTTGGGCTCATTTGGGCATATTCAGGCCCTCCTGCATGATAAATCAAGCATCTGCATGAAAAAAAAAAATATTTAGCAAAAACCTAGGCACTAAAAGCTTCAAAATGAGACCAGAACGAGCTACGTAGCACTCGTGGTTCTCTTGCAGTGATGCCACGAACATGGGAGTTTAGCATATATCGGTATATTTTTCCCAGCTATGCTCACTACTGGCTACACTGCCGGCCTCTCGAGAACACAGGGAACATGAGTTAATGGGCGGTGGTAAGCCCTGGGAGTCGGCTGTCTGGCCCGCTGTGCTCCCGGCCATTTGCACTCTATTTTAACCCTTTAAAAGCCTTAATAATGCTCCTAACTTGCTGCAAATTGGTGCACGACTTAAGTCGAGCGCCGCCAATAAGGGGTTAAATCCCACAGATCCTTCCAAAGCTGTATATAATGTACAGTATGAGTATTTTCTCCACAGGTGACACCGTGACAGAACCATACTACCCGTTCTATAGTAAATTTTTCCGAGAAATTTGGTAGAAATATTAGCTCAAGTACTCTATAGGCAGTTTTATTGTTGTTGTTGTTGTTGTTCCCTAAGCTGCCTGGCCGAACAGCCCCGAGGCCCCGAGCAAGGCCAAGGCCATAACCGACATAACATAGGCAGTTTTATTCCAGCTGATGATAAATTGAATCCTTTAGTATCGCATTTCTCTATTCTTACTACTCTGTATCTGCGTCATATGATTGCCAAGTTGTTGTTGTTGTTGTTGTTGTTCCCTAAGCTGCCTGGCCGAACAGCCCCGAGTCCCAGAGGAAGGCCATGGCCACAATCGGGCTTTCCCACAGAGCTCTCATTGAGTGTTGTTGTTGTTGTTGTTGTTCCCCAAGCTGCCTGGCCGAACAGCCCCAAGGCCCCGAGCAAGGCCAAGGCCATAACCGTCCGCCCCCACAGAACCCTCACTGCCGACCACAATAAAGCCTGGGTGACCGAAGCCACTCCATGGCGGGGAGCTGAGGAGGGTGCGGAAACGCCCGGGAAACCAAAGCCCCACCCAGGGCCCTGTGCCCCTCAGCAATTATGAAGAGAAAGTTGAGGGGCAAAGGAAAAAATGTGACGCTTTGGCTTCCAATCTAGGTAGACTGGGAGGTCAATCCACGGAAGAGACGCCGTCACTGGAGATCTAGAAAATCTAAAAGTAAAAGGAACAGTCAGAGTAAGCTATGGGTATGGCAGAGATCGCTCAGTTCTCACTCTGATAGACCAGCCCATCACCAGTTAGATTGTGTTGTTGGTGTAAGTGGTTGTGTGAAATGCAGTCTTCTATGATGTGTTTAATGGTATGGGGTGCTGTGTTACATCCCGGGCAGGTGTCAAGTTTTCATAATTACCTTTAGCAACATATTTCTCTACAAGATCTTGGTAATAGCCTAGTAATCAGGATGGCCAGATACCAAAATACTGTCAGCTGGAAATAACAGACTACGGTATCGTCCTTTTTGAGTTATTTTCTTACAGTTTCTTACAGTAGATCCTCTGGAAAAAGGCAAACTATGCCTGTGTATCCAGCTCAGTACCAGTACTTGCACTGCTGCGGTCGTTCACGGTGTTGGGGGCGGCGGTAGCAGACGCAACATATTTACTATTCTGTGTTTTTTTTTTTTTTTTTGAGTTATGAGAAATTAGGGTTGGTATTTTTGGCCTCCCTATAATGAACAGAGTATAATTTTGCGTGATTTCTCCCCAGGTGACGGAGCCGTACTATCCGTTCAATACTACGTTTGTGGAGGACTTTGACATCGGCACCGAGAAGAACTGCAAGGTCCAGATTGGCTTCTGTAACGGAGAACTCAAGCCAGGCACCACGTACAGGGTCAAGATCCGAGCCTACACCGCCAAGGATAAATTTGCTGACACTTACTTCAGTCACCCCATCACTACTGGTTAGTGCAGTATTGGTATAGTTTAATTATAGTTATTATATTATTGATGAGACAGAGTAAAGGGCGAGGGAATGCCAAAGTGGTGCCGCACAGACACTAAGAACTGGAACTTTAAATTTTGTTTTCTGTTTGGGCTCTGTCTCGAATCGGCCACCCCCACTTTCATGTTCCCTCGCCCGTTTCTCCGTCTCATCTAGTAAGTTTATTTTAAAAGGGGAGGAGGATTCCTAGCCTCACGCCCCGAAGAAAGAAAAGTAGTACAGTACTGTACAAGAAAAGAGACAGACAGAAATGGCTAAGGTTAGGTAGAGGATCCCTGTGGACAGGACCAGCCCTCACCTACCTTATGTATTTAAGATATTATTTATGTGGTATTTCTGATTTGGTCTGATGGTGTAATGGTTAGAGCGTGTAAGTTCTGTATGTAATATCCTGGGTTCCAATCCTGGGAGAATCACATCTATCTATCTATTGCCGGACGCCTTACTCCCCTTACGAGGGTGGCCATACATAGAATGCCCCCAAGCGGACCTATTCCCTGTGAGAGGGACAACCCGAGCCAGTTTAGTGAAGGACTTACAGGATTGACCACTCAATTTAGGATCGGTCCGACTCCAAGACCCTCTGTGTATCTTGTTAGCACTATTTTTCTACAGTGGTGTTCGGCTAATCCATCCACTAACCTGCCTTACCCTTAGGTAAGCAGTACGGATTTGTATCAGGTTTACTCCCCTAGACAGGTTGCCAACCAAGGCTAACGAGTCCCATCCACCCGGATTTGTATAAGGTTGTCTCCCCTAGATGAGTTGCCGACCAAGGCTAACGAGTCCCATCCACCCGGATTTGTATAAGGTTGTCTCCCCTAGATGAGTTGCCGACCAAGGCTAACGAGTCCCATCCACCCGGATTTGTATAAGGTTGTCTCCCCTAGATGAGTTGCCGACCAAGGCTAACGAGTCCCATCCACCCGGATTTGTATAAGGTTGTCTCCCCTAGATGAGTTGCCGACCAAGGCTAACGAGTCCCATCAGAATCCCATGCTTATATTAATTACATTTGGGGTGAAATTGGTTGGTAAGCGTTGTTTCCACACGGCGATATTGATATTTTGTTTTGACTTTATATTGTCTGTCCCAGTTTTGGTTTGACTTTGATTTGCAAGTTTTACATTTTAATTAAAAACGATGTTAAAAATGATTGATATTACAGAATTTGGGAGTGGCAATGTTGGTCTTGCTGTGGCAATCCCGTTGGTGTTGTTGGTGTTGGTGGTGGTGGTGGTGGTAATAATGAGGCGGCGTCGGGTGTGTCTCTTCCCTAAGAAGGCCATGGACCCCACCAGGAAGGACAGTGACATGCACTCACTCCCAGACTCCCTCATCGAAACAAGGTACAGTACTATTCAATAGTTTGTCGCTAATTTCTGTTTCCCCATCCTTTAGCTTAACCATTTCACGCTCCAGAACGCGATTGAGTCTTTACTGGGATACTTTAAAACCTTTGTGAACATCAGGGGTGCTTAGAAACCTTTAGTTTAAATTATCTCTGCAGTTGTGGCCAGAAAACTAAGTTTGGAGAGGTAATTATGTGATTAAGAAAGTTCTATTTCTGAACACTAAACCGTAACCCCCGGAACATGAAAGGGTTAACTTAAACCTGCAATATAATGATCAGTTTTCAAGTGTGGAGTTCAAGAATGGTAATTAAGGGGAGACTTCCACCTGGAGGATTTTTTTCTGAACCTCTTTCTCCCTCATGTTTAGCCCCATTGCTTTTGAGATTTTAATACGTTCGCCCTAGTATTTTTTAAATTTTAAGACATTTTACCCCATTTCTGTCAATTTTAAGACCTTTCGTGCCATTAAGGTGTTGATTTTTTCCTGGCGAGCGATAGCGAGCCTGTAATTTAAGAGCAACCGGCCTCTGGCCGGGAAATTTTTCTACCGAAAAATGTACAAATTTATCTTGAAAGGGGGTCTAGGGGGTGTAATTTATCTTGAAAGGGGGTCTACGGGGTGTAATTTATCTTGAAAGGGGGTCTAGGGGGTGTAATTTATCTTGAAAGGGGGTCTACGGGGTGTAATTTATCTTGAAAGGGGGTCTAGGGGGTGTAATTTTAAGCTTGATGAAAACGTAGGGAACAAACTAAATACCTGCCCTTAAGAATGCTTGGAAAGTGAGCGTGTAGACCCAGAAAACAGGAATGTTTCCTAACCACACATACATAAATTGAAAGACCGAGTGCTTCATATGATGTGCGGTTCCAGTCACATAGCTTAATGGCGACGCTCCAGGCATCCCTGTTCAGAACTGCCTCACTTGTCAGTTATTTAATACAAGGTCAGACTGTATGGTCTGATCTGATTATTACAAGTTTTAACCGTCTTCGTAGCGCAATGGATAAATGCACTGAATTTCGGTGTGAGCATCCTAGGTTCGAATCCCTGGGACTGCCACATGTATTTGTTGATTTCATTAATTGAGTTTAGGAGTAAAGTCGGTTGGCGGAGGTAACATAATAATATCTGAATTCCCTCCTTGCAGCCGACCCGTCAAGTTGAAGGACTTTGCTGCCCATTACCGGTTCATGGCAGCCGACTCAGAGTACCACTTCTCCGAGGAATACGAGGCCCTGAAGCACGTGGGTCATGACTTACAACGAGCCGCCGCCGACCTACCCGTCAACCGACCCAAGAACCGGTTCACCAACATCCTGCCTTACGATCACTCCCGGGTCAAACTCCAGCCCACTGATGATGAGGAGGGAACGGACTATATCAACGCTAACTTTGTACCGGTGAGATACTGGATCCCATTCTCCCTCATGTTTAGCACCATTTGTTCTGAGATTTTAACCCTCTCACATCCTGATGCAATTTTTGAGCCTATTAGGGATACTTTAAAGCCTTTGTTACCATCAGGGGTATTTAGAAACCTTTAGTTTAGTTACTTCAACCTCTGCAGTTGTCTTTGAGTTAGCTGTGTTGAGCCTATTGGGGATACTTTAAAGCCTTTGTTACCATCAGGGGTATTTATAAACCTTCAGTTTAGTTACTTCAACCTCTGCAGTTGTCTTTGAGTTAGCTGTGTTGAGCCTATTGGGGATACTTTAAAGCCTATGTTACCATCAGGGGTATTTATAAACCTTTAGTTTAGTTACTTCAACCTCTGCAGTTTTCTTTGAGTTAGCTGTGTTGAGCCTATTGGGGATACTTTAAAGCCTATGTTACCATCAGGGGTATTTAGAAACTTTTTTTTAGTTTATTTACTTCAACCTCTGCAGTTGTCTTTGAGTTAGCTGTGGGCAGAAAACTAATTTTGGAGAGGTAATTATAAGAGTGAGAGAACTCTATTTCTCATTGCTAATCTGGCAACCTCTGCGTCATAAGGATGCGAGAGGGTTAAGATGTTCACCCCGCTAGTTTTGCCTCATATGGGCTAATAGGCCTTCTGCAGATGTTCACCCCGCTAGTTTTGCCTCATATGGGCTAATAGGCCTTCTGCAGATTTCCATCATTCATATGTTAATTTGACTTTATATTGTCCTTGTCCCAATTTTGGTTTGTTTAGTTTGCAAGTTTTAAATTTTAATTCTAATATTCCATCATACATTATATCCAATATTATTAAAAAAAATAGTTAATGTATGGTGGTAAATGGTGCATTAGATCTTGTTACAATATTTCTCTAGCCTTCCAGAAAATGCAGTATTATTTTCCATTAGGTGAAGTCCTGGATTACCATCATAACAAAAAATAAGAAACTGTCATTAGATATTGTATAGTATAATATAACAGTACAGGACGGTCCCGCATAAAACGAGTATATGGTCGATAAACGAGGGCGTTTTATGCGATTTTGTTTTATGTGAACACAGCATTTTGGTGGCCCAATATCGTCAATGTTCACTGGAAGCGTAAATTTCCGTCAGGAGCGTACGATATTTTGTACGTTTTGTACGATATATTTTGTACGATATTTCGGCGCTCTATATGAAAACTCCTCGGATTTGCCCCACTTTGGCGGCGGACTCGTTTTATGTGATCACATTCGTTCTGATCGAAAATTAAATATTAATATTTTAAGTCGGTCGTTTTAATCGAGACTCGTTTTATGCGAACACGTTTTATGCGGGATCCTCCTGTAATAAAGAATAAACTATAATAGTCTAGCCTAATAAATTATCATAATTGATCAATATTCTCTTTTAGGGGTATAACTCTCCCATCGAGTAGCCTAAATCGTTCAGTATGAAGAATTTGTATTTATCAATATTCTGTTATTGTTTTTTCCCCTGTCCGGGCTCTGTCTCGAGTCGGCCACCCCCAGCTAAAAAAAAAAAAATAAATTATAATAATAAAGGGGTATGTGCCCGAGAATATAGATAGATAGATAGATAATTTTATTTCATAAAAAGATATATATATATATATACACTTTTTACAGAGTTATTTAAGTAATATACATTCAGCTAAAAGTCCTTAGTGCATAGTTGGTTCTGTGTTCTGTACGGTCGCACTAATAAGTCATGTCCCAGCTGTCATTATGTTTGGCTTCCTCTGTGCTGTATTAATGTCTGTCAGATGTTGAATAGGGTAGGTAAGTGTAGGAACATGTTTGTATTTTTCACTCGATATGAAGAAATGAAGCTTAGATATTGCTGATACCAATTATTGATCAAAACATACTTGGTGCCGAGACATGACTTATTAGCGCGATCGTACATAAACAGTTCTTGATCTGATAGCATTTAGCAATAAGTTCTTGATCTGATAGCATTTAGCAATAAGTTATTAAATCCAAACTCATGTAGGATTGTTTTGTCTACATCGTTGACAAGAAAAGAGCTATGTAACATGTAATACATGTAATTCTCTATAAAACTACATGGCTTTATGAGATTTCTATATAAAAATCTTATTTTCATCCAGTTAACCAAATGCCTAAACACCATCAATCCACATTCTCTACAAGCACTGTGGTTGCTCTCCCAGTACTTCATATTCAATAGATAGATAGATAGATATTCAATAGATAGATAGATAGATAGATAGGGGTACAATTAAATATCATACAGTACCGGTATTATGAAGCATATTAATTGACCAATATTGTCTTTCAGGGGTATAATTCTCCGCGTGAGTTTATCGTGACCCAAGGACCTCTGCCGTCCACCCGTGATGACTTCTGGAGGATGTGTTGGGAAAGCAACTCTCGGGCCATTGTTATGCTCACACGGTGTATTGAAAAGGTAACGCTTCAGCATTATTTGGTTATTATTATAATACTTGTTTTTTTCTCGCTTTCCCTGGCTTGTATCCATTTGGCCCCATTCAGCCAACTGTTTTAAGACGTTTATCCCCACCCAGGTGTCGATTTCTTCCTGGCGAGCGATAGCAAGCCATCATTGTATGAAGAAATCTGGTTTCGCCGGAGACATTTTTCGATAGAAAAATTTAAAAATTTAGCCTGCTGTCAAAAATTAAAAAAAAAATATACTGGCTCGCAAAAAAGTAATGGACACCTGGATGGGGATAAAAGTCTTAAAACAGTAGGCTGAATGGGGCCAAATGGATACAAGCCAAAGAGAGAGGGAGAGAAAGATAAAAAAGGCAAGGTGGGCTCCCTTAAAGCTTGGTTGGTGTTAACCCCTTCTGTACCGAGCAGGACTTTTTAGATAATTTCACAAATATTTAGAGGCTCATATATAGCTAAGGAAGGATCTGGGGTAGTTAAGGGGAGGTATTTAGTTTGTTCCCTAGACTTCCATCAAGCTTAAAATTACACCCCCTTGAGTCCCTTTCAAGATAAATTTGTACATTTTTCGGTAGAAAAATGTCCCGGCCGATGGCCGCTTCCTCTTAAATTACAGGCTCGCTATCGCTCGCCAGGATAAAATCGACACCTGAATGGCATGAAAGGTCTTAATATGGGGTGAAAGTTCTTAAAATTGCTAAACTAATGGGTCAAACGTTTTATAGTATCAAAAGCAATGGGGCTAAACATGAGGGAGAAAGGGGTCAAGAAAAAAATCCCTCAAGTGGAGATCTCCCCTTAAAAGGGTGACTCGAGATACTTTGAAGCCTGTTAGTTGCTTCATGTCCTTCCTAAGCTAAATAAAACCGCATGATCATAGCCAGAATACATCCCTGTTTTGGAGTGTATTCTTTTATTGCAAAACATTTAGCGTTGTTTCCACAGCGATTTTGAGGAGTTATTTTGCCTTTATATTGTCCTTGTCCCAGTTTTGCTTTGTTTAGTTTGCAAGTTTTACATTTTAATTTATTTTTAATTAACCGTGTATCTTGGCAGGGTCGTGAGAAGTGTGACCATTATTGGCCGTACGACACCCAACCAGTCTACTACGGAGACATCTCGGTCACCATCCTCAACGAGAGTCAATTCCCCGACTGGAATGTGTCCGAGTTCAGAGTCTGTAAGGTAAATACAAACTATGCATTACAGTATACATATTTATTTGCTCATTCATGAAGCCCGTTGGATGATGATCCCCTCCCCCGCTGCCCTCTCAGAGACAGATCTCATCTCATCCCCCTTCGGTGGCCTGAGCATCTGGCGCGGCTTTGATCAACCAGACTCGGGACTGCTCGGCCAGACAGTCTGAGGAACAACAACAATAAGGGACTATTCAGCCCCTTGCTAAATAAAGAGTCCCTTAATTCATTTCAATTGTTGTTGTTGTTTTAGTTTTAGTTCCCCAGACTGTCTGGCCGAGCAGTCCCGAGTCTGGTTGACCGAAGCCGCACCAGATGCTCGGGCCAGGTTGAGATGAGCTCTATTTCTGAGAGGACAGCAGGAGTAAACCTACAGGATTGCCCCCACCGTCCGCAGCCTCCCTTGCAGTGCCATCCAATTGGTCCATCTCACCAGCACCTAGAAGGAAAAGTAGTACAGTAAAAGACAGACAGAAATGGCTAAGGTTGGGTAGAGGATGCCAAACCTCACTCTGGATAGGACCAGCCCTCACCCCTTCATTTTTGCAATTATTTTTTTAAATATACAAAGTTAAAATTATGTTATATAGTTATCTGTATGCCCCTGAAAGTGATTAAATGCCAAAAACAAAGTTCTTCATTCAAATGTTCCTGTATTCCTCCCACTTAACCCAGTCCTGCTGCAGCTGTCAAACCAGAGCAATTATGTTTAGTAAGACTGGAATGAAAAATGGGAAGGAATACAGGAAAGTTAACATAAAATAGAAATCAACTACTGTAGCAGTGGACCACTGGTTCCTATCTTCAGAACATTCCTGTGCTTGGTATGCTTCCAGCCAGAGCCCCACTGGGGTAAATATAATAGCAAAACAGTGGTGGAACTGCCATACGGATGAGGAACTGCTCTGGGTCTGTTGCTCCTGTGTTCATGGTCATAATCCACTTAGTGGAAATGGTACTGTGGAGTGAGTCAGGTTAGGCAAATCTGGGAGCCTAGAGGCAGTTACTGTCATGGCCATCCCTTTTGGGGCGCTTCCTCTGGAAGTGGGACATCAGATTGATGATGATGATGATGATTTTTAATATTTTCATTTGTTTATTCATTTTATATATACTATATATATATATATATTTTTTTTTTTTTTTTTTTTTCAGGGTGATGTGTGTCGAGTTATGAGACATTTCCACTTCACAACTTGGCCAGATTTTGGAGTTCCCGATCCTCCTCAAACTTTGGTGAGATTTGTAAGATCGTTCCGGGAAAGAATAAGCCCGGATCAAAAACCCATTGTGGTTCATTGCAGGTACGTCTTTTCATAACTTTTTTTTTTGCATATATTAACCCCTTGAGGATTATGATATTTTGACAGTATATTGTGGTTATCATCAGACGATTATATACGGTACAGCTTTGGAAGGATCTGTTGCATTATAAAGTTTTAAGACTCTCAATTAAACCCCTGACTTCCACAAACCCTTACCAGTATTTATACAATCATCATATTCTAGCTAGTAAATAGAAAAGAAATGTGTCCTCGTATCCTGAAGGGGATAATATGAAAATAATGTATTGTCTACCGTGCTCCTTGTCGTGGTAGTGGGGGGGCTTCGGAGCTTGATGGGGGAGGGTTATGGATCTTTCCCTCCCTCTCCCCTCGAGCTTTCGTCGTCGGCTTGACTTAATATCTGTCCTCTTTCTATGTTTTTTCCTTCTGTTCTTATTCGGTCTCATTTGGTTGTCCTTCGGGCGACCTATATTATATGCCACCCTGTCGGGCCCTCTTAGTTGGCCTGGCTAGGTTGTTGGCTCCTGACCTGATTTGTCTCTTCTGTCGCTGGTGCGGCCAAGCTGACTCGATTCCCCTCAGTAGTGCATCTCTCTGTGATGTTGTTCTTCCTTAGTCC
This sequence comes from Paralithodes platypus, assembly GCA_032716605.1. Classification (NCBI taxonomy): domain Eukaryota; kingdom Metazoa; phylum Arthropoda; class Malacostraca; order Decapoda; family Lithodidae; genus Paralithodes; species Paralithodes platypus. The sequence goes on along the minus strand of CM064536.1, from coordinate 14,087,955 downwards.
TGATCTTTCATTCTTAGCCCTTGATCACTTCTTGGTTGGCGCTGCGGTGTAGCAGTTCTTGCCTCATCCTTCGGCCCTGCCCTATAAGAGCTCTGCTGTGGAGCTCATGTGGTCCGGCTGAACTGGTGAAACGGCGAAAAATGTCTGCGCGTCTTCACCTTCCTAAATTTGTTCACCTCCTTCCCTTCCCTATCTATCTGGACTTGTTTAGTTGTCCTTAATCTAATCCTTCGGGCCAGCCCTATGGGAGTTCTTTAGGGGAACTCGGTGGTCTGGTTAAACTATTTTATTGAAAAAATACAATAAAATACAGTGTTATTGTAAACAGATATCCTACATGCTTTATCATAACCAGTCACTCAAATCTGTTACTATATACAGTTGTTGTTGTTGTTGTTCCCCAAGCTGCCTGGCCGAACAGCCCCAAGGCCCCGAGCAATTCCAAGGCCATAACCGAGTGCCCCCACAGAACCCTCCCCGCCGACCACAATAAAGCCTGGGTGACCGACCGAAGCCACTCCATTGCGGGGAGCTGAGGAGTGTGCGGAAACGCCCGGGAAACCAAAGCCCCACCCAGGGCCCTGTGCCCCTCAGCAATTATGAAGAGAAAGTTGAGGGGCAAGGGAATAATGTGACGCTTTGGCTTCCAATCTTGGTAGATTGGGAGCTCAATCCACGGAAGAGACGGCGTCACTTGAGATCTAGAAAATATATAAGTTAAAGGAACAGTCAGAGTAAGCTATGGGTATGGCAGAGATTGCTCAGCTCTCACTCTGATAGACCAAGCCCATCACCACACTATATACAGTACCGGTACAGTATAATTATAACAGTGTTCAAGTACCTCTATAATTATATCAAACTAAATCATATACTGTACTTTAGTCTCACACAACCCAACCGGGATGCGATCCCTGGACACTTTGATCAACAGGCAAATGTTCTAACCACTACACCACACTGACCATAAGAGACATGTTAACCCCTTCAGGATTATGATTCATTTTACCAGTTTATTATGGCCGTCATTAGATGATTATATACAGCTCAGGTAGGATGTGTGGAAATAAATTGGGTAAAGACTATTTGAATTTACCCTTTGATTTCAATATACCCTTCCTAATCTAAACAAAATTGTCAAATGATAACCAGAAAAAATGTCAAAATGGGTCATAATCCTGAAGGGCTTAACCCTCCAGCCTCGGCTATGTATTCTATAAATATTCCCCGAAACCCGGGGGATTTGGCCGAAAAAACGTCTCACCTAGGCTACCGTATCTTTGTTATTTTGACTGGTTCCGCATTCCCGCGCATCCCCAAGCGTAGATGTGTTTCGTACCTGTAGAATGGCATTGAGTAGAGCTCTCTAAGTCAACTGGTTCAGTTGTGATGACGATTTCCGTGGAGAGAACTTTGTGGCGATATCAGCCACTTTTCACTACTTTTCACTACTTAACAATAACACACGAGCAACGCCTCTCCTTCTTGTAGTCGGAGATGCGCGGCGTCGGTCCAACCGGCTGTTTTTTACATGCGTCGGACGGACGCCTCGCACACCAAGCTTACAGGCTTTCAAGCTGCCGGTGCCTCAGAGCCCTACCGGGTTCCGCGGGCGCATTTGTTATGGGTTTCTCAGAGCCCAACCGGGTCTGGTGGGTTAATGGCCAGTGTGGTGTAGTGGTTTATGTAATATCCTCTTGTTCTCATACAGTGCGGGTGTAGGTCGGTCAGGAACGTTCATAGCCCTGGACTCTATTCTGTTTAGTGTATATGCTATTGTATTGGGTGAGGGCTGGTCCTATCCAGAGTGAGGTTTGGCATCCTCTTCCCAACCTAAGCTGTTTCTGTCTGTCTCTTTTTCTGTCCTACTTTTCCTTCTGGGGGCAGGAGGCTGGGAATCCTCCTCCCCTTTTATATTCTCCTAATCGATGAGACAGAAATGGGCGAGAGAACGCGAAAGTGGTCCCGGACCCTGAGAATAGGAACTTAAAATTTTGTTTCTGTTCGGGCTCTGTCTCGTGTCGGCCACCCCCAGCAATGGGGTATGTGCCCGAGTATATACATATGCTTTTGTTTACGTAATATCCTCTTGTTCTGTTACAGTGCGGGTGTAGGTCGGTCGGGAACATTCATAGGCCTGGACCGTATTCTGTTTAGTATACGAACCTGCGACTACGTGGATATCTTCGGCATCGTGTACGAGATGCGTCGGGAGAGGGTGTGGATGGTACAGACGGAGCAGCAATATATATGTATACATCAGTGTCTCCTGGCCGTACTGGAGGGGAGAGAAAACGAACACTCCATTACAGAAATTCACGATAACCCAGGATTCGAAGGTGAGTCAAGCGGTGGTTCAAAAGGGGACCTTAAACTTGTAATTTAGTTCATTGATTATAGGTAGACCATTATATCTATCTATTGATCTATCTATCCATCTATATCTATCTAAAGTTACATCTTCATCTCCCCAAATACATACACACATGACACATATACACACATGCATATACTTACATACAATAACCTCAATAATATATTTTTATTAATTTCACCCCAACACCAAACATCTCCCAAACATACAGTACATACAAGTTTAAAGACCATTTTGTCGACAGAGACTGTGGTTACAGTCTCACGTCCTAAATGGCAGCTTTCCAGGCGGCCCTGTCAAGGGCTGCCTCTGTTGTCAAGTTCTTTAGTTTGAGATCGGACCGGAGTACCCGAGCCCACGTCATTCTAGGTCCACCCCCTACACGCAGCTCCCCTCACGTTAGCAATTAATGAATGCAAGCATGTGATCCACCAGGATGTTAGGGGGTCACGTTTTCTGGACTATAGTAACACTGAATTTTATGATAAAATTTAATTGTGTTAAATAAGCCTGGTAACTCCTATAGCTTTAATGCCAGAAATTATGGTGGTTGAGTAACACCCATAAATAGATTATTATTTATTATTATTATTATTATTGTTGCCATGGGCTGTGGTATGGTTGTACACGTCTGACTGCTGATCGAAGGGTCTGCAGTTTGATCCCACCCCGTGCCATTGATAGACGTCAAGAGTTCAGGCAGCTCTGTCTACCGATTCATGGCAAATGTCCAGTTAATTCCCTGGAACTAGGGCACATCCTAGCCCTGTCAATCAAGGGAATGCATGGCGTTAAAAAAAGCTGCACTCTCAGAGACAGATCTCGTCTCACCCTCCGAGCATTTGGAGCGGCTTTGGTCAACTGGACTCTGGACTGTTCAGCCAGACAGTCTGGGGGAACAACAACAACAACAACAAATACGGTTATTTATTATTTTTGAATATTTACTATTATTTAATATTTATTATTTTTTTTTTCCTCGTTATTTATTATTTGTTTTAATTGTTGTTATTATATATTTTCTACTTAATATTTATATACAGTATAATATTAAGTTTATCAACTATTTCTGTGATGGTTGTAGGTCAGAATGGTCGGCCGGCGGGTGGTGGAGTGGCACCCATAAACAGATGATAGTATATCCTCTCGTGCTCCTCCTCTCATGGTATCTTGCATGCGGTGTTATCCGGGATTGATTTGTACATTTTTGAAGACTTTTAGTAGATGTGTTTAGTTATTAACCCCTCAGACCCGGTTGGGCTCTGAGGCACCCATAACAAACACCCCCCGCGGAACCCGGTAGGGCTCTGAGGCACCGGCAGCTTGAAAGCCTGTAAGCTTGTTTTGAAAGCCGTCCGTCCGACGCATGTAAACAACAGCCGGTTGGACCGACGCCGCGCATCTCCGACCACAAGAAGGAGAGGCGTCCTTGTTCGTGTGTGCCTGTATGTTATTGTTAAGTAGTGAAAAGTAATGATAAGTGGCTGATATCGCCACAAAGTTCTCTCCACGGAAATCGTCATCACAACTGAACCAAGTTGACTTAGAGAGCTCTACTCAATGCCAGTCTACTGGTATGAAACACATCTACGCTTGGGGATGTGTGGGAATGTGGAACCAGTCAAAATAACAAAGATACGGTAGCCTAGGCATAGACGTTTTTCGGCCAAAACCCCCGGGTTTCAGGGAATAGAATGCGTAGCCGGTCCCAGAGGGTTAAGGGGAGACTGGCTGTTCGTTTGGTCTATTAATTAATTTATTCACATTTTTTTAGTTTCCTCCCTAGACCTCCATCAAGCTTAGAAAAACACCCCATAGACCCCCCTTGAAGATAAATTTGTAAATTTTTCGGTAGAAAAATGTCCCAGCCAGGTTCCTCTTAAACTTGCAGGCTTGCTATCGCTCGCCAGGAAATAATAGACACTTAAATGGCACGAAAGGTCTTAAAATTAACAACGAAATGGGGCGAAACGTGTTAAAATCGCCAAACTAATGGGTGGGTGGGGGAGTGGCACCCATAAACAGATGATGGTATGGTACCTCTCCTGCTTCTCCTCTCATGGTATCTTGCATGCGGTGTTGTTGTTGTTGTTGTTTCCTAAGCTGCCTGGCCGAACAGCCCCGAGTCCCTGAGGAAGGCCATGGCCACGATCGGGCTTTCCCACAGAGCTCTCATTGAGTGTAGATTGTGTTGTTGGCGTAGGTAGGTTGTGTGAAATGCAGTCTTCTATGATGTGCTTAATGGTATGGGGTGCTGTGTTACATCCCGGGCAGGCGTCGACAACGGAGTCATCCAGTCTCTTCTGATAGCTCAGGAGAGCTGGATGGTGTCCGCATCTCAGCCTGGCCAGGTGGACTCTGTCCTCGCGAGGAATGGAGGATTCGGAAGGATGGATTTCGGGAGGTCGTGCATGCAGTTGCGTGTTGTCTGTGAGTGAGTGGATGGATCGGCGAGAGATATGAGTATGGATGTGCTTCTGGAAGTTGGTTCGGGGTGGGCAGGGAGGGAGAGAGGACAATAATTGTGTGTGATACCGTGTGCTGGGTGTTGTTTTGATATTTCTTGGTGTCTGTGGGTGTGTTGCCATGTAGTTTAGTGGGTGGTCTTGGTTCGTGGAGGCTGCTGCCAGGAATTGAGTGCCTCTCATGTCCAGATGGTCTTTGACTTTGAGGATTTTGGTTTCTTGATGTAGGTGATCTGTGGGTGCAGTAGCTGTGCAGCCTGTAATGATCTTCAGGGCTTTGTTTTGAATAGTCTGTAAGGTCTTATGAGGTGTTTCAGCTAGGTTAGAAGCCCAGGCTGGGCTTGCGTATTCCATCACTGATCTTATGTATTGTTTATATACTGTGGTGGTAGTTTCTTTGTTGTGTCCAAATTTTGTGTGAGCAAGTGACCTGAGGGCGTTAAGTCTGGGTGTCAGTTTTTTTTAATGTTTGTGGTGTGCTGTTTGAATGTCATATGAGTATCATATGTTACTCCTAGGATTTTGGGTGTGTGTGTATGTGTTAAGGGTGTGTTGTTTATGGTGAGTTGAGGGATGTATTCGTGTTCTCCTGTCCAGCTTGTGAGCAGGGTTGCGGTGGATTTGGCTGGGGCTAGATTAAGTCTGTTTGTAGTGCACCAGCCATGTAGTGTGTTGAGATAGGGTTGAAGGAGATCTGTTGCTCTTTTTGGGTCATGGTGTGTGCATGTGAGTGTTATGTCATCTGCATAGGAAGCTAAGTTTATTTGGGGCGTAGTGGGTGTAGTTATATCGTGCATGTACAAATTGAAGAGTGCATACGGTGTTATCTGGATTGCTTAGACCCATTCAGTACCGGGGTAATCCTTTTCATTATATTCTGGCAACTATTAGACGATTTAACCCTTTCACACATTTATGACGCAGAGGTTGCTAGATTAGCAATAAGAAATAGAGTTCTCTCACTCGTATCATTACCTCTCCAAAATTAGTTTTCTGCCCACAGCTAACTGAAAGACACCTCAACACAGCTAACTGAAAGACAACTGCAGAGGTTGAAGTAACTAAACTAAAGGTTTCTAAATACTCCTGATGGTAACAAAGGCTTTAACCCTCCAGACCCAGTTGGGCTCTGAGGCATCCATAAAAAACACCCCTGCGGAACCCGGAAGGGAGCTGAGGCTCCGGCAGCTTGAAAGCCTGTAAGCTTGGTGTGCGAGGCGTCCGTCCGACGCATGTAAACAAAAAACCGCTGGACCGACGCCGCGCATCTCCGACCACAAGAAGGAGAGCGTCGCTTGTTCGTGTGTGCCTGTATGTTGTTGTTGTTGCCCCGTGTGCCTGTATGTTATTGTTAAGTAGTCAAAATTAGTGTAAAGTGGCTGATTTTGCCACAAAATTATCTCCACGGAAATCGTCATCACAACTGAACCAGTTGACTTAGAAAGCTCTACTCAACGCCATTCTACAGGTACGAAACACATCTACGCTTGAGGATGTGCCGGAATGCGAAAGCAGTCAAAATAACAAAGATACGGTAGCCTAGGCGTAGACGTTTTTCGGCCAAAACCCCCGGGTTTCGCTATGGAATACATAGCCGGGTCTGATGGGTTAAAGTATCCCCAATAGGCTCAAAATCGCGTCATACATCGGAGAGGGTTAATTCAGGTTAGGAAGGATGTATTACAGTTAGAAGGCTAAAGGCTATATCAATTAATCATGTTAGCTACCCACATCCCTCCTAAGATTCATAAAATACAAAAGAGGTCACATCTCTCCTAAGCTTCATAAAATCATCTAATGTAGCTGAATTAAAATACAAAAGAGGTCACATCTCCTAAGCTTCATAAAATCATCTAATGTAGCTGAATTAAAATACAAAAGAGGTCACATCTCTCCTAAGCTTCATAAAATCATCTAATGTAGCTGAATTAAAATACAAAAGAGGTCACATCTCTCCTAAGCTTCATAAAATCATCTAATGTAGCCGAATTAAAATACAAAAGAGGTCACATCTCTCCTAAGCTTCATAAAATCATCTAATGTAGCTGAATTAAAATACAAAAGAGGTCACATCTCTCCTAAGCTAATGTAGCTGAATTAAAATACAAAAGAGGTCACATCTCTCCTAAGCTTCATAAAATCATCTAATGTAGCCGAATTAAAATACAAAAGAGGTCATATCTCTCCTAAGCTTCATAAAATCATCTAATGTAGCCGAATTAAAATACAAAAGAGGTCACATCTCTCCTAAGCTTCATAAAATCATCTAATGTAGCCGAATTAAAATACAAAAGAGGTCACATCTCTCCTAAGCTTCATAAAATCATCTAATGTAGCCGAATTAAAATACAAAAGAGGTCACATCTCTCCTAAGCTTCATAAAATCATCTAATGTAGCCGAATTAAAATACAAAAGAGGTTACCGGTAATGAAGGGGTTGGTCAATTTGTGTAGATTTTCTTAGATTTTATATTATTAACAGATTGGTTTGTATCAATGATTGTCTATAGTAATTCCTCACCTAAAGATATAGTTCTATCTATCTATCTATCTATTGCCACGAACGAACCGCCCCCATGCACCTCTGTCCCCAGTCAGTCGACGCCCCTCCCCCCAACCAGCACCGCCTTCGTTCATATACTTCCTGAAAATGAAGACTTTAAATCAAACTATTTCAAGTGAAGCAAATATTTGTTGGTTTTTAGTTGCAATTTTGGACTATTTTTTATCTGATTTACAAGTTAATATTGAAGCATAACATCTTAAAGTTAATATTGAAGCATAACATCTTAAAGTTAATATTGAAGCATAACATCTTAAAGTTAATATTGAAGCATAACATCTTAAAGTTAATATTGAAGCATAACATCTTAAAGTTAATATTGAAGCATAACATCTTAAAGTTAATATTGAAGCATAACATCTTAAAGTTAATATTGAAGCATAACATCTTAAAGTTAATATTGAAGCATAACATCTTAAAGTTAATATTGAAGCATAACATCTTAAAGTTAATATTGAAGCATAACATCTTAAAGTTCATTTAGTTCCCCAATTATTGAATAGTGATGAAGATGAAACAACTTTTAATGAGGTCAATTTACTTTAGGAATGCCTGTGTCTTAAGGGGAGATTTCCACTTGAGGGATTTTTTTCTTTACCCCTTTCTCCCTCATGTTTAGCCCCATTGCTTTTGAGATTTTAAGACGTTCGCCCCATTAGTTTGGCGATTTTAAGAACTTTCACCCCATTTATGTCACTTTTAGGACCTTTCGTCCCATTTAGGTGTCGACTTTTTCCAGGCGAGCGATAGCGAGCCTGTAATTTAAGAGGAACCGGCTTTCAGCCGGGAAATTTTTCTACCAAAAAATGTACAAATTTATCTTGAAAGGGGCTCAAAGGGGGTGTAATCTTAAGCTTGATGGATATCTAGAGACCAAACTAAAAACCTGCCCATAAATTGTCAGTGTTGGTTTGCATTAATGGTTTATCTGTTTAGTGTGGATTATAATGTTGTAGTTTGTTTGGTGTGTAATAATAATAATAATAATAATAATAATAATAATAATAACTCACAAAGGACTAGAATAATCAAGCTAGGGTGTAGGTGTGGAAATATGCAACTCATTTTGCTTTAGCCCTTTTTAAGTTGTTGTTGTTGTTGTTGTTGTTCCCCAAGCTGCCTGGCCGAACAGCCCCAAGGCCCCGAGCACGGCCAAGGCCATAACCGAGCGCCCCCACAGATCCCTCCCTGCCTACCACAATAAAGCCTGGGTGACCGAAGCCACTCCATGGCGGGGAGCTGAGGAGGCTGCGGAAACACCCGGGAAACCAAAGCCCCACCCAGGGCCCTGTGCCCCTCAGCAATTATGAAGAGAAATATGACACTTTGGCTTCCAATCTGCCAACATCTAGGTTGGCAGATTGGGAGGTTAGTACTGCACTATATTTTGGCACTGGTTTGGTTGGTCTTGGTTGATCTGGCACTGGTTGAGAGCTACTGGTTGAGATATCCAGGAACCATACATACAGGGGAGGTGAGGTGGAGTGGTCACCCACTGGACTGGTAATCTAAAGGTCCCGGGTTCATATCCCGATATGTCAATGGGAAGATATTATTGGGATGGAATTTGTGCTGTACCTAGTATCAGTGCATTACCACAAAGCCCACCGAAATGCCAATAAAATACCCTCATTGTTCCCTGATTAAATAGCACCGTATGAATATTCCCATATTCAAAATTTGCTACAGGGGGGCAATGCCTAGTGAGTTAAATGCTAAATAGGTGGTGTTCTGAGAGTGAGGGTCCGAGGTGAGACAGTGAAGCTTAACCCTTCCTACCCGGTCTGCCTTAGGTAAGGACAGCACGAAAGAAGGGCCACTACCCGGTATGCCTTATCTAAGGCATGAGCTTAATAGCCTAATTAAGCTTGGTCCGAACGCCGTGCGTACGACGTATGTCAACAAACCCAAGCGTTCGTCACCGCACCTCCGAATACAAGAAGGAGAAGACTCCTCAATGTTATTGTTCTGACGTCATGATGAAATTAGTGTCTAAAAAGCCCCCATATTGGCAACATCTCTGCAATATTGGCTCCACTGAAATCGTCATCACAACTGAACCAGTTGACTTACAGAGCTCTACTCAATGCCAAAATACAGATTGAAAACCGCACTACGATTATAGATGAGTGGGAAAGTTCTAGCAGTGAAAATAAACATAAATACGGTAGCCTAGGCCTAGACGTATTTCGGCCATATCGCCCGGGTAGGGGCGACCGTCATTGGGTAACACAGCCCGGGTAGGAAGGGTTAAAGGCGTAGCAGCCTCACAAGTGGGACTGCTTCGAGCCAGAGTGGGCAACCAAGAGCCGCGCATCTGCAATAGCAGGTTGGCGAGGGCTGGTTGTAGCTCGTGCTTCACTTGTCTCACTTCCTAGGCTGGAACAAGACCTCACGGGCTTCACCGTGTTGAGCGGTGAATGTGCAGGTTTTCAGCCTATGCCCGAGAGGGAGTAGTTGGGGGGAAAAAAAACAAAAAAAACATACATGTTGTAAGAGGCAACTAAAAGGGGGATGACTTAAGTCTGGGCCACTGTTCATCCTCTTTAGTCCATTTTAGCCTCATGGTAGCTGCGGGACACCAGTGTGCCTAATCCAAACCTCTGGCATGGCTGTCTTGGGGTGGTTCCTTGCTTGATTGGAACTGGAGACTTATTTATTCATATTTATTCACCAACTCACCAATTAACTTACAAATAAACCTAATTAATGAAATCAATGAAACTAATGAATACATGTGGCACTCCAAGCACTCCAACCCAGGATACTCGCACCCAAATTTGGCGCACTAAGCCTTACGCTATCATCCCCTATCTGTCATATCGTATCATCATATTTATTATAATATTACTTTCCAGATGACGAAGGTATAGCGGAGTCCGGCATGTGACAGGAGGCATACGGGCTGCATCCTATACCAGCCTACGTCAATATGGAGATGAAATAGACACTCCACACCCCTACATCAACATGAAGTTAGACGCTCCACACACACTACGTCAACATGAAATAGTCGCCCATCACCCTACGTCATCATGGAGATGAAGTAGACATCCCACACCTTACATCTACTGTACATGAAATAGTCGCCCCACACCCCACATCAACATGAAATACCCGCCCCACACATAACGTCAACGTGAAATAGTCACCCTACACCCTACATCTACATAAAATAGTCACCCCCCACACTACGTCAACATGGAATAGTCACCCCACACCCTACGTCAACGTGGAGATGAAGCCGACAACCTTCCCTAACCGAACCTACTTCCTGCGACCAACTCTCCCCTTTATCCGCCATCTCCGGGAGGCGTACAGTTCTCCAGATAGCGTCTATACACTGTGAAGGATACACTCAGGATTTTATGTTGTTTTTTAGAACATAAAGCTGGTGTCATATGGGGAGTTTAAGCCGGTGTCGTATGAGCAAGAGTGTCTAATTTGATATACTAATGAACAAAAAAATCAATCAAAATCATAGGATACCTTTTAGTGGATTCCAGGCTGGGATAGCCTACATGTGGCCGATAAACTTGCTCGTTGGACGCTGGCTTTAGATATCCTGGTATTTTAAGGTGAACGACAAACTCAGGATTTTGTGGTTTAATTTTTGAACATTAAGAAATCCTGTTTTTTTATATTTTTTAATGTAGAAGATAGACTCAGGATTTTATGGTGTAATTTTTTAGAACATAAGAAATCCTGCTTTTTTTGTAATTAGCACATATGAATATAGTACGGTGGCGCTAATAAGTCATGTCTCAGCTGTCATTAAGTTTGGCTCGCTCTGTGCTGTATTATTGTCTGTCAGATGTTGAATAGGGTGGGTAAGTGTAGGAACAAGTTTGTATATCTCACTCAAAAAGAATAAATTGTGTAAATATTGCCGATAACAATTATTGTTCAAAACATAATTGGTGTCGAGACATTGGTATCAGCAATATCTAAGCTTAATTTCTTCATATCGAGTGTAATATACAAACATGTTCCTACACTAACCAACCCTATTGAACATCTGACAGACATTAATACAGCACAGAGCAAGCCAAACGTAATGACAGCTGGGACACGACTTATTAGGCCGGCCATACATAGAGTTTTGTATTTTGTAATAATAAATATAAGGAGAAACTATTCATGTGTGAAGCATTTGAATAGTGTTATTGTACTCACAAATGGTGCTCATATCCAGGCTTTTATACAGGCTGTCAAACCAAAGCCAAGTTCATTCTTATGGGGGGGGGATGGTGGTTCACTTTTTGGCCGATTTTTGCATGTACAGTATTCATTATTTTTCTAGTAGTTTCCGCCCTAGACCTCCATCAAATTAAAAAAAACATCCATTAGATCCCCCTTCTAGATTAATTTGTACATTTTTCGGTAGGGCGGTTCTTCCAACATTACAGGCTCACTTTCGTTCGCCAGGGGAAAAATCGACACCTAAATAGCACGAAAGGTCTAAATATTGACGAAGAAATGGGGCGAGATTTTAAAAAATCGCCGAACGTCACCTAAATAGCACGAAAGGTCTAAATATTGACGAAGAAATGGGGCGAGATTTTTAAAAATCGCCGAACGTCTTAAAATCTCGAAACTAATGGTGCTAAACACGAGGGAAAAAGGGGACCACAAAAACGGCCCATGTCCCCTTAATAGTCTTCATTACTGTACAGTATATATAATGCAGATGTGAAATTATGGTTTATTGCTCAAATGATGTCTTTGGAATTATAATGTAAAACTTGCAAAACAAACAAACCAAAACTGGAACGATACGAGATAAATGCAAAAGAACTAATCAAAATCGCTGTGGAAACAACGCTTAATAAAATGGCCAAACCATCACTATTTCAGGTTAATTTTCTTGTATTTCTAATCATAATCATTCAAGTCTTCAAACAAAATTGGTCCAGTTTGACACCCTGTTTTTATATGACCTTATGTCTTGTGAGGAACGGTGAACCAGATACAAGTACAGAACCAGGAACAGATACGATACAGGATAGCTTTAAGTGAGTAGTCCCGCAATCTGATGTCGGTCGATTGAAAACAAATGAGTGACCACAATGAACTCTTCAACCTGCCCCTTTCTCTCTCGATGAGTAGGAGAATTTTACAAGGAGAGGAAGATTGACGGAAAATGTGCTCGTGTGACACCGGCTCAAGTTGTATACATATTAGGTGGTGGTCATACCGAACATTGCACTCCTGGTCCAGGGTCGTACTTTGTGCCATTATTAATACTCTTTATGTTGCCGTCGTCATCATCATCTGGAGAACACCGTGAGATATATGCTAATCCGTCCATTGATAGGATACACTAGACCTTCATGTAACAAATTATATAACCCAACTGTACTACCATCATATCGCTGGTATATATGGGGGTGGCCAACTCGAGACAGAGATTGAACCGAAACAACATTTAAAATTTCAATTCTTAGGGTCCGGAACCACTTTCGCGTTCCATCGCCCCTTTCTCCGTCTCGCCGAGTAGAATTTTACAAGCGCAGGAGGATTCCTAGCCCCCTGCTGGTAATTTGTTAATATATCGATGCCTACATTTCAAACTTCCTTATAAACCAAAATTCACAAGTGGTCATTTATCCTGGACATGTGTGACATTTTGGGGTCTTTTTAAGATCCGAGACGGCAGGTTTTAATAGGAACGGACAACCTTTATTGAAGGATATGATCAGTGAGAGGGTTAATGGTTTGTTAAATGCAGGTTCTTTTGTATTCAAATATATATATATATAGATATTATGTATGTGTCTGCCTACTACACTTAATTTTGACTCGATATGTATTATAAAAAAAAAAGTATGGTAGCGCCAACAAACTTGACAATAATCTTGATCCCTGACTCTCTCTGTAACTCAAAAGGGCCTAGAGCAAACTGGCTGTAAATATCCACACCTATTTCCTGGTGGACTCTTCCCAAATTATAGAGACGTCAGCCTGAGTGCTTTAAGTTAAGGGGTCAAGTTCGCTGGCGCTACCTAATAGTATGTACTGTATGTGTCTGCCTACTACACTTAAGGGGGGTCACCGCCTTTTTTTTTTTTTTATCTTTCTCTCCTTTTCTCTCTTTCCTTGGCTTGTATCCATTTGGCCCCATTCAGCCCCAACTGTTTTAAGACTTTTATCCCCCATCCAGGTGTCGATTTCTTATCGCTCGCCAGCATTGTATGGAGAAATCCGGCTTCGCCGGAGAAATTTTTCTATCGAAAAATGTATAAATTTAGCTTGCTGTAAAAAAATGTTTTTTTATATATACGCTGGCTCGCTTTCGATCGCCAGGAAAATATTGACACCTGGATGGGGGTAAACGTCTTAAAACAGTATGCTGAATGGATACAAGCCACAGAGAGAGGGAGAAAGAGCTAAGAACTCTAGGTGGGCCCCATAATTTTGACTCAATATGTCTTAGTATGTATTATCTGTATATATTATGTCTTCTGTATATATACTGTATGGTATGTCTACTATACACTTAAGAGTTGGACTTAATATTTGTACACACAGATTATAAGTGGTTTTGTACATAAGGTAGTGATAGTTACGAGAAAGAGGAAAAAAGAACCATTATTATTCATGTGTCTTGATAGCGTAATGCATAAATACGCGGAATTTCAGCGCGCGTATCCTAGGTTCGAGTCCTTGGAGTGCCACATGTATTTGTTAATTTCATTAATTGAGTTTAGAAGTAAAGTTGGTTGGGGAAAAAATATGAATTATTATTATTATTATTATTATGATATTTTGAAAAAGAAGAAAAAGAACCTTTATTATAACTATTATTATTATTATTAACCCCTTCCGTACCGGCAATGTCCTATTAATTTTATTCTAGCTTTGTTTAGACAATTTTGTGCAGTTTAAACCCATCAGACCCGGTTGGGCTCTGAGGCACCCATAACAAACGCGGCCCACGGACCCCGGGAAGGCTCTGAGGCTCCGGCAGCTTGAAAGCCTGTAAGCTTGTTTTGAAAGCCGTCCGTCCGACGCATATAAACACAGCCGGTATGCCCGACGCCGCGCACCTCCGAACACAAGAAGGAGAGGCGTCGTTTGTTTGTGTGTGACTGTATGTTGTTGTTTTAATAGTAAAAAGTGGCTGACATCGCGGAAATCGTCATCACAACTGAACCAGTTGACTTAGAGAGCTCTACTCAACGCCATTCTACAGGTACGAAACACATCTACGCTTGCGGATGCGCGGGAATGCGGAAGCAGTCAACATAACAAAGATACCCTAGGCGAGACGTTTTTTCGGCCAAATCCCCCGGGTTTCGGGGAATATTTATAGAATACATAGCCGAGGCTGGAGGGTTAAGAAGGATCTGTGGTAGTAAAATGGGTAAAGTGAGATAGTAGAAAGCCTGTTAATTGCTGCAGGCCCTTTATAAACTCAATAAAATAGTCTAATAGTAGCCAGAATAGTTACTAAAAAGACTTCACCGGTACAGAAGGGGTTAAATTACGGCACTTAACTTCTGTGATCTATTATTCCTGACTTAACAAATTTATGCTTAGCTTTTATCAACTTACGGGGAGATGGGTCGTTTTCTGGTCCCCTTTCTCCCTCGTGTTAAGCCCGTAAGACATTCGGCCCATTAGTTAGACGTTTTTCGCCACATTTCGTTGTCAGTTTTAAGACCTTTCATACCATTTAGGCGTCTGATTTTTTTCCTGGCGAGCGTTAGCAATAATGGAATAAATTAATAAATAGACCAAAAAAGCAGTTCATCTCCTCTCAAGAAATGTGTATAATTAACACATTACTATAGGAAAATATATGTATAAAATATGTGATAAGACTAAGAAACTACAAGCCCAAAATGGAGTTTCTCTGCTACTTGTCCTCCCCTTGACATCAAAGAAATAAAAATCAGTCTTGTGGAAATTCAAGGCTATATAAAGTAATTGTAATTGGAACGTATGGGTAGCCGGAGAATGACTAAGAGGGTGTACGAGAGTAAGGTGGAAGGACAGAGAGGGAGAGGTAGACCGAGTGAGAAGTGGAAGGATGGAGTTAAGTATATGGTAGCTCAGTGGTCTGGTTAAACTACGATTAAAAAAATATATATATACGAGTGAAGGCGGTGCTGGATGGGAGGAGGGCGTTTCGTTTATGGCCACCCCTTCGGGGATCACGGCGTTCGGCAATAGATAGATAGATGTGGTATCCCAGGTTTGAATCCTGGGAAGAGCACATGCTTTCATTTATTTCATTGGGAGATATTTGGTGTTGGAAGTGAAATGAATGAATTAGCTTAACACATACTGTAGTCTGAAGATATTATAATGTAAAACTTGCAAAATAAACAAACCAAAACTGGGACGACGACAAAATAAACGCAAAGGGAAACTACCCTAATCAAAATCGCTATGTGGAAATAACACCAGAAAAAAAATGTAGGAAAAATAGCTTGTGTGACCCGACACCCCCCCCCCCCCCCCCCCGCAGTACTGTAATGTGTTCCAGTGAGGTAAAATGTTCCAGCCAAAGGCTGATTACTCCTAAATCACAGGCTCGCCTACACTCGCCAGGAAAAAATTACACCTAAGTGGCACGAAAGGTCTTAACATTGACAAAGAAATGGAGTGAATGGTCTTAAAATTACCAAACTAATAGAGTGAATGTCTTAAAATGTCAAAACTAATGGGGCTAAACATGAGGGAGAAGGGGGTGGTCCAGAATCCAGCCCGGGCCGTTAATGGTTCTATAGCAAGGGGGGGGGGGGGGGAGAGCCCGTACCGATACTCCATTATTCCTGTACTAACTCTTGGAGGAGGATGCATTTTGGCAGTTTATTCTGGATATCCTTAGACTATTTAATTCAGCTTCGGAAGGACTTTTGGGAGGTAGATTTTTGTTTTGCTAGACGCCGTAATTGCCCACTTGCGAGTTTGAGGCTATAAGGAAGTTCGGCCTGTAACATCCATACTAAACACCAATACAGTAATCATGTAAGTTTCTGATGGATAAATAGTACTGTTGAATTTGGTTTTATGTATTTATTAATGTACTAAAACAGGATTATAAATTAGGATTACTAAATATCCATGTCTACAGGACGCCTTACTCCCCTTACGAGGGTGGCCATACACAGAATGCCCCCAAGCAGACCTATTCCCTGTGAGAGGGACAACCCGAGCCAGTTTAGTGAAGGACTTACAGGATTGACCACTCAATTTGGATCCGTCCGACTCCGAGGCCCTCTGTGTATCTTGTTAGCACTATTTTTCTACAGTGGTGTTCGGCTAATCCATCCACTAACCTGCCTTACCCTTAGGTAAGCAGTACGGATTTGTATCAGGTTTACTCCCCTAGACAGGTTGCCAACCAAGGCTGACGAGTCCCATCCGCCCGGATTTGTATAAGGTTGCCAACCAAGGCTAACGAGTCCCATCCACCCGGTTCCTTCTAAAAATTAGTCTCGCTATCGCTCGGCAGGAAAAAATAGACACGTAAAGGATACGAAAGATTTTAATCTTGACAAAAAAAAAAAAAAAAAGGGCAAAAGGTCTCAAAATTGCCAAACTAACAGAACAAACTTGTTAAAACCTCAAAACTAATATGCTAAACATGAGGGAGAAGGGGGTCCAGAAAAAGCGAGTACCACCCCCTCAACCAAGTTGAATATATAGGTTACTGTAAATATCCATCCTTGTATTTTTATATATTATCGTAATGTAAATTTGTTGGTGTAAATACCGTACATTATTTTTATTATAAACAATTTTAGACGTCCGCAGCTACTTAGAATAGTATTTTATTTTATCGGAATAAATTAACCCTTTCGAGATATGATGATACTTAAGGGTTACGCAATTTTCATTTACAGTAAGCTATGCACGTATGTAGAGTCGCGCTAATAAGTGATGTCTCGGCACCAATTATGTTTTGATCAATAATTGGTATCAGCAATATTTACACACGATTTCTTCTTTTTGATTGAGATATACAGCCATGTTCTTACACTTACCCACCCTATTCAACATCTGACAGACATTAATACAGTGCAGAGAAGCCAAACATAATGACAGCTGGTACATGACTTATTAGCGCGACTGTACTGTATGTATTTATGAACAACATGCTGTACTGTATGTATTTATGAACAACATGCTGTACTGTATGTATTTATGAACAACATGCTGTACTGTATTATATTCTTTCTTCCATTCATTTGTCCTACATTGTAATAGAGAAGTTAATTATAATAAAGTGTACATAAAATACTTATATAAGATTTGTTGATAATAAAAATGTTATTGATACAGTCACTGGGTATTGTTTCTTCCTTCTAAAATATCATAGAATCTCCGGCTCGGGACTGGAACCTATGTGTAGCCTTAAGCCGGTATCACGAGACCTTTTATAATAATAATAATAAGCATGTTACTTTATAGTCAACATTCGATGATCAAAATTTTTCTGGCAACATTTCTGGAATATTTTGCACTGGTATCGGACACTAGACTGTTGATAGATGAATTTAAGTGACCGAAATATTATAAATGTTGACCTCATAAGCTGCCAGACCAGTGTTGAAGATAAATGTTGAGGGAAAAAGCGCTCGTGTGATACCGACTTTAAGTGCCTGATGGTCCGGGCCCCTGTACTGTTAACCCGTTCAGTACCGGTGCCCGATGGTCCGGGCCCCTGTACTGTTAACCCGTTCAGTACCGGTGCCCGATGGTCCGGGCCCCTGTACTGTTAACCCGTCCAGTACCGGTGCCTGATGGTCCGGGTCCCTGTACTGTTAACCCGTTCAGTACCGGTGCCTGATGGCCCGGGCCCCTGTACTGTTAACCCGTTCAGTACCGGTGCCGTACTTTTAATTTGCTTCTGGTTACTAATAAATTATGTTATTCAGCTTAAATAGGACCTCCAGCAATTCAACAGGCTTCGAACTATCTCACTTACCCCTTTTTACTACCACAGATCCTTCTCAAACTGCACAAAATCATCTAATTACAGCAAGCATAAAATGAAAAAGATGTCTCCGATACGGAAGGGGTTAAGCGGTGAGTATCAGTCTGGAAATACAGAGTGCACTGTACCCTCTGGATCCCTTTGGCCAGGTCGGCCCCAAGACGAGAGATCCGGGTCTGGGGGGCTAACATTCAGCGCCAGTGAGCTGCCATTAGGCAATTAATTAATTAAAGGCCACATTACCTAGTGTAAAGTCAGTGAAAATAGGTTAGCCTAAACAGAACCGGATGCGGAAATACCTCGAGCCGATCAGGCCAAGCGGGATATCTCTATTGGTCTAACTGGTAAAGTGTCTGCCTCACAACCCAAAGGGTCCCGAGTTCAAGCCCCCGCCAGGGCTTTGATATTTTCGGGAGGCTATTCCCGCATCTAATGATGTTTAGGTGTGTTGGTAAAATTGTTCAGATGGTTGAGAGTAAGATCGGAGGTCCATAAATCCTCTTTCGGGTATGGTGTAAAAACCTATTCCTACACTACATAACCTTTACAATTTTACCAACACACCTAAGCTTCGTTACATGCCAAAATAGCCTCCCGCCTCCCAGGGCGGAAATCTGCACCCATGACCCTTAACCCCTTCATTACCGGTACCGTACTTCCAACATACTCCCAGGGGGTAAGGGGGCCTTCATCTAATGGTGGAGGAAAAAAAGAATATGTCTCACGCATCCTACTGCGTGTCGTACAAGGCGACTAATAGAGGGGATGGCGATAGACTTGTGGACCAACAGCCATTACTAGACAATAAAGTCTTTATCTTAGCACTGTCTTGGTATGGCAATGCCGAGGTTGGTGGGGTGCGGATAGGTGCCACAGGGGACTGAGTCTTACCTGGGCGCTGTTTGACACCACACCTGTGTCAGCAACAGTGTTTGCATGTTGGAGCAGTGTTGGGGCAGGACTTTATTGTTCTATAGTCCAATTGCCTAATATACAGTAGAGTCTTGTTATGGTGCTGTCTTTTTGTAACACTGTTAAGGCTGGTGTGGTTGCAGATACTGCAGGGGGACTCTGTTGAGTCTTGCTGAGGCACGGTTAGCACTATACCAACATCAGCCACAGTGATGACTTGGTGGGGCAGTGATGTGGCAGACTTTATTGTACTACAGTACACTCCAACTACTGAAAGGCAACCCGTCTGAGCCGTTACAATGCATGTAATGGAAAAATGACGTTAAACCAATGCATGTATGTACAGTAAAATTCCTTTAATCCGACGACCGATGATTCGAATCTCCCAATAGTCCGAATTTTTCAATTTGAGGCCAAATCCGAATTCACCCGATGGTCCGAATTTCAAGAAGTCCCAAAGTCCCCTTTTTGAGGCATTAGTCCACTCAAATGACCTATTACCTACTTCAAAACATTCAGATTAATGGTCAAAGGAAGCTACTGATATAAACGTAAACACCACATCGTTTGCTAGAGAGTTTGTTTTGCTCTTGAACGCATCCTTGGGACGCTCCGATGCGCTACTGGCTTGCACCGCATTTTCTGCAAGCGCATTCAGTCTTGAGCTTGAAAACGCACCTTTGGGCGTTCCGATACGCTACTATTTATAGTTCAGTGATCGGAGCGTCCCAAGGGTGCTTTCAAGACAACAAGACAAGGGTGCTTTCAATACAATATAATATAACAGAGCATGTCACAAAAGGAAAATTACAAGAACCTTTCAGGGAAGTGCCGTTGTTAAGGCATTACTTCCCGAACCACATCTGATCTGATCTTCAAGAGCAAGACAAACTCGCTAGTAGACGATGCGGACATATGGTGTTTACGTTTATATCAGCAGATTCCTTTGACCATTAATCTGAATGTTTTGAAGTGGGTAATAGGCTACAATAACAGTGGTAAACTTTTTAAGTGATTTCATGAACATATGATATCCTATGTGTGCACCATTGTGTCATTTGGGTGGCCTAATGCCTCAATGTTTTCGTCAGGCCATTAATACACAGGTTCATAGGGGTAAAGTCCGATAACCCGAAAAATCCACTAATCCGAACGAGGGCCGGTCCGCTGCCCTTCGGATTAACGGAAGTTTACTGTATGTTAAATTAAAATTAAAATGTAAAACTTGCAAACTAAACAAACCAAAATTGGGACAAGGACAATATAAAGTCAAATTAAATTATCAAAATCGCTATGTGGAAACAACGCTTACTAAAATGAAAATTATTAAATAAAAGAACACAATCCACCACATAGGGTGTACATTACTACATGAGCAAGTTAATCTGTTTCCCAAGCAAACTAATCGCACATATAACTACGCACTATCGTCACGTTAAAGGAATTAGTCAAGTTTGGGAAGTCCGGGACGTTCTGGTAAATTTTGCTAAACTCTGCATGAATAAAGAAACTACATGTTAAATGTCAAAATATTATTTAAAATCAAATTTGCAACATGACAAGACATTAACAATAGTACAAAATACAAATATTGATAAGATATCTATACTATTACAAAATAATATATAAAATACAGTACAGCACTCACTAACGATAGTGCTATCGGGTAGGTACCTGTAAGCATAGCATGCCTCAAGTGACCCCTATCAATAACTACCCTACAAATAACCTACATTTATAGCACAAATAAACTAAGGAAATCGCAAAAGCAAGCAATTGATACTATCGACAATGAATACATATAATATAAAGACAAATAATTGCAAAATATGAAGTAACAACAGATTTAAACAAAGAGTACTCTTTTAACAAGAACAATCAATGTAAAAAATCATCAATATTAATATTAATAATAGAAAAAGAAAAGGATAAACAATAAATACAGACAAAAAGTAAGCAGAGGTTATACAAGAAACTTCAAGTTAAAAATGCTTGATTAAAATTATTGATGTCAAATTTTAGAATACAGTCACAATAATTGACCCTAAAAAGATTAAATTTATGGAACAATTTACTTGCCTCAAAACCTCTGTCCACTAAGAGTCTGTATAGTAACCTAGCTCTAGCCCAAAAGTCATCTACTTTAGTGCAGATTTTACAAAATCTTATTAATTGGGAATAAAAACAATTATAAGTGATTTTACTATCGATATTACTACTAGGGAAAGGAAAGTTTATTACGTTAAAATTAAAATCATCAACTTTGTGATATACTTTAAGTATGCACTGTTCATTAACAATCTCTATATTTATATCAAGAACATTTTCAACTTTATAATTTACGTTACATTGTGTGAGGGGAATAGAATTAGGGTAAATAAGTTTGGCAACTTGATTAAAATTTAACAAATTGCAAACGAGAATATCATCAATATATCTACTATTATTACTTAACAATTTAGCAAGTGCTAATTTTTGTATTAGATTATTTGTATATTAACTTGTATTAGACAATTTTACTCAGTTTAAAAGGGCCTCCGGCAATTGACAGACTTCGAACTATCTCATTTGACCCTTTTTACGACCACAGATCCTTCTTAAGCTGTAAGACATCGTCTAAATGTAGCTAGAAGAAAATGAAAACGACATCACCGGTACAGAAGGGGTTAATGGTTACGAGGCAGACACGTTAACACGTACAAGACTAATAAAGGTACCTCACTTAGCCTGGTAGTCTAAGTGTATTTCCGCATCTTGTTCAGTTAAAGAAAACCTATTTTCACTGACTTTACATCAGAAAGTAAAGAGGAAAAACCTTGAGGTGGTTTGGTCAAGTGGAGTGCATGGTTGAGAGTTAAAAAAAAATATAAAAAAAGTGTATGAAAGTGAGGTGGAAGGGCAGAGAGAAAGGCAGCCTGGCAGATCGAGACTGGGATATACTGTACAGTCATTACTCCAATTTTGCGAGAAATTGGTCGACATTGCGGGCCGTAAAACTGTAATTCGCAAAATTGGATTAACTAACCTTATGGGGAAAAATGAATATGGTCGACATTTCATCAGTGACGGCCCAATTTTTCGTGATTTCCGTAATTTATTTGCTTTGTTTGTACACACATACACTCAACCCTCTGTTATAGCGCCTAATTGGTGCCTAATTAGTGCAGCTATAACGAGAATTGCGATAATGGGGAAAAATAAGTTGGTTCCCAGGTCCCAACTTTTCGAACCCCAGATTCGTCCAAGTACCCATTTCTCCCCTTAAATAAGTCTACATCCAATAAATATATATTGAAAATATATAAAAATACATATTACAGTATGAGGATATTACTTACCACAGACTTTATTTGAAACATAATCATCCTAGCCTATCCCATCGTATGATCGTCGTTTCCTTGGCTTTCGTCACTTGACTGTGTTTTGATGGTCTCGGGCTTTCAATTCCTACATCATTACCACCAGGCCCACCATCCCTATCACTGAATGCACTAGAGGTCATAATAAACGCGAGAGATAAGAGGTTCAGGCACAAATAAGCAAGTAAAAGGCGTCTGGCTTATGTTGACGACGTTTGTAAGCGGAAGGATACAGAGCTTTGTTGTGACGTCGGGCCGTAGCGCGGCCTGTCGTCACGACCCGGCCACCCCTCCCCCCCGAAAACTAGTGCGGAGAGCCCCACTTTCTTAACCCTTCCTACCCGGTCTGCCTTAGGTAAGGACAGCACGAAAGAAGGGCCGCTACCCGGTATGCCTTATCTAAGGCATGAGCTTAATAACCTAATTAAGCTTGGTCCAAACGCCGTGTGTACGACGTATGTCAACAAACCTAAGCGTTCGTCACCGCACCTCCGAAAACAAGAAGGAGAAGACTCCTCAATGTTATTGTTCTGACGTCATGACGAAATTAGTGCCTAAAAAGCCCCCATATTGGCAACATCTCTGCAATATTGGCTCCACTGAAATTGTCATCACAACTGAACCAGTTGACTTAAAGAGCTCTACTCATGCCAAAATACAGATTGAAAACCGCACTACGATTATAGATGAGTGGGAAAGTTCTAGCAGTGAAAATAAACATAAATACGGTAGCCTAGGCCTAGACGTTTTTCAGCCATATCGCCCGGGTAGGGGCGACCGTCATTTGGTAAGACAGCCCGGGGAGGAAGGGTTAAGGCGCCACCCGCAAAAGTAGAGTTACATCGCAAAATTAGCATGGCATTTTTGGGGTCTCTGTCGCAAAATTGGTGTTTCGCAAAAGCAGAACACGCAAAATTGGAGTAATTACTGTAGTTAAGAGGTATATGATACCAAGAAGGCGTTCCTCCTGTTGTACTAAAAAACTGTGCTTCCGTGCGGACTCCCTGCCTAGGCAAACTCTTTCGTCTCAGTCTCTCCTCTAACGTCTTCCCTTCTTGCTGGAAGTTTGCTCTCATTCAACCTGTCCTGTCCCAAAGAAGGGTGACCGCTCTCAACCTTCCAACTATCGTCCAATCGCTCTCATCTCTTGTATCTCTAAAGTTTTTGAAACTACTGTATTCTTGCTTCCAAATTTCCTAAGCATTTCTCTTCTCATAATCTACTCTCAGATCGCCAGTAGGCTTCCTTAACCCTCCGGGCCCGGGCTGTATCTCCAAAGGACAGTGTGGGCTACCCGGGCGATCTGGCCGAAAAACGTCTAGGCCTAGGCTACCGTTTTTTTTTTTAGTTTAACTGCTAGAAATTTCCCACGCATCTATAAACGTAGTGCAGTTTCCAATCTGTAGACTGGCGTTGAGTAGAGCTCTCTAAGTCAACTAGTTCAGTTGTGATGACGATTTCTGTGGAGCGAATTTTGCAGTGATGTTGACAATATCAGAGCTTTTCAGACACTAATTTCGTCTGACGTCACAACAATAACATTGATCTGACGTCTTCTTATTGTTTTTGGAGGTGCGGTGACGCAACGATCGGCTTTGTTTACATGCGTCGGACGCACAGCGTTCAGACCAAGCTGAATAGGCTTGAAAGCTTACTGCCTAGTAACAGGACACCCGGGCTCCTGACCTTATTTCGTGGTGTCCTTTCACACGGACACCCGGGCAGGAAGGGTTAAAGGTCGCTCTACTGGTGATCTTCTTTCATATCTTACGAACTCTTGGTCATCCTCCTTTCGGGACTTCGGTGAGATCTTTTCTATTGCACTAGACATATCGAAGGCCTTCGATAGAGTCTGGCACAAATCTTTAATTTCTAAACTACCCTCCTTCGGTTTCTATCCCTCCATCTGTCCCTTTGTCTCTAATTTCCTTTCCGGCCATTCCATAGCTGCGGTTGTGGAAGGCCATCGCTCACTTCCTCATCCTATCAACTCCGGTGTTCCTCAGGGCTCTGTCCTATCTCCCATTCTCTTTCTAATTTTCATAAATGATCTTCTCAACTGTACATCCAGTCCCATCCTTTCATATGCAAACGACTCTACCTTACACTTCTCAATTAGTTTTCCTGAACGCCCCAGCCAGCATTCCCTCAAAGACAAACTTAATGAAGCCATGCAACACTTATCTTCTCATCTAACTACTATTTCCAATTGGGGTAGAGAAAACCTTGTTGCTTTTAATGCTTCCAAAACCCCATTTCTTCATCTTACTATCCATTCAGAACTCCCAGAGGACTATCCCTTACAATTCAACAATACAAATATCAATCCTTCATCTTCTCTCAATATTCTCGGTGTCTTCTGCTCTCTCATGGAAGGACCATATTACCAGTCTTGCTAAGGCAGCCTCCCAGAAGCTGGGTGTGCTCAATCGCCTCAAGGGGTTGAGCTCAGCTTGAGCACAGCTTCTTGATCTGTACAGGGGGGCAGTGCATCCTTGTACTATTGAGTATTGTTCACATGTGTGGGGAGGATCCTCTCACACCGCACTCCTAGACAAAGTAGAAAGGAAGACCTTTCGTATCATTATTATTATTATTATAATAATAATAATAATAATAATAATAGTTCTTAAAGCTAGCGCATGCTAAGGCCAGCTAAGGATAGCTCAATAAGGCCGATTAGGCGTATTTCCATTGGGGTCCTGTACTACTACCCCATCCCCTTGCTCATGAGGGATGGTAATGACTCGGTGCTTGTGAAAAATCTTTAATGCGCCGAGCGTGGGCGTGATCCTGGGCCTTCTGGGTGGAAGTCCAAGACGCTAGTCACTACACCAGCGAGCCACTCCCGCCCACTCACCAACTCTCTGCAAACTCTCTCTATTCTATCGCTACTACAATAATCAGTGTTCCTCAGAGCTCTCCCAGTGTATACCACCTCCTCTACGTAGGGTACGTAGTACCCGTCTTGCAACAAAATCCCACCCCTACTATGTGCAACTCTCCAACCTAGGAGTGAAACAGTATTCTTAGACTTTCTTCTATTCAACTGCTGAGTTCTGGAACTCTCTCCCAGAATCAGTTTTTCCCTCTTCCTATGACTTAAATTGCTTCAAACTCCGTGTGTCCAGGTATTTTGGCTCGAACGTCTCTTGATTTTGGCCCTGTCACTCTTTCAACTCTGGGGGAGGCACTCACTACAGGCAGTTCTGCCTTTTGTCTCCCTCACTCACATAGAAGAAATAAAGTGGTGTGGGGTGGGATGGGGTGCACCAGTTGACATATAGCGATTCATTCGTGGTTACCCCCTACAGATCAATGTGCTTAGCAATAGATAGGCCTACAGATAAAGTTTGTTTATTTTGTTTTCAGAGATACTGGGAACAGCTAGACGTGTCTTGTTTGTAATTTTGAAATAAGGAAATTTGACTTTGAAAAACGCGCTTATAAAATTTGAAGAAAGCCAATCCTGTAGCGTGGTGCTGGTGGGTCACCCGCCTTCTTCTTATTGAGCTCGCCCGCCGATCGTGCAGATCCACAGGGCTGGCCTTTGTATAGGTACTGGCTCAGAAACGTTAGTAAGAGGGAAATTTTAGAGTAGAAGGATAGTACTAGGGAAAGTTTTTTTGGACCTACCTACAACGTTTTCTCTCCCCCCCCCCGCCCCCCCCCCACTGGTTACAGTGCAGTCGTATCCCGTTCCACCTCCTTGTTCTTTCATTTGTCTCTAGGGATCCTGTCCTTGCCTTAACCCTTCGTTCCCGGAAGGGCTCTTGAACGCCCATAAAAAAGTATACACGAGCTGCCCGGAAGGGCTCTTTAATTAACGCCCAGTGGTTGAAAGCCTGTGAGCTTGGTGTGCGAGGCGTCGGTCCGACGCATGTAAACAACAGCCGGCTGGACCGACGCCCCGCATCTCCAGCCACAAGAAGGAGTGCGTCGCTTGTTCGTGTGTGCCTGTATGTTGTTGTTAAGTATCGAAAAGTAGTGTAAAGTGGCTGTTTTTGCCATAAAGTTATCTCCACTGAAATCATCATCACAACTCAACCAGTTGACTTAGAGAGCTCTACTTAATGCCATTCTACAGGTAAGAAACACATCTACGCTCGGGAATGCGGAAGCAGTCAGAATAACAAAGATACGGTAGCCTAGGCGTAGAAGTTTTTCGGCCAAAACCCCCGGGTTTCGGGGAATATATATATAATACATAGCCGGGGCTGGAGGGTTAAACAGCAATTTAGATCCCCATCATAGAAAAGTTCTCTAGCTGGTTTCTCTTTCTCTCTGTAATATGACAACGTGGCTTTGTTTTCTACCCCTTCCCTTCATTTCCTTCTTCCCTCCTCTTTTATCCCTTTCTCTATCTCTCTGATACATCCCCTCCCATTTTCAATTATTACCCAATCCTCCCTCCCATTACGTTTTCTAAATTCCCCTCCCACATGGTCCTGTATTAAATTTATCCTTTCCAGCCTTCTTTTACATTCCCTGATCCATTTACTTCCCTCGCTCGCCCATCTGTATACCTTCTTTGGCCACCTATTTTCCTCCATCCCCTCTAGCCTACTTCACTTTAGCTTTCCCTATCCTTTCTTCAAACGTACTCCACCCAATTTCTCCTCGGATTGCTTCCTGTGCTACGTACTTATTCGCTCCTAATCCCGTCCTTCCGATTTTATTCTGTATCGTTTCTAATTTTCTCGTTTCTGCCTCTGTCGTTAATGGGCTAATGGGTAAATTATAGGTTTGAATCCCGAAGGGAAGAAGGAAAACCTAATATTTAGTAGTTGCCCCGGAATCATTGACGATGCGCCTTAACAAAGTTTATGGCCAATCTTTGGACTCTAGCTTGTCTTTCAAACTTCCCGCCCGGGAGAGATCAAAATACGATTGCCACACATCGTGAGCGAAACGCTCTTAAATACCACTCACGGACTCGTCCTATATGATGTGGGTACCACTACTAGAAAAAACTAGTAAAAAATTATAAAATAAATAAATAAAACTTTGATCTTAGTGTTGCGCTTCTCATGTATCTGCTGTTTGTGTACGCTTCGCTTCCCTCCTCGAAGCGTTTTCCTTCTTAACCCGGGAACTGCGGGGAGACTCTTAAGAGTTCCCCCGGCGGACTGCGGGGAGACTCTTATGAGTGAGTGAAAAAAAAAATCAACTTTTGACATCGAAAAAAAAATAAAAATTTGTTTTTTTTTTTTTTTTGGCCCCTGGGCCATGCAAAATCTCAGTCCTCTACCTCCCCTCCTTCCCCACTTTCCTCCTCTCCTTCAGTTATCACCTATTTTCCCTGTTATTCCCTTATTCTGAGGTATATTTTCGTGCTAACATTAGCGAGTTGCAAACAGGGTGTTGTCATCACTGATGGCAAGCGAGTGCAAGAGAGAGAGAGAGAGAGAGAGAGAGAGAGTATCGATCGACTGTGTCTCAGTGGCCTTGGGGGAAATTGGCGGGAAAGCAGCTTGCCTCACCCATACATTATACAACTCGCGGGCTATATCTACGATTTTGACCATCCAAACGCTGTTTTCACTCGTTTTATTGTTGTTTCAGGTTAATACCTTTATAATCAACCCATAATAGGCGCATATGGATAAGTATTAATGCTATTAATGGCACAATGAATATTTTAGTGACGGAAACACCTCAAATACGTCAGCACAGGGGGACGTTTCCAATTACCCCCATGCGCACTTCAGAGGTTAAATACCACTCATGGACTCGTCCTATATGATGTGAGTACCACTACTAGAAAACACTAGTAAAAATATAATAAAATAAAAATATTGAACTTTGATCTTAATGTTGCGCTTCTCATGCGTCTGCTGTTTGTGTACGCTTCGCTTCCCTCCTCGAAGCGCTTGTTCCTTCTTAACTGATATATCAAGACTCTCAAAACATAGCAGATGAATGGGAGGGCCAAAATCGTCAATGATTCCGGGGCCACTACTAAATATTAGGTTTTCCTTCTTCCCTTCGGGACTCAAACCTATAATTTATTAGTGGCCCCTTCATCATTGACGATGCGCCTGATATCTCAAGACTGGAGGGGGACATTCATCATGAACATCATTAACCACTAATAAATTACGAAGGTCCAAAGAAACACGTACTAAAAAGATCAGTTTAATACAAATAATAAAGGATTTGCAGGTGGCGTTCCTTAACCCTCCTGGCCCGGTTGTCATTTTAAAATGACACCACGAATGAAGGGCAGGTGCCCGGTTGTCATTTTAAAATCTGTAAGCTTGAAAGCCTATTCAGCTTGGTCTGAACGCCGTGCGTCCGACGCATGTAAACAAAGCCGATCGTTACGTCACCGCACCTCCGAAAACAAGAAAGAGAAGACTCGTTTGTTATTGTATGTCTGTATGTCGTTGTTTCAGTAGTGAAAAGATCGTCATATTGCTAACATCGCCTGCAAGTGCTCTCCACTGAAATCGTCATCACAACTGAACCAGTTGACATAGAGAGCTCTACTCAACGCCAGTCTACAGATTGGAAACCGCACTACATTTATAGATGCGTGGGAAATTTCTAGCAGTTAAACTAAACAAAAATACGGTAGCCTAGGCCTAGATGTTTTTCGGCCAGATCGCCCGGGTAGCCCACACTGTCATTTTGAGAGCCTGCCCGGGCCAGGAGGGTTAAAGGTAGCCTGCGGTGTTGTCACCTTTACGTTTGACAGCACAGTTGGTGAAACACAAACTATACATATAGCTTAGAATACATAAATAAATTAATCTTTTATCAATACTGATAATATGTTGGCCTATATATTTATGGCCCCAGGTACTATATTACAAAATATTTGTACTCTCTCTTTTAATCCTAATCCTTAAGATTAATGAGTATACAGTATAGTGAACTCTATTGCATCTATAAAGTAAACATAAAATTTTCCTGACTTACTTATTTTAGTCTAAGGAATGGGTTATCACATGACCTTTCATTCTCGTCATATCTTGTATCACATAAGAGGCAGGTTAGAGTCCTTAGCTAGGATACGCCCCCCCCCCCCCTTTTTTTTTCTTTACAAAATAGCTTAAAACTAGACTTTCTGCCTTAATGCCACACATGTACGAGAAGGTTTCATGAGATTCACGGACAGGTAACGTGTTAGAAATGTATGATTAGATGACCACAACTGGGTCTGTTGAGTATCATTGAGAGAGTAATTGTGGAGGAATCTGAGTGACGCCGCCCACTTCCGAATATCGTGGGCCCTAGCCAACACGCCCGGATTACTCTCCCAAATCACCTCTACTAGTAACGCAGCTAGCCGGCGTTTTTGGAGACGTTTACCTGTCCGCGAAACCCAGCCTGTGAATGTTGAGCTGAGGAGACGTTTAGGTATAAAGAGTATTAGCGAGGTGATGCGTACAAGTAGACTGGGATGGTATGGACATGTGGAGAGAATGGATGAACAAAATTGGGTGACAAAATGCAGGTCTGTGATTGTGGAGGGAGCTGCACCAAGGGGTGGACCGAGGAAGACCTGGGATCGGACTATACGCGCCGATCTCAAATCCAAGAACTTGACAAGTGAAGCAGCCCTTAACAGGGTTGCCTGGAACGCCGCCATTAGGACAAGAGACTGAAACTGCACTTATGTGTGGAACACTCAGTCTTAAAATGTTATGTATGTATGTGGCCGGGAACCCCGCATAAATAACATAAATAACATAAGGAACTGGACCAGACAAAGTAAATGGTGCCGATCGCCCTGTTTCAGAGCTGGAACTTCAAACTCTGTAAATACATGATTACAATGTTCATTTTTAGCAATAAAGTTAGGAGCAGGAGCAATATGGACACTCATGTTGCGCCTTGAAAACCGTAAACAGGCCGGCTCCGAACTCATCGCCGCCAACTCAGACACCCTGTCACCTGTAGCCAATGCCATAAGAAAAATGGCCTTTTTAAGATTTAACTCGAAAGGAGGATCATGGCAATATTTACGTGATTGAAGCATTTCACACCAGGTGGGTGTGATGTACCAGGTGGGTGTCATGTACTTCATTGCCATATGTCCACCCCGTCGGTAATTCATTATAAAAAAATCCCAAAATCTCTAAACAAAATATAAACAGGGAACGGGAGCTGGGTATAGACCGTCGCGCACCCATAAACAGGGAACGTGAGCTGGGTTTAGAACGTCGGCGAGACAGGTTAGTTTTCGGTTAGGTTAATTTGTTTGTATTTTCCGATAGGGTTCACAAAAAAAAAAAAAAAAAAAACCCACAAAACAAGGAAAAAAAAAATAATAATAATAATCTTCAAGGAGACTACATCCGCCTTATTAGAAATAATTTATTAGGGAAAATAGGGACCAATAGACTCGCCATATTTTTCTCATTATAGTCCGCATGGAGGAATTTCGTTATCGACACTTGAAAAAACCCGATTTCACAGAAAAATACACCTAAAATCTATCAAAGATGTCAAATACAGTAACGGGGGTGAGGGGGTGGCAGCCCCCACCCATAATACAGTACATATTCGCTTCAGCGTTTTAACCTTCTATTAGCGGCGCGCAACATAAGTCGAGTTAAATAAATTTGGACTATGTGGCGGCGCGCGACATAGGTCGTGTGGCAATTTCAGCACGTAATGTTGCCGAGAGAGAGAGACAAGTGGTGGCAGGAGAGTAGCGAGCGTATGACTGCTCCAGACCACCGCGGCGGGCCTACTGACACGAATCCCACCCTCCTCCACCCTCTCACACTCGCTACATACTGAAATGTATGGGGAAAGTACCGAATTACATGGTTCTTGCACTCGTGTTGCGCAGTTGTTGCACGAAAACTAGCGGTCATACAAGGATCGTTGTGGTGTCATTGGAAAGCTCTGTTTATGCCCTTTCAGGGATAGATGCTTGTTTTACGCTCTGGGTCTTATTTAGGCATGAAAATGATCACGTAAACAGCCCTATTTTGGCTAAAATCACCCCGCTGGGCGGTACCGGTACATATAAATAGACCGCCTAGCCCGCCAATAAGGTGTTAAGAGCTGACATGCCAGAATTATGGAACTCTCGTCGACTGGAATTCTCGTCGAAGCGCGAACCTAGAACTCTCGTCGACGATGGAACACTCGTCGACAGGTCCACTTACAAAAAAATAGTTGAAAAGAAAGAATAAAGTTTAAAAGTATATATTTTTATATAAACTATAATTATTACAAGTTATGGTGAAGCTTAAGAAAAGTGGTTGTGTAGGTTAAGTGGTTCGTTGTGTAGTGGTAACTGATTCGATAGAAGGATTGCGAGTGAATGCCAATTTGAACGAATGCCTTTGCAAAAGCACCTCCCTTTAATTGTTTGTCCGGCAATAGATAGATATAGATTTTTTTTCGTCTGGATTGTTTTGTTTTTCTATTTGATTTTTTCTTAGTTTCCACTAAGGTATAATACATATATATCAATAATATATAATAATGGTATTATATATATATATAGAAGTTTTGGTGAAGCTTTAAGAAAGAGGAATGCAAGCAAATGACGATTCGAACCAATATTTTTGTTTCAATTTGTGTATGAACTAATTGAGATTCTGCATAAGGAGTGCTCATTTGTTAAAGTGCAGCATCAACTTGTGGCCCAAGAGAAGATGGAGAGGCACCAGAAGGCAAGCCATTCCCTCCCTCAAGGCAAGCCATTCCCTGTTTCAAGCCACTGTTCTGCGGGCCTACCGACAGGAGCTGTCCCCTAAACAGCTACTTGGGAATATTGCTAACCAATTACTACGACTAAATATATAATAATACAAATAGCCTACATTACTACGACTAAATATATAATAATACAAATAGCCTACATTACTACGACTAAATATATAATACAAATTGCCTACATTACTACGACTAAATATATAATAATACAAATAGCCTACATTACTACGACTAAATATATAATAATACAAATAGCCTACATTACTACGACTAAATATATAATAATACAAATAGCCTACATTACTACGACTAAATATATAATAACACAAATAGCCTACATTACTACGACTAAATATATAATAATACAAATAGCCTACATATCTTGTATAATTTTTATCATTCATGAATCATATATCTAAAAATAAAACAAAAACAATTGAACTGATAATAAATACGATTAAACTTAATTCCAATAAGGAATAAACGTATAGGCTATAAATAGAATATATATATATTATATATACAGTATATATACCGTATTATATATACATATATATAAATATTATATCAAACAATGACAATAGAGGGGACAGTTGAACAGGATGTCTCCCGAAAAAACACCACTTAATTGGAACACTCGTCGACGGCGAAAATTGGAACACTCGTGGACGTCGACGAGAGTTCCAGGTACCACATGCCAACTGTAGCGACATCATTATCAAAACTATTGCATACTAATATATCTACAACAAATTTTGTCGACCCTACAACAATTGGCTGATTTGGAACATAGCCAATTAACACATCCTGTCCAGTTACCGTGGATGTGTAGACAGGTTTCTCTAACGGCTGTATACCAAGCTTTAATCTTTCAGCTAATTATTTAGGAAAATATGCACGGCTTGCACCTGTGTCAGGTACAACTGGTATACAACCATTACCTACGACACATGAAGTAAATGAGCAAGCTCGTGGAATTGGCGAGGCTCGAGTGTTTCGGTCAAACAAAAAAGGATTTGTTTTGTTAGTATCTATGAAACATAGATGACTGAACAATACATCAGGATAAATCTACAGTTATACTACCCCTATTTTGTCGCTATTCTGCTGGTACTAATGGGTTAATATTATTAGTAGTAGACTTAGTATGGTTTGATGATGCGCGGAAATGTATATTTGACTTGAAATAGATACATTGAAGTATTACAAACCTTCGCGAACCCATAAACAGGGAACGTGAGCAGGGTTTAGACCGCCGCGCACCCATAAACAGGGAACGTGAGCTGGGTTTAGACCGGTCGCGATACAGGCTAGTTTTCGGTTAGGTTACAAGGACCCCAATGGAAATACGCCTAACGGCCTTATTGGGCTATCCTTAGTTGGAATTATGCAAGGCTGGTACATGTCATATTTGTAACATACTATGTGGTACCAACTCTGTAAATTGCTAACTGAATAAATTATTATTATTATTATTCGGGTGGATGAGACTCGTTAGCCTTGGTCGGCAAACCATCTAGGGGAGATAACCTTATAAAAATCTGGGTGGATGGGACTCGTCAGCCTTGGTCGGCAACCTGTCTAGGGGAGTAAACCTTATACAAATCAGTACAGTACTGCTATCTTAGGGTGAAGCAGGTTAGTGGATGGTTTAGCCGCACACCACTGTAGAAAAATAGTGCTAAAAAATACATACAAGGCCTCGGAATCAGACGGACCCTAAATTGAGTGGTCAATCCTGTAAGTCCTTCAGTAAACTGGCATGGGTTGTCCCTCTTACAGGGGATAGGTTTGCTTGGGGGCATGTGTATGACCACCCCCATTAAGGGGGGAGTAAGGCGTCTGGCAACAGATAGATAGATTATTATTTGTTAGGTTAAGTTAGGCTAAGGTTGGGTTAGGCTAATGTTAAAAATACTAAAATGCGACAGTCCTCAGCATTAAACAACATTGTATATCAAATACAAAATAAAAAACAACAACAAATTACCTGAAAAACTTGTATCTGGTTGGTGATAAATTGTTATAGAAATATGTTTTTTCCCAGTTTCCGCGTCTGCTGAACCATCCAAGAACACGCTAAAAGGCGTGTTTTGAAGGGTGGAGGTGGGGGGGGGGGGGGGGTAGTATATTCTTACCTGGTGGGCTTCCCAGACCCCAGAGCTAAGTGGTAGGTCAGGGTCCACGGAAGCCACACACTGCTGATGCGCCAGCCCAAAGATAATTTAAAATTTGTAGTAAAAACAGGGAGTATAGAAATCTATGGACTGGAAAGTGCATCATAAGCAGGTACATTAACAAACAAGGTACAAGTATAAGTGGTTGAGGAGGCCAGAAGGTGTGACATCGAGAACAAAATCATGAATATTCATATAAAACTCCTGCAAGATAGTCGGAAAGGGCAGCCTTGAAAGATAATAGGTTAGTCAGGGATACCAATTCTGTGGGCAAAGCGTTCCACAGAGACACGTATCTAAGATTAAATTTGGTTTTTCTTATTTCAAGCTGGCATCTCGAGTGAGCAATTTTATATGGGTGACCCCTGGTTGCAAAATATTGGGGACGATCAAAAACATCTTCAGGAGTAATTGAGCAGAGACCGTGAAATATTTGCCAGTACTTAATTATGTCATGCCTAAGAAGTCTACCCTTAATGGAAAATAGGTTTAATATCCTCAATCTCTCACCATAATCAAATTCTCGAGACCCCCAATAGATTTAGTCCAGCGTCTCTGAACAGACTCCAGTAGTCTTAGGTCCCCCAAATACCCAAGGTTCCACAGAGAGGAAGAATATATGGCAAGATCCTGTGTAGCGGAAGGAACTGTTTTTCAGATGCCTAATTACTAAGAAACATTGAACAATATCTTTAACCTAACCTAACCTAACCTAACCTAACCTAGTATATTAGTAGACTATTTATTAATGTAAAATGTAAAAAAATATTGAAACATTACCAAATTATTGAGATATATATACAGGTCCACCCGCTACACAGGATTATACCGAATAGGCCTATTCTAATATGGGACGAATATGGGAAATAAATAGTGGCATCATAAAGGAGGCATCCCGGTTGACAGTTGACCTTAGGATACTATGAGCGAGTCCTCCAGCCTTGTGGACAATATTAGAGATGTGTGTATGAAACTTGAGGAGGAATAGATTAAAATTCCTAGATCGGATGCAGAGTCTCTAGGCCTAATAGAGATTAAGGAGTTGTTAAGATAGTATCTGCCAGAATGACCCAGGTCATCCCAATCAATTTCTTTCAGGCTACAAAATCTTAGGTGGACACATTTATCTGGGTTCATCGTTAGGCCCCAGGATTTAGAGACCTTAGCAAGCACGTTTATATCAGACTGGCAAGCAAACATACAATTAAGAAAATTTAATATATTTGATTTTTACATACAGTTTCAGATCATAAGCATATATTTTGGTAGAAGAGTTAATATAATTGATAAATATGAGGAAAAGCAGGGGACCAAGGACAGAGCCTTGAGGGACTCCGCTAAGCACATCCCTGAAAGAACTAAAATTATTATTTACTTTGACATGCATAATATGGTTATGGAGAAAGTCCCGGTTTAATTCTAGTTTCGCTTTCACAGCATACTCATAAATTTCTATGGCTACTTTAGAGTTGTCATATGCCATACTTAATTCCTATATATGTCCAAAGCGGCGGAAATGCATTAGAAGGAATTATACCTATTGTAAAAACAAATAATATTTTCTCCCCATATGCGGCACCATAGCTATTACATAATACTAGGTTAGGTTAGGTAAGGTTGTTAGGTTAGGTTAATGTCGTTAATGTAGTTTATTATCATTATATTACGTCTTTTACCCAGCAAATTCAGCAATTTCCCTGATCTTCATAGTTGGTCGGGAAGCTATGCCTTTACAACGGCGCCTCCCTTTTGTCGCTGTGTACGTGAAACTAGAATTTTACCAAAGTCCCTAAGCCAGTCCAGTACCTTACCCCTAATTTCCAGGCTATAAAGTTTGGTGATCAGAATGTCATGATTAACCACATCAAAGGCCTTGGAATAGTCAAACAGGATCAAGTCAACATTATAACCTTGGTCCATCCATTTGGTGATGTCCTTGTAAGTAAGAAGGGAGTTGGTCCTCGGATGATCTGCTGTAGATTTACCGACATCAGTGCCGAGAAGACCATGATCATGCAGATTCTGATACACAGTAGCCTAACATGTGGGCGAAATGTAAACTATTTACGAGTCACACCACAGCTGGAATCTCATTTCTAAGGGTAGTTTTGGATTCCTATCATTCTATGCTTCATTGCTATATACTTTTGGAAAAACTAAATAAGATGGTCACCAATTTTCCCATGGATTTTTGTATTTTTCCCTGTTAGTTTTCATCAATATATAGTGTTTGGAAATAATTGCAACCCTCGGCGAAACCGTTTTCCCCATTATACAACCATCTTAAGACACGCCGCCCGATAGTGGGGAGGGCTATGAAGTACAGGGAAAATGAGGGGTTAAATGCGTAAAACGGCGATTAAAACATATTTTAGCAAAACTTGGCTCGGGTTTTAAGGTATTTCCAAGGCCTAAAACCCAATATTTCGGAAACCCGAGCCAAGTTTTGGCCAAAGCTGGCTCGGATTTTGAGAGTTTGTAGACAACAAAATTACAGTAACCTCATTTAGAAATTTGGCTCAGGTTTCCCGAAATTGCAAAGGCATAAAACCCGAATTTTGGAAAACCCGAGCCAAGTTTTGGCAAAACTTGGCTCGATTTTGCGAATCGAAAAAGACTTCACTACATGTCGGAAATCGGCTCATGATTTCCCTAATTGCAAAGCCATATAACCAGATTTATCAAAAACGTAGCACTTATTTAAATCATAAATATCCAGTAACATAGACCTAGTACATTGGATACAAGCCTAATCCACACCTAACACCTACAATGTGTCCGTAGTACCTAGTAGGCCTACATGGGATACAACATGGCGGTTGGGCCGGCGCCCATTTAGTAGCCTACCGGTATTCGGCCGTGTCTGTAAATACGAATGCGAGGAACTTCGAGCGAATTCCTGATCAAGCGGATGCACAATCTAATCTAATTAACCTAATCTAATTAACCTAATCTAATCTAACCTAACCTAACCTAACCTAACCTAACCTAACCTAACCTAACCTAAATGCGCCTCCGCTCGAATATGAATTCGCTCGAAGTGTCCAGATACCGTAAATACTACCGCAACTACGAATCTTGTTTCTCAAACCTAGTTTATTAACCTAACCAAACAACCCAACCTATCGACAGAGATGGGCAGGTGGAGTGGACTAAAAAGCTGGTGGACAGACCTCGGGAGACAGGTGAAAATAGCGTGTGTACGAATCGGTGCCGTCTATAGGAAGGTATTGACAACCATGTTTCGACAAAATTCCATTTTAGTACTATATATTTTTATTAGGTTTTGCCGAGGCTTAAAACACATTTTCATATTATGTTTAGAGCATATAAAATCCATATGCGTGTTCAAATATTGCAAAATAATTGGTGACCAACTTATTTAGTTATACTATACTTTTTATCCACCGGAATATTTTTTTTTTTTTTTTTTTTTTTTTTTTAGCATTAACCTAACCTAACCTAACCTAAATGTATTTGGGGGCTATTAGGTTCGGTTAGGTTAG
Organism: Paralithodes platypus; assembly: GCA_032716605.1. NCBI lineage: Eukaryota > Metazoa > Arthropoda > Malacostraca > Decapoda > Lithodidae > Paralithodes > Paralithodes platypus. The sequence goes on along the minus strand of CM064536.1, from coordinate 14,049,964 downwards.
GCCTAGCCTAATGCTAGGATAAAAAAAAAAAAAAAAAAAAAAAAAAAAATATCCGGTGGATAAATAGCAATGAAGCATAGGCTAGAATGATAGGAACCCAAAACTACCGTTAAAAATGAGATCCCAGCTGTGGTGTGACTCGTAAATATTGACCCCCATTTTTGCACTCTAAGTGAGCAAGGCCCTACACTCCTACAGTACCTATCAGGCCTAGGCTAACGCTAAACATGCCGGGCCGCTAATCTTCTTAAATTTATGTTTTAGGTTTAATAGTTCCACATGCTGGACGGAAATACATGTGAAGGAGGCGCCCGAGTCCACCAATAGTGGTATTTCAATGGCATTCACTTAAAGTCCAAGTACAAGACCCCCACCCACCCCTCCGCCCACCGAAGATCTAGGCTCGTTTAACGATAATATTCAAGGACAGTAGTGCGACGTTATGAGAAACAATTTATTAGGGAAAATAGGCACCAATAGATTCGTCACATTTTTCTCCATATAGGCTAGTCCGCATGGAGGATTTTCGTTATCAACAAATTGAAAAATACCCACTTCACAGACAAATACACCAAAAATCTAAGCCAAAGCGGGGGTGGCAGCCCCCACCTATAATACTAGGTTAGGTTAGGTAAGGTTGTTAGGTAGGCTAATGTCCTTTCAAAGGGGTATATGCTAGTAAACACTAGGATACCCTATACCCAGTCAGAGGTAAGAAGAAGAAGAGTCCTGCAGTAGTCTCCTTGAATGTTACCCATTATAACATATATAATATTCAACCACTTAACAAAGCTATAGGAACAGATTGATTCAACTCACTACACTTAATAGACGCGGTTTTCCTTTACCAAACTTCACTGAAGGTCGTTGTTGTTGATGTGTTGGAGGGGGGAAGGTCTGACACTTGTTTCTCGTTTCTTGTAAAGGGCGGAACTCAGACACAACCGCCACAGCAGTAGAGGATCCTGGGGCCGGGGGGGCTCAGTGGCGAACCAAACGGCCCGGCGCCCTCAAGAAGTTGCAGAGGAGGCGAACTACACGGCCCCGTCAAACGTCGTCTAATTCTGACACTTGACACTTGTAGATCGAGGCCCCGAGGCGGGAGATTGAGAAACTCACGTGTCGATAGACGTTTACTGTATAAGAAATATATCACCTTGCCACACACACACACACACAGCTTGAATTAAATAAATGAAAACTGAATCTTAAAATTACATGAATGCAACTGGTAGAATCCAAATTTACACGGACAATAGTATATATTCTTTACATATACAATACCTTTTTAAAAGTAATTATATAGGCATCTATTTTTACGATTTGTAAGTTTTCACCTAGATAAATATATGTAATATAAATTATAATAAATTAATGGATGTATTTGTAATGTGTTGTGGTATTAGAAAAGTTTGTTTACTGTGTGTAGAGAAAACTGAGCAGTGCTGCCAAATCAAGTTCGCTAGATAGTACATAGAAGCCGAAAATCGCTAGAATAATACCACAATATCAAAGATATCACTCGAAAAGGACTCAAATATCCACAATATCGCTAAAATGTATGTAGCTGGATGTAAAAATGTGCCTCTCGATCGAAGTAAATACCTGTAGATCTAGCGGGAAAGTACCTAAATTGGCACCACTGTACCCGAGGTCGTGTGCAAGAATACATATAAGGAGAGGCGACTTTCTGCTTTTAGTTGTAGCCCCCTGATACTTACCCCATCTAACGTCAAGGCGGTCAAGCACCCCCCAATAGAGAACGATTAATTTCGAACAGTAACTATACAGTTTATACCCCTCATTAGAGAATGTACCGTTCTTTAGAAAACTATTATATTCGAGCTATAACTATATAGTTTCTAATATCTATAGGCTACTGCTTGCAGTACTCAATATTTCTTCATTTTTCACAATTCATAATAGTTCGTGTAGGCCTATATCTAAATAGTAGGCTACTGTAAAAGTCACCCATGATGTTTAAATTGTGATCCCATTTATGTCATTATCATTATTGTCCTACCTCGGTCCATATACTACTACAACTAAATTTATTGTGCTAGATTCCATGAATACAATCTAGTATTTGTGCAGCAACTTTACCTTTTTCTGTATAAAATACTTTATAATACTGTATAAATACTTATAAATACTGTATAAAATACTGTATAAATACTTTATAATACTGTATAAATACTTTATAATACTGTATAAATACTTATAAATACTGTATAAAATAGCGGCTCGCTTGGTGTAGTGACTAGCGTCTCGGACTTCCACCCAGAAGGCCCGGGTTCGCGCCCACGCTCGGCGCATTAAAGATTTTTCACAAGCACTGAGTCGTTACCATCCCTCATGAGCAAAGGGATGGGGTAGTAGTACAGGACCCCAATGGAAATACGCCTAATCGGCCTTATTGAGCTATCCTTAGCTAGCTTAGCATGCGCTAGCTTTAAGAACTATTATTATTATTATTATAGACCTAATATAATACAGTTTCTTACAGTTTCTTACAGTAGATCCTCTGGAAAAAGGCAAACTATGCCTGTGTATCCAGCTCAGTACCAGTGCTTGCACTGCTGCGGTCGTTCACGGTGTTGGCGGCGGCGGTAGCAGACGCAACATTTTTACTATTCTGTATTTTTGTTTTATAATCAAACTTCAAATCTTGTCTTCCCCATGCTTTATCAAGATTACTTTCAAACTCCCTTATTGATTCGGAATCGACTACATACTGGGGCAGTGCGTTCCACTCATTTACCACTCTATCACAAAATGAGTTCTTCGCCTTCTCAAGCCTATTTCTTTCTTTGTAAATTTTCTTAGAGTGTCCTCTCGTTCTTGTTCCCTCCCGCATCAAGAAGATACCTTCACACACATCCTCATCGTACTTTCCTGACACTATCTTAAAAGTCTCTATCATATCCCCTCTCTTTCTCCTATATGCCAGTGTCGGAAGTCCCAGTGTCCTCAACCTCTGCTCATAGCCCGCGTTCTTCAACGTTGGTACCAGCTTGCTAGCTCTTCTCTGCACTTTCTCCACTGCTTCTATATCCTTTACCATATATGGAGCCCACACCTGGTTTGCATATTCCAGGTGTGGCCTAACCAGCGCTGTATATAGATTCCTGAAGATTTCTTCGTCAAGTGACACAAATGTCCTCCTTATCAGCCCTACAATTCTATTGGCTTTGTTTATCTTTTCCGCTAAATGTTCTGAGAAATTTAACTTATTATCTATCACTACTCCTATATCCTTTTCTGCACTCACTTCCTCCATCGCTTCATACATACTGTATCCTACCTTGTCTATCTTGCTGGTCCCAATCCGCATGTACTTGCATTTTTTTGGATGAAAAGGCATTAACCAATGCTCAGACCATCCCTTCATGCCCTCCACATCTCCTTGAAGCAAACCCATATCTTCCTTACTCCTCACTCTTCTATACAGTTTAGTGTCATCCGCATACAGGTATACCTCACTTCCATTAGTTATAACTTCAGGCAAGTCGTTGATAAATATAACGAACAGCAATGGTCCCAACACAGATCCCTGAGGTACCCCACTTGTAATTTCCCTCCACCCCGAGCCTATTCCATTCACCAATACCCTCTGTCTCCGATCTTTCAGGAAGGCTTCTATCCATTTCACACATTTCTCCCCTATATTATAGCTTCTAACTTTCTCTATTAACCTTTTATGTGGGACCTTATCGAAGGCCTTCATAAAATCGCAATATACCACGTCTATTACATCACCATCTTCTAGAATTTGCATCCAATCATCTACCACCTTAATTAGCTGTAGTACCGTCGACCTCCCCGGCAAGAATCCGAACTGTCTCCCACTGAAAAGTTGGTTTGACTTCATATGATCCATTATTCCTTCTCTAATTACCGTTTCCATTAGTTTACACACAACACTTGTCAAACTGACTGGTCTATAATTCCCTGGGTCATTTCTCTTTCCCTTCTTAAATATAGCTGTTATGTTCGCCTCTCTCCAGTCCATCGGGATTTGTCCTGTATTAAACGATACCTCAAATAACATTTTCAATGGCTCTACTAACATCTCCCCTCCTTCCTTTATGATTCTTGGGTGTATCCCATCCGGTCCCGGTGACTTACTTCTATTCATTTTTTCTATAGCCCTTCTTATTCTAGCATGGGAAAACTCTACTAGTTCTAGTGCCGGTGCCTGTTTGATGGGAATAGTAGGCACTGCATCCTCCGACTCCACTGTTAGTACCCCCCCAATTCTCTTTTCTTGTCCTGAGTAAACACATCCACATTACTAAACATAATCCTTAATCCATCTACCATTCCTCCAGCAATTACACCATCCCGCTCCTCCAGTCCGTACCCTACTCCCCTGTTAGCACTACTGGGTCTGACTCTTTGTCTCCTGTCTCTCCCTGTGACACCTCCACCCCGTTCTCCTCCTCCGTCACAACTCTCATCACATTCTCTCCCCTCCCTGATCTCCCCCTCCTTTCTACTCTTATAAACCACTTCCTCACTTTTCCGTCCCTCACTCTCCAGTAAAAATTTCTCTTTTCCTCCTCATCCAACTTTCCATTATTTTCATCAGCCTTTTCTTGTAATTCCTTAATTTTTTTCCTTTGTTCTATACTCAAATCCTTCTTTAGTCTTATGTGTTTCAGTTTATCATTTGTATTTAGCCTCCAACTAAAATTTGTCACAGTCTCCGCCACTACCCTAGTTTTAAACTGTACCCTTATAGGTCTCATCTCTCCCCTTTTATATCTACCTATCCTACTGATCTCCTCCACCTGCCCTTCCCATCCATATTCGTCCTCATCCACACCTTTCAAGACCTCCTTCACTGTCTCCATATCCCTCACTTTTCTCACTCCATTATCATTCATATGAGTCTCTATATCTCCATACAAGATTACACCCCTATCCCTGTCCATGGCCTCCCTCACGACACTCTCCTTGTTCTTCATGACCCCTACAACTGCACTCTCAAAACTTTGTTTGGTCATATTCATTTCTTCCTTTTGCTCTTTCATAATATCCTCCAAATCCTTGACTTTTTGTTTACCTACCACCGTCCATGCAGTCGACTCCTTTACTTCCGTGAAACGTCCTTCGTATTCCTTCAGCTGCTCCTTCAATGCCATATTCTCTGCTCCCAGTTCATCTACCCTTTTCAATAACATCTCTAGGCTCTCATTAACTGCCAAAAAAGGCCTGCATTCACTTCCTTCGCTAGGCCTATTCCCTTCCCCACCTATCACACCACACATTACACACAGTGCCTTAACTTTCTCACCAATATCCCCCTTCCATTTCTCCGTATCACTCATCCACTTTTCCAAATCCTTCACAACAATACTAACCTCTTCTAACTTCTTATCTGTGCTCTTAAATCCCCGAAAACGTTGTAACCTTCCTTCCGACTCCGTCATACCCGAAATTCCCTCTGCCATGTTTGTTTACAAACTCAACAACTCACAACCCTACCGCTGTCCCGTCACTACACATAATACCTTTGTTATATGTGTAGGTTAGTAGCTAGGTTACTCAACGTCTATATCTTGTATTGGTTTTGATCCTTACATTTAAATTTTGTTCAGTAGGCCTACCTGTATGGATTTCAGCCATATATAAATATATATATATATTTTTTTTTTTTTTTTTTTTGGTAGTAGTAAAGGGATGAGGTCACAAGTAACCTTTATACCCTGTCATGGACCTATTTTACTGTTAGGCGATCAGAACAGAGGCAAGGGGTGTGAGGAGATTGGCCAACCATCTCCACCAGCCGAGAATCGAACTCGGTCCTCCCGGTCAGAAACCAAGGGCTCTACCAATGTCGCTACTGGTCACCCCCATTTCAGCCATATGTTCCCTATAGTGTTCGTACGTTTACTGAAAAGTAAATAAACAAACACACACACACTGTGAATCATACAGTTCCTCATATTGCTTGCACTGATTAATTGGTGAGGAGTAACTAAACACATACCGGTACGCAATTATCTCTCACGAAGGAATATGCGAGACAACCACAGCAATTATAATCATACCAGTGACTGTCTCTCGAGTAATTTATGTTTCTGCAGCTCTACCCATACACGTCATTCACTAATAAATACACATCCCTTCAGCAACAACATTACCAAAAGTGTGGAACACATATTTTGCCTCATGTTGTATGTGTTTTTAAATATATTTTCTATCGATTTTATGTGTTTACTATTCAGGTCGACCACTGCAGCACAATACAATGTTAGGGGAATTTCTCCAATACCGTTTATTGTTTTTCTGTGTATTCATGAATACTATTCTATAAGCAAGTAATTCCAACCTCACACTCCACACAAACTAAGAACATAAAATTGAGGGTATGTCTTACATTAAAGATAACCGATCAAGTGAATGGCATATAATACAACGTGAGTAGATTATGCTATTTATTCATAACATCTGTAAATTGTGGAGCATCAGACGTCAGATGGCCAACCCCGCTATACTGGTCATCTTAAAAGTGGCTGCTTCACACAACACGGGACTTCGTTCAGCTGATCAGGTGTTTTCGTCTTCAGTTTGATGTCAAGGTTCTTGAGCCATAACAAACATCTGCAATTATACAAATGCCAGCATTCATGGGTCAGCTATTTACCGAGATGATGTCTCTGGAATATGTATTCAATCAGCTATGATTATATACTCATATGTGAGTATACCATATACTGTATACTCATAGATACGCTCTACTTATGACTAAGCACTTCACCTTACCTTTGGGAAAAAAGTGAAATATGAATTTCTTTTGCTTCCGCCTTGATGATTGTTATGCCCTGTTTTTCTACAGGTTTAACTTGGGTAATGTGAGTTCTGAATGACTGGGTATAGAAGGCTGCATGCACAATACAAGGTATGAGGAATAGAGAACACAAAATAAACACACAGTAACACGACACAAGTTCACGTTTATTGAAATAAAGAAATAAAGAGCATAGAAAGATAGTTATATTTGCACAAAACAAATGATAGAAGGGAACTGCTAGCATTTGCGGATTTGGATGGAGCCTAGTCTCCCACTTCCAACGTTCAGGTATATTCTTCTGATCACGGGTTTAATTAGCAAGTTTATATTTTACTGGAAGACCTCAATATATTCGTATAATTCACTGTCACTGATTTTACCTCTTGCTGGCTGGTCGCGTGCCCACGTAGCAACTCACAGTTAGGATTAGACGCGTATATTATAGAACACGGAAATCTCTAGCAACCTCATGGGGGTACTGAACTAAGTTTGATATTCTTAAGGCAGAAATATGTAGAACACGAATCAGTGGGCGAACGTTAGATATCACTAGAGTTTTAATATCTGAATAAGGTAATTACGAGAGTCAAGGTCGCCTGTTAATAAAAAAACACTGATCGCTTAGTACGTCCCAAATGGAATGGTTAAATATGAATTACACTGGGCAAGGTCTTAGCCACTTTATAGAAAGTTAATAGGTGCGTATCAAGCTAGTACTATAACACTTAGTACTAGTAACATGAATCTTGAATAGTATGGGTAGATCTGGTCCTGGTTATCTTGCTTCCGGTGATGTTGGGGGCTAACGACTGGTTCCTCGGCCGTCCAGATGGTCCAAAATGTAGGAAGTTCTCAAGTCGGATCTCTTGATGATCGTTGCTGGCTACACACTTATATACCCACGAATTTGTGCGAAGGTTATAAGGTGCACGTTAGGACTTGTACATGGACAGATGCTTCTATCAGTCTTCTCTGCCACGGAGTCTGCCGGATCTGGAATCTCTCAACTCCGGAACAACACAAGGGCAGAGCTAGAGGTAAACTGCAGGGTAGTGACCACTGGTTGGTGTCTAGCTTTCAACTGATTTGACTGGGGGCGGGAGGTAGATTTATAGGCTCGGTTCTGGACCCTGCAGACAGTAGGGATCTCGAGTCTTATGGACTTAATTGAGCTCTCAATAGATATGGGGACTAGGTAAGATGGTATTTACTGTTGTGGCACAGGGCGATAGGAAGCCTTTATATTTTCATATAACTGAGCCTTAGTAAGAGGTACTATTTTGGCTATACTGGACGTATTTAGGGGAGAGAGACTGGATCTACTTTGCGAGGAGGACGGGGACAGCTGTGATAGGAGCGTCTCTCTAGATTGTTCAATCTTCATTCTATGGTATAGCTGAGGTGCTAATTTAGTGATCAGAGCATGCAAGAAAGGTAAATGGTTTATTGTGAGTTAATAGCGGTTAGTAAAGGTGTTAGTCATTCATGGTTAGTTCATTGATAGGAAGAATTCCTGTGCTACCTGGCAATGACTCGAAAGTCAAAACAGGGGCCAGGTATACCTCCGCGGGGGTGGGGGTCTCCCTCCTCGGGTGGGCAAAAAGGGGGAGCTGGGCGCCCTCTCTCTGATATATTCGTCCGGCGGCTGTGGCTAGGGGCTTGCCATATCACCAGTGTTTGTAATAACCCTCTGTGTATGAGACAGATGTGAGTGTCTTTAATACCAAAACCGAAGGTGCCTTAGCTAGCTGGTTTTACTCGGCTGGTTGTTAATTGTAGGGTTTGCTGGATATGGTGGAGACTGGGTTGCTAACTCTGCCACATTTATCTGGAAGTATGACAATAGAAGTTAGTTACTGGCGGGGCGGCTAGCCTCGCACCGACGACCATTGGGTGCAGGGTTGTGAATGTGTTGTAAGAGAATAGATGGCATGCAAGGGGCTAGTAAAGTTCTAATGTTGTTCTGGCCTACTAAGTGAAGGTAGGCTGGATAGGATTATATATAAAAGGTTGGAGAGCGTTAGTAACGGACAATTCAAGGATCTTCAAGAGGTATGAGAGAGAGGCTAGGTCGGACAAGAGTCGAGAAGCGCGGGTGTCCTAATGAGAGGGGGGGGAGAGTTCAAGGGCTACAGGGAAATTTTGCCCCTAAGGTCCCTGGGCGTGGGGGTGGCATTAGGCTACAATTTATATGGAAGTTTGAAAAGGCAGTAGAATACGTTAGCCAAATGCTACCGGGGAATGCAACTATGGGGTGGTATATGAGTCTGGAAAAGATAGAGTTATGTGATCAGTCAGAGGGTTATGGATACTATTAGTTGGCCCTGGGAACTGCGTTTTCTATTAAATATAAAATACCACCCACAGCAGCAGTTCGTAGGGGTACTTAGTTATTGTTTCGGGGTACTTATGACAGATACTGATAACCAGGTTATCTTATACAATCTCTGGTTGGGGTAAGAGGTGTAAGACACGAAATAAATTGGCGTAGTGTGGGCTGTGGATACGAAGGAGGCAAGGGGAAGACGTATGACAATTGTGGAAAGTAAATGGAAAAAGGTGAACACAATGGCGGATAAAAATACTTAACCTAAGGATTGCATACATAGATTTATGGGGCGATGGGTCTTCAGAAGCTTAGTCTGGCAAGACAAGATGTTAGGGAATGTTAATATTAATACTTAGTTACTAGAGGAACAGTGCAAGGGGCGACTGGGCACGGGTTACATATATCTATACTCGTCATGGAAAATGATATACGAGGTCTAGGGACAGCGTGGGTGTTTTAACTTCTAAGATATATAACATCTACTTCTCGGATGCAAGAACATACATAGATATAATTATGGCTGTCTGATGTGTTGGCATTGGCTCAACGTCGGGACAGGCATGGGTGTTTTTAATATGAATGTATATTCCTGTTCATCATCTTTGTAGTTAGAAGTGTAGGACACGAGGGGGTTAGTGTACGTGAGATGTGGAAAATGGTCAGTTTTAGAAAAGGTAAATGGGTGTGTCCTGGAGCTGTTTAGCCCTGCGGGCTTGGGCCTGGCTGAAATGGCTGGCTCGGTCGGCTGGTCCTTTCGTTCTGTGGACCTTTCCTTTGGTGTTTCTGTGTGGTGTTCGTTCATGGCTTCTGTGGTGGGCTTCTCGTTCTGGGGCATTTTAATGATCTTGATCTTGATTCTTGATTTAAGGGCTGTTAGGGCAGTGCCCTATTAACCCTGACACAGTGGTGGTCAAGCCGCAGCGGCCTCCCTGGAAGGAGGCTCAAACGTCAGGGACCCAGGAGGGGCTGCAGGAAGGCAACAATACTCCCAGGGCTCGAGGATGGAATGGAAGATGACGTGATGAACGATGACACCCGGCAGGAAGAAGACACGTGGTGAAGAGAAGAGGTGAGGACGGAGGGGCCAACACAATCCCCAGAAGCTGAAGGCGGCCCTGGCACCGACGGGGGGGGTGGGGTCCACTAAGGAACCCCGTAGAAAGTCGAGGATTGTGCCGATACCAGAGCCGACCACCGTGGGCGCCGCGTCCTTCCAGCGGGCGAGCCACGTGGCACTGGTCCAGAGAAGCGCCGGCCCCCACCAACCAGAAGGACGAAGATGGTGCAGAGCTAAGCTAGGCACAGATGACGAGCAGAGGATGACGAAGGCAGAGCAGGGCAGCATGTAGGAAGGGGATGGAGCCGGGGGGGGGGAGGCCGCTGGACCACAGACGAGGGAGACAGTCACCGGGACCGACTAAGTAGAGTTGCCCCTTAATGTCGCGGATTCGTCGGGCACCGGAGACGTCTGACCGCGACCACAAGTGGAAACAGAATCATAGAAGAGGATACAGAGATTGTGGAAGAACTAAATAGAAATTTTGCATCATTATTTACAAAAGAAGGAGAATTCATTGCACCAGAAACCAATGAGATAGGTACAGAGGAAATGCCGGAAGTCACATTTAACAGACCAGAGCTCATAGACAAAATGAGTAAGGTGGATCCAAACAAAGCCGCTGGACCAGACGGAGTATCAGGCTGGATTATTAAAGAAAATGCTATGGAACTGAGTATACCGTTATATGACATAATGACCAAATCATTGGACACAGGGATAGTACCTACAGAATGGAAAAGAGCAAACATTATTCCTATATTTAAGGGAGGAAGCAGAGATAAACCACTGAACTATAGACCTGTATCACTATTGAGCATCCTCATGAAGATTCTGGAAGGATTAATAAGGGACAAATGGGTGAACTACCTGGAATCCAAAAGATTAATTACTGACCGACAATTTGGATTCAGAGGTGGCAGATCATGTGTAAGCAACTTGTTGAGTTTTTACTCTAGAATAATAGACACAGTGGACAAGAGAGAAGGATGGGTAGACTGTGCCTACCTAGACTTTAAAAAGGCATTTGACAAAGTTCCACACAAGAGATTGCTGTGGAAATTAAAACATGAGGGAAAAGTAGGAGACAAACTGCTGAAATGGATGGAGAGCTATCTTAGAGGAAGACAGATGAGAACAACAGTAAGGGGGAAATCGTCAAACTGGACTCAAATTACGAGTGGGGTACCACAAGGATCTGTCCTAGCCCCAATCATGTTTCTAATATTTGTAAATGACTTACCTGAGGGACTAACAAGCTACATGAGCATGTTTGCGGACGATGCTAAGCTGCTTAAAACGATCAGAACCCAGGAGGATTGCCTTGAGCTCCAAGCAGATTTGCAAAAGATCCACGAATGGAGCATCAAATGGACTATGGAGTTCAATGCAGGGAAATGTAAGACTCTAGAAATGGGTAAAAGCAAGTACAGACCTAGAAAAGATTATAAACTAGGAAACGAAGTGATTCCCAAAGCAGAAAAAGAAAAAGACTTGGGGATAGAATTTAAGGATAACATGTCTCCAGAAAGCCACGTAAATAAGATAGTGAGAGAATCACTAGCACTATTGGCAAATATCAGGATGTCTTTCAATTATCTTAATGAAAACACCATGAAACAAATAATAACGGCAATAATAAGACCCAGGATGGAATATGCATCTGTAGTGTGGTCCCCTCACTTGAAGAAACATATCCACAAAATTGAGAGGGTACAGAGAGCAGCTACGAGGATGATCCCAGGTTTGGAAAATTTGGAGTACCAAGAGAGGCTCGAGAGATTGAATCTACCTATCTGGAACAGAGAAGGAAACGAGGACAGCAAATTCAGATATATAAATGTGTTAGAGGTATTGACAAAATCGACCAAGAAAACTTCATAGAGAGGGATGGAGGTGAGAGGACAAGAGGTCACAGCTACAAACTAAAAGTGCTAAATAGTAAATCTGATCTGAAAAGTAAAAGATTTCCTACCAACTCGATTAGTGGGTGGAACAAATTGCCAGCCGAAGTAGTGTCTGCACCATCAGTGCATAGTTTCAAAGCACGGTATGACAAACATATCTTAGGAGGCAGGAATTAACGAGCATGCTCACTCCCGCAAATACAACTAGTGTAAGTACAACTAGTGTAAGTACAGCCCAGCCAACTCTCCCTTGCTTCCGCCTTGTATTTTCCACAAACAACACAGCTGTGACCTTGTTGTTTTGGTGCCATGTTTGTATCTGCCGCCACGCCATCTGGCAGCTCCCAGTGACATTTGTAAGTGTGCAGACGATGCACCACCGATGGCAGAGCCATCTTCAGGGGTGCTTGGTCAAGACTAGGGATCAATTGGGAGCTCTTGTAAGAGCTTTCTCCTTACTTCTACTCTCCTTGGTCGTGTGACACCTTTGGCATAGTCGGGACACTGATTTATTGTATTATTGTGATGTGAAGGTTCCGGAGCCTATCATGTCACAGGAGGATGATGGGTGGAGGGAGAGACTTGGGATAGACTTTACCATTGATCTATCGGACTCTGACATAGAGGAGGATAGAGGGGATGGCGCCCCCAGGAGAGGAACAGGAAGGAGGGGATCCAGGATTTTCGCCAAGTAAACAACAACATTATTTTATTTTGACAGGCCTATTGGACTATAATATTTATGAATTACAGGATGAAACCTTTCTGACAAACCTAGGCTATCTTAACACTTTGGCTGGCCCAAGGCCGCTCAAACTTGTTTTGTGTAGGCCTAGCCTAGCCCCTGCAGGATTAAGATTCTGGATGACCATGATAGGCTCCAGTGGCTTGTAATCATCTGTAATTAGGCTATGTTATTTTATGTTATTTTGGTTGCATTCAAGGAGACTACTGCAGTCTGCAGGACTCTTCTTCTTACCTCTGACCGGGTATAGGCTATCCTAGTGTTTACTAGCCTATACCCCTTTGAAAGGACATTAGCCTAACCTAACAACCTTACCTAACCTATCCTAGTATTATAGGTGGGGGCTGCTGCCCCCACACCCCCGCTTTGACTTAGATTTTTGGTGTACAGTATTTGTCTGTGAAGTGGGTATTTTTCAATTTGTTGATAACGAAAATCCTCCATGCGGACTATATGGCGAATCTATTGGTGCCTATTTTCCCTAATAAATTGTTTCTCATAACGTCGCACTAGTGTCCTTGAATATTATTGTTATTTTAACCCTTTCAGGTCCGGTATTTGCCGTTTAGTATTGAAAATAAATTAAAGGATTCTAAACACCCCTGATGGTCACAAAGGCTTTAAACTTTAAAGTATCCCAGAATAGGTTCAAATGACATCCTGTGCGTGAAAGGGTTAAACTTATAATTTAAACTTAATTCAACATTAACAGGCTATCTCACTTAGCCTATCACTTTTACTACCACAGCTGCATAAAATTGTCTAAAAAATATAGCCTAGTTAAAAAGACGTCACTGGTACAGAAGGGGTTAAGCTAATAATCTTTCTTAAAGTTTTTTTTCCTTTAGCCTAGAGAGAAAAATTAATAGTTAAAATATTGAAATAGGCCTATGTGCTGCTGGTGGCTTGCCCAGAGTTAGGACTTTGGAGGTTAATTTGGTATAATCCTGTGTAGCGGGTAGACATGTATTTATATCTCAATAATTTGGTAATGTTACAATATATTTGTACATTTTACATTCATATATAATCCGCTAATATACTAGGTTTGGTTAGGTTAAAGATATTGTTCAATGTTTCGTAGTAAATAGGCATCTGAAAAACAGTTCTTCCCACTACACAGGATCTTACCGTTAAGTTTATTCCAATAGACGAGGGGTATTTTTTTAAAACTTCATTTAGGTCTAGGGAGGAAACTAAAACAATTAATAAGTAAACAAGGAAATAAATTAAAATCTACCCTTAATTATAATAGACAGACTAATGAAGAAGTAAGAAGGAGGTGTGGTGTGGAGGTAGATGTGCTGGAAAGTGTGAAAAGGAACAACTTGAGATGGTTCGGCCATATGGAATGTATGGAAAGCGAGAGAATGACTAAGAGGGTGTACGAGAGCGAGGTGGAGGGACAGAGGGAGAGGTAGACCGAAGGAGAGGTGGAAGGATGGAGTGAGGAAGTATATGAACGAAGGCGGTGCTGGTTGGGGGGAGGGGCGTCGACTGACTGGGGACAGAGGTGCATGGAGGCGGTTCGTTCGTGGCCACCCCTTCGGGGATCACGGCGTCGGGCAATAGATAGATAGATAGAATTATAAAAATGCTATGTACCGTACTGTACTGTGGTCAGGGGCAGGGGGAGTGCTGGAGGGACCTTGTTGACCCTGGTCTCTGGGTCTTTTCCTGGGTGACCTAGATGTGTGTGAATTTGTGTTTTGTTTTGTGTGTTCATTGTTTTCTGTTGTCTTGTGTTGTCCCTATTCGGGCTCTGTCTTGAGTCGGCCACCCCCAGAAAAAACAAAAACAAATAGGAAAAATGGGGAATGGGCCTGAATAAATACATACATACTGTATTATAAAATCTTACTCCCTTTCAGACGTCACAGCAACAACAGCGATGATCTGCTACTGGTGGAGGAAGGAGAGAGACTGGAGAGTACCGAGTCATTCACCCAGGAGGAGGAGGAACTGGCCCACTACCTCAAGGAGTACGGTGGCACCCCTCCCCGCACCCTCAGGCACCGCAGGCAGCGCGAGAGGGACGCTTACTGGTACGGCTTGCGTTATTCACGGCATGGTGGCAAACGACAACAGAGTCAATTTTTTTTAGTTAGAAATGTATGGTGTGCCCCATGATTTCCTAGTCCTTACTCTCACAGCCCGTTGGCACAAGTCGGCCTTTCTCTCTGACGTAGGGATGCAGCGACCCCACCGCCTGCCACTTCGGTGGTGCAGTCAGCCTCTGTAGCAGATACGATGATTTCTTTTTACTGCCTTATTGTAGCATGGTTAAGGCGGGTGTGGTGCGATTTCGCCAGGTGCAAGTGCTTCAGGGGGACTTTGTTGAGTCTTGCTGAGACACTGTTAGCGCTATACCAACATCAGCCACAGTGATGACATGATAGGGCTGTGTTGTGGAACTTGTGGTAAGTCTATATTGTAATGTACTACAGTAAAGAGACTAAAACCATGGTCTCTGTGAATGAGGCGGTCTTTAACCCTTCTGGCCCGGGGCCCCCCTCCTAAGGACAGTGTCGGGTACCCGGGCAATTTGGCCAAAAAACGTCTAGGCCTAGGCTACCGTATCTTTGTTATTTTAACTGCTAGAAAATGTTCACGCATGTCTAAACGTTCTGTGGTTTCCAATCTGTAGATGTGCATTGAGTAGAGCTCTCTAAGTCAACTGGTTCAGTTGTGATGACGAATTCCGTGGAGCGCATTTTTTCCGCGATTTTAGCCATATGAGACTTTTCACTACTGAAATAACAACATACAGACACACAAAAACAAACTACGCCTCTCCTTCTTGTGTTCGGAGGTGCGCGGCGTCGGTCCAACCGGCTGTGTTTACATGCGTCAGACGGACGGCTTTCAAAACAAGCTGAATAGGCTTTCAAGCTTACTTCCTGTTATAAGGACACCCGGGGTCCTACCCAACTGCCGCGGTGTCCTTATAACAGGACAGCCGGGCTGGAAGGGTTAAGGGGAGATCTCCACTTGAGGGATTTTTTTCTTGACCCCGTTCTCCCTCATGTTTAGCCCCATTGCTTTTGATATTATAAAACGTTTGCCCCATTAGTTTAGCGATTTTAAGAACTTTCACCCCATATTAAGACCTTTCGTGCAATTCAGGTGTCGATTTTATCCTGGCAAGCGATAGCGAGCCTGTAATTTAAGAGGAACCGGCCTTCGGCCGGGAAATTTTTCTACCGAAAAATGTACAAATTTATCTTGAAAGGGACTCAAGGGGGTGTAATTTTAAGCTTGATGGAGGTCTAGGGAACAAACTAAATACCTCCCCTTAAGCTTGATGGAGGTCTAGGGAACAAACTACTGTAAATACCTCCCCTTAAGCTTGATGGAGGTCTAGGGAACAAACTAAATACCTCCCCTTAAGCTTGTATGTATGCTGTGGTGGTTTATTCTTTCATCTTAGTAAATCTGATTATGATGTTCTAATGTTGTTATTTTTGTTGCAGTTCCCAAGCCAAGGAGGCAGCTAAGACTATAAGGGCCAGCTTAAAGAGGAAAAACACCACCGAGAAGTTTCTGTCTCTGCCGGGCTACTCTGATCATGGGGTGCTGGAAATATGTAAGTTATACTGGACTTACCATTTATACTTCTTATATATTTATTTGATTTATTTTGTCATTTATACATACCGGGTAGGCCTATACAGTATATTTATCTGATTTATTTTGTCTTTTATTTTGTGTTACATAAACTGTACTTTCTAACACCTGGGATTCTGTTTAGTTGTCTATATTTGTGTTATTGTTGTTGTTGTTCTTGTTCTTGTTCTTGTTCTTGTTCTTGTTCCCCAAGCTGCCTGGCCGAACAGCCCCAAGGCCCCGAGCAAAGCCAAGGCCATAACCGAGCGCCCCCACAGAACCCTCCCTGCTTACCACAATAAAGCCTGGGTGACCGAAGCCACTCCATGGCGGGGAGCTGAGGAGGGTGCGGAAACGCCCGGGAAACCAAAGCCCCACCCAGGGCCCTGTGCCCCTCAGCAATTATGAAGAGAAAGTTGAGGGGCAAAGGAAAAATGTGACGCTAGGTCAATCCACAGAAGACATGCCGTCACTTGAGATCTAGAAAATATATAAGTAAAAGGAACAGTCAGAGTAAGCTATGGGTATGGCAGAGATCGCTCAGTTCTCACTCTGATAGACCAGCCCATCACCACATGACTAGAACCCAATCCTCTCAGCATCAGCTAGGAAAGGCCCTAGAAAGGCCCTATTTGTGTGGTTTTTATAGTTATTGTTTTGTTTGGCAAGCGTTTCAGTTAAGTTGTCAAGTTTATTTTAATGAATTGCAAATACCGGGTACTGTATAAACAGTTTTTTGTATTTATGTACGGTATGTATGTGCCTGAATATATTGATAGATTGATAGAATGTACTGTATATATATATATACTCAGGCACATACCCCATAGCTGGGGGTGGCCGACTCCAGACACACGAGGGGTCGGGGGTTCAATCCCTGGCCGGGCGGAGACAAATTGGGCTTGTCTCCTTTCACGTGTTAGCCTCAGTTCACCTAGCTGTAAATAGGTACCTGGAATAAGTGGACGACCTTGTGACGTCCCATCTGGGGTTGGCAAAAATGGTACAAGGCGAGATGGGTATCATATGGTTCACCTAAGCTGATGGCTACCTAAGCCTTCGGGCGAGACGGTACCGTCTATAGTGAGAATGGTACCATACAGATCCAACCTAAGCCTTCGTTTCCGATGTCGCCAATTGGCTAAATACAGACTACACACACATCCACAGCCATTCCAACAGTACATAAAACACTTAACATGCATTTCACGCAATACATTCCCAGTTAAGGAGGCGCGATAATAATGAGCTTAGCTCGCATTACGTGGATTCCCCTTGACGAACAAGTAACTGAGTAATTGAGTAACACACACATAATGTTTCTAATATACATTAACGACATGCCAAAGGATATAAATGCATATATGAATATGTTTGCAGATGATGCCAAGATCATGAAGCGTATAGAAGATGAAAACAGTGGTAGGGAATTACAGAGGGATTTGGATAGGATAGATCAATGGAGCAAGAAGTGGAAAATGGAATTCAACACAAATAAATGTCATGTAGTGGAAATGGGAGTAAGTAAAAGAAGGCCTCATATGGAATATAAGTTAGGAGAAAACACTATTAACCCATCAGAGAAAGAAAAGGACTTAGGGATAACTGTTAGGAGTGATCTTTCACCTGAGAATCATATTAATAAGATAGTGGGAGAAACATATGGACTGCTAAACAGAATAAAAATAACCTTTAACTATATAAACGAGGAGATGCTGGAGAAAATAATAAAAACATTGGTGAGACCAAGACTGGAGTATGCGGCAGTGGTGTGGGCACCACATCTAAAAAAACATATAAAGAAGCTGGAGAAGGTTCAGAGAGCTGCAACTAGGATGATACCAGAACTGAGAGAATTACCATATGAGGAGAGATTAAAGAAATTAGATTTACCATCTCTAATGGATAGGAGGGAGAGAGGTGATATGATTATGATGTACAAATGTGTGAGAGGACTCGAAAAGGTGGACAAGAAGGGTTATATTGTGAAAGATAATGGTAGAACTAGGGGGCATAGATATAAGCTAATGAAAGGAAGATGTAAAGGAGATGTGAGAAAGTATAGTTTCCCTTACAGAATTATAAGTAAATGGAATCAGTTGGAAGAGGAAGTGGTGTGTGCCAAAAACATTAATATTTTTAAGGCAAAGTTAGATAATTGTAACTCAGGAAGCGGGACAATACGAGCCTAAAAAGCTCAACTCCTGTATACTACAAATAGGTAAATACAACTAGGTAAATACACACACACACACACACACACAAAAACATACACACACACACACATCTAGGTCGCCCAGGAGAAGACCCAGAGACCTGGGATCACTAAGGGTATTCCAACACTCCTCCGGCCTCAGACCTCCCGGAGAGGTTCCGGTTTCAGCAGGCAGACACGCAGCGGAGCACACGACAGGGCCCGCCCACCACACATCCAGGCATGACCCTTCATATATACCGGCTCCCCGGGCCAGGCGCCTGACTGACTAATACAGTACATACATACACACATAAAATTTTAAGACCGAGTGTTCCACACATACGTGCAGTTTCAGTCTCTTGTCCTAATGGCGGCGTTCCAGGCAACCCTGTTAAGGGCTGCTTCACTTGTCAAGTTCTTGGATTTGAGATTGGCGCGTATAGTCCGATCCCAGGTCTTCCTCGGTCCACCCCTTGGTGCAGCTCCCTCCACAATCACAGACCTGCATTTTTTCACCCAATTTTGTTCATCCATTCTCTCCACATGTCCATACCAGTACATACTGTCCAACTGGCGCCCGACCCCCTCTCCCAACGACCGTGTTATCACTCATCTATTCACAAGCATTCTTTCCCACTTATTACCACTTCTCTTGCCCGTTCTTCAGTCATATCTGGTGGTAATCCGGCTTAATATCAATGGCCTCAGCTTCAACTTGCTTATAACCCAAAATTCACAAGTGGTCGGTACCCACATCAAAATAATAACGACACCATAACACTTGTTGTACTCTCCCGTAGTTAAGGTTTATTTGTGTTGGGTCAGTCATTTTAGTTTGAATCACCTTTTTTTAATTGACTGTACTTTAGGTAAATCCTCACTATATTATCTCCAATTAGGGATTTTAATCATTTGGTGTGTGTGGTTTGTGGTTTACGTTTGTTTAGCAATTTTAATAATGTTTTGTTTTGTTGATGTTTCTACAGTATTACAAAGAGGAGCATTAAGTGTGTGCACCTGTAAGTTGTTACATACTTTACTGTATTGCTTTTACAAATTATACCTTAAAATACAGTATATGCATACCGTAGCAGTTGTTGTTGTTGTTGTTGTTGTTGTTGTTGTTGTTGTTGTTGTTGTTCCCCAAGCTGCCTGGCCGAACAGCCCCAAGGCCCCGAGCAAGACCAAGGCCATAACCGAGCGCCCCCACAGAACCCTCCCAGCTGACCACAATAAAGCATGGGTGACCGAAGCCACTCCATGGCGGGGAGCTGAGGAGGGCGACAGAAACGCCCGGGAAACCAAAGCCCCACCCAGGGCCCTGTGCCCCTCAGCAATTATGAAGAGAAAGCTGAGGGGCAAAGGATGCAGTTGATGATTTAAACATATCCTGTTGCTTTGTATAGAACTAAATTGGATAATTATAAAATTGTGATTTGATGACATTAACATACTTATGTGAGCTATACATACATGCATGTCCTTGACAGGGCTGCCTGGAAAGCTGTCATTTAGGACGTGAGAGTGTAACCACATTTTCTCTGGACAAAACGGTCTTTAAATTTGTATGTATGCGTACAGTACACCTTATATACAGATATAGTACTGTACATAAATTGGATAAAAAGATGCAGGTCTGTGATTGTGGAGGGAGCTGCACCAAGGGGTGGACCGAGGAAGACCTGGGATCGGACTATACGTGCCAATCTCGAATCCAAAAACTTGACAAGTGAAGCAGCCCTTAACAGGGTTGCCTGGAACTCCACCATTAGGACAAGAGACTGAAACTGCATGTATGTGTGGAGCACTCAGTCTTAAAATGTTATGTATGTAAGTATATATACAGTATAGCACACTTTAAAGACTCACCACTTCTGATAAAGGTTACTGTGATAGCTACATACATAACCTTTAACACTATCTAGTACAACATCCTGCGAGTTATTTAGATATTTGGTTTAATGAAGTTGTCACATTATACAACAGTATTACAGTCTATCTATCTATCTATTGTCGGACGCCTTACTCCCCTTACGAGGGTGGCCATACACAGAATGCCCCCAAGCGGACCTATTCCCTGTGAGAGGGACAACCCGAGCCAGTTTAGTGAAGGACTTACAGGATTGACCACTCGATTTAGGATCGGTCCGACTCCGAGGCCCTCTGTGTATCTTGTTAGCACTATTTTTCGACAGTGGTGTTCGGCTATTACAGTATACAATACAGTATTACAGTACAGTATATTAAAAAATTAAAAATAAAATAGTAAAAGATATGTCAATAAGGGAGTTTGAAAGTAATCTTGATAAAGCATGGGGAAGACAAGATTTGAAGTTTGATTATAAAACAAAAATACAGAATAGTAAAAAATTTGCGTCCGCTGACGCCGCCGCCAACACCGTGAACGACCGCAGCAGTGCAAGTACTGGTACTGAGCTGGATACACAGGCCTAGTTTGTCTTTTTCCAGAGGATCTACTGTAAGAAACTGTAAGAAACTGTAAGAAATAACAAAATATGGGGTATGCACCGGAGTAGATAGGTTATATTGAACCAGTGTTGCTATGTGGTACCGCACTTACCTCGTGTGTGGGAGGCCTGGGTTTGATCCCCCACCGGAGTACCATAGATATATTGACCTACGGCAGAGTGTCAAACGTAAGCCGAGGCCATTATTTTCAGGGTTTATTATTGTATTTGTGAGGATAAAATTATGGTTTATAGTTCAAATTGTGTCTTTGGAAGTGATAAAATGCCCAAAACAATGCTATATCATTTAATTTTCTTGTATTTCTTCTCATATTCATTCAAGTTTTCCAACAAAATTGCTCCGGTTTGACACCCTGAACTACGGGCAGGGTTATCCATACTGTAAGCTGCACTGGTGGACATTTAGAGGTGCGGTAGACCAGTGTTGCATGACCACAATGTATATGCTAGCACCTGATTAGCAGGATGGGGCTGATTACGCTGGTTGTTGTTGTTGTTCCCCAAGCTGCCTGGCCGAACAGCCCCAAGGCCCCGAGCAAGGCCAAAACCGAGCGCCCCAACAGAACCCTCCCTGCCGACCACAATAAAGCCTGGGTGACCGAAGCCACTCCATGGCGGGGAGCTGAGGAGGGTGCGGAAACGCCCGGGAAACCAAAGACCCACCCATTACACTGGTTAACCCCCATGGTGGTAAGGGGGGGGTCATATTTAGTGGAGGAAACGAATATGCCCCACATATCATACTGCGTGTCATACAAGGTGACTAAAAGGGGGAATAACACGGTGAGATCCGCCTGCTACGGTGGTGCTGCTGGGAGAGCTGTGGATGGTGGAAACTGACCTCCTCCCCCGCTGCCCACTCACAGACGGAATTCACCGGGCTCCTGGTAGTACCCTGATGCTACGGGATTCCAATAAAGGGCATCAGGGGTCTTCTACAACAACAACAATTCACATCCTGGGTGAAGGCTGGTCCTATCCACGGTGAGGTTCGGCATCCTCTACCGTACCTTAGCCGGTTCTGTCTGTCTCTTTCACTATACGGTACTACTTTTCCTTCTCGTTGCTGGTGAGATTGCCCGAGTAGGTGGCACTGCAAGGGGGGGGGGGGGGGGGATTGGCCCGGAGTTGCAACCCATGGGTTGATGATCCCCTTCCCCGCTGCCCTCTCAGCGACAAATCTCATTTCTTCCGGGCCCCTTCGGGGACCCGAACATCCGCAGCAGCTTCGGTTTACCTGACTCGGGATTGATCGGCCAGACAGTCTGGGGAACTACTGTACAACAACAACGAGAGACTACATTGACATACACAGCCATTCCAACAGTAACCCACAAGAACCTCCACACACTGTACACACCAGTGGATGGTTGGGCTTAAGTGTCCCTCCCCAATAAACTAGAACAAGCTAGATAATGGAGTGAATTGCCTCGTCATGTGGAAGCATGTGAAGGTGATTCATTCATGGCCACCCCCTCAGAGATTACGGCTTCTAGCAATAGATAGATTTGTTCAATTGATCATGTTGTATTATAATAGTTTTCAGCTATTTTTTGTACACCTGTAGTCAGTTGATTTATTTATACTGTAGGCTATAGTTGTTGTTGTTCCCCAAGCTGCCTGGCCAAACAGCCCCAAGGCCCCGTTGAAGGCCAAGGCCATAACCGAGCGCCCCCACAGAACCCTCCCTGCCGACCACAATAAAGCCTGGGTGACCGAAGCCACTCCATGGCGGGGAGCTAAGGAGGGTGCGGAAACGCCCGGGAAACCAAAGACCGACCCAGGGCCCTGTACCCCTCAGCAATTATGAAGAGAAAGTTGAGGGGCAAAGGAAAAATGTGACGCTTTGGCTTCCAATCTTGGTAGATTGGGAGGTTAATCCACGGAAGAGGCGCCGTCACTTGAGATCTAGAAAATGTATTAGTAAAAGGAACAGTCAGAGTAAGCTATGGGTATGGCAGAGATCGCTCAGTTCTCACTCTGATAGACCAGCCCATCACCACTGTAGGCTATAGTAATTTAGCTTTGCTATTTATGTATATGATACTCCTTATTACAAAGTGCCCCTCTCTGATCCACATGCTTGACCTTCTCTTAAGGCGATGTCATACTAGCAATTTTGTCAGTTTTTATGGGCTATTGTAAATGGCGAGAAATGTCTGCGTGTCTTCACCTTCCTCGATTTGCTCCCCTCCTGCCCTTCCCTATCTATCTTGACTTGTTTAGTTATATATTTTGATCGAATCCTTCGGGCCAGCCCTATGAGAGTTCTTTGTGGAGCTCAGTGGTCTGGTTGTGTTGTTGTTGTTGCTGTTCCTCAGGCTGTCTGGCCGAGCAGCCTCAAGGTCCCGAGCAAGGCCAAGGCCATAACCGAGCGCCCCCACAGAACCCTCCCAGCTTACCACTAATAATGCCCAGGTGACCGAAGCCACTCAAAGGCGGGGAGCTGAGGAGGGTGCGGAAACGCCCGGGAAACAAAAGCCCCCACCCAAGGCCCTGTGCCCCTCAGCAATTATAAAGGGAAAGTTGAGGGTTAGTGGTCTGGTTAAACTAATATTACAAAAAAATAAATAAAAAAATAAATAAATATGGTCTATTTTAGTTTTGCAGCTTCAAAATACAGTCAGGACCCCCAATACGCGAGTTTATGGGCGACACATGACCTCGCGGGCTGTAAATATCCACACCTATTTTTCGGTGGACTCTTCCCAAATGGTAGAAACGCCAGCCCGATTGCCTTCATTTATTTTGAGTTATAAGAAGTTAAGGGGTCAATATTATTGTCAAGTTCACTGGCGCTACTTAGTGTTATTGTTTGATTCGTTGTGTTTGACAGGGATTTCAGTTGAGTTGTACAGTTTCATATGTGTTTTATGTCTCTTGACTTCATATTATTGTTTTGGTAAATCTTCAATACATAAGAACATAAGAACATAAGAAAATGGGAGTCTGCAGAAAGCCGATCGGCACATACAAGGCAGATCCCTGTCACACCCAACCCCAATTACTAGGCCCAATTATAGGCCCAACTCACTAATACCTTGAGTACGTTATTATTTCACAGTCACTTTTTTAGAGTTTATTTATACAATTTTTTTTTTTTTTTTTTTTTCTATATTCCAACTTACTTCCTCTCAGGCATAGGCTGAGAGCCTTAACATTCACCGCTTTACAATGAACAGTGAAGCCCGTGAGGTCTTGTTCCAGTCTAGGGAGTGAGACATGTGAAGCACGTAGAGTACTGTACAACGAGCACCTGCCATCTTGCCTTCACATGAGGCACGGTGATCACTCATGGCCCGAAACGACCCCATCTCTGAAGCCACCTCGTTCCCGTGCTTCATTGTCTCACCCCCTACACTCGGACTCTCACACTTACACAACGCCACCTGTTGAGCAGATAACTCACCATTTACATTGCAATTAATTTATATATTCTTATCATCAACATTTCAACCCTATTATAGTTGTAATATAATCTTACCATCAATATTTCCACCCTATGATCTATCTATCTATATGCTCAGGCCCAATCCTCACTTTTCCAATTTTGTTATTTTATTTAATTTTTTTTAATATTATCTTACCATGACCAGCCCCGGAGCGGACCCGACAGAAATACCGGGAACGCAAGAGGTGCAAGGATCTCCAGCGCTCCACGGACCGAGAGTTGAAACAGATCAGTGCTGCGGAGGTGTTGATGGATCCGCAGTTAGTTAATCTGACCAACCATCTCAACTCTCTCACACCAGAAGAGGATGATCGCTGTGAGAGTCTACCACCGCTATCTCCACTCTTTAAGGTTTGTGTGGGTAGTGTAGGCAGGATAATAAGTTCATCTCTTAATAGGTGTATATATTTGCTCATTTATGTATATTTTTCTTATTTTTCTTTAGTTTCCTCCCTAGACCTCCATCAAGCTTAAAAAACACCCCCCAATTCCCTCCTTCAAGATAAATATGCACATTTTTCAATAGAAAAATGTCTCGGCCAATGGCCAGTTCCTCTGAAATTACAGGCTTGCTATCGCTCGCCAGGAAAAAATTGATACCTAAATGACATGAAAAGTCTAAATATTGACAAGGAAATGAGGTGAATAGTCTTTAAATCGCCAAACTAATGGGCTGAACGTCTTATAATATGAAAATTAAAGGGGCTAAACATGAGGAAGAAAGGGTACCAGAAAAACTACCTAGCTCCCCTTAACACTATCCGGTCTTTTCTTTTCTGTGGTCAGGTGGACTCTCGGACCCGATACAAGAGCGTGTCCGTTATCAAGAAGTGCGGCGAGGAGGAGGACTTGGACCAGACCGACTGTCGGAGCTCCACGGCAGAACTACCCCAAGACAGAATCACATACTACGAGCAACTTCAACGCCTGGTCAAAATTGGCTCCCAGGATATTCCTTTTAATCAACGACAGGTGAGAACTGCAGCTTAACCCCTTATTGGCGGCGCTCGACTTAAGTTGTGCACCAATTTGCAGCAAGTTAGGAGCATTATTAAGGCTTTTAAAGGGTTAAAATCGAGTGCAAATGGCCGGGAGCACAGCGGGCCAGACAGCCGACTCCCAGGGCTTACCGCCGCTCATTAACTCATGTTCCCTGTGTTCTCGAGAGGCCGGCAGTGTAGCCAGTAGTGAGCATAGCTGGGAAAAATATACCGATATACAGTATGCTAAACTCCCATGTTCGTGGCATCACTGCAAGAGAACCACGAGTGCTACGTAGCTCGTTCTGGTCTCATTTTGAAGCTTTTAGTGCCTAGTTTTTTGCTAAATATTATTTTTCATGCAGATGCTTGATTTATCATGCAGGAGGGCCTGAATATGCCCAAATGAGCCCAAAACACCCCGCTAGACAAGGGTTAAGGATATACAGTAAACTCCCTTTTATCCAAACTTCATATATCCAAAAATGTCAGTTAACCAAAGTTTTTGCTATTCATATTTTTCACTAGTTTTCACTTATTTAAGCCTCTCTGGGTACTTAATTGAATCAATTTATTCCCTCCGAAGTAGACATAGCTTGAATTAGATGATAATTTGAAGTAAAGACAGCCTAGAAATGGTTTTAAATGCATTGAAAACAGTATATTTGACCATTTGTACACACAATTAGCTCTATATAGAGGGACTCTCGTTTATCCGTAAAAATTGCTTATCCAAAATTTCAAATTTACCATGTCTGGAGTGACCTGTTGTCCTCACTATCAATAATATATAATCAGTGTGTATGTGTTATATGCAAAACAAACTACAGTAAACTCTCTTGTTTGGCGTTCATAGTAGTCTGGATAAACGGCGCCAATCGCGATTTCGTCAGGCACGCATTGGAAATTAAATGGGAAAAAATTATGGTAGTCTTTAGTCACCCCTTAAGTTAGCCTATTTTACCCTTTTTTGTATTTTTAATAAAAAAAATCTGAATACTAACTATAGTACCCTGTACATGCCAATTGCAATAATTAAAGGATATTAAGACTCACCAGAATTTTTTTTAAGTGTTTTATTTAATTAGGCCTAGACTATATTGTTCGTTTGCTTCGTCTTGCTACTGGGCGTCCGCCTCATCATTGTTTCTCTCGTCATTGTCCGCCTCATTATTATTTCTCTCGTCATTGTCTGCATAATTATTGTTTCTCTCGTCATTGTCCGCCTCATTATTATTTCTCTCGTCATTGTCTGCATAATTATTGTTCCTCTCGTCATTGTCCGCCTCATTATTCGTCTCCTCTTTACCATGATAGCTGCATTGGGACCTAAGGTCCTCCCTAGTCGGCTATCTAAGCTCCTCAGTCCTCATGGCTTGCCTCAAAAAGCCTTCAAAGCTGGGATCGTTGATATAGACACGTAGCCATTTTGGTCCAAGTCCCATTATCCTTCTTCTTGCCGCCGAAGGTACATTCCTGGCGAACCGGAACCATGTTCTTTTATGTGTTTAAGTTCTTTTAAGGTTATGAACGAAAAATACTGCCACTTGTGATTGTATTGTTTCAGTTAATATATCACTCACAAAGGTATTAAACGTGATGCAAGGTAAGTTAAGTATATTTGTTGTTCTGCACATCTTTCCTAAAATTGCGAACTTCCTTTTCCACTTCGGGCTTTTCAGGTGGCCCTCTATCACGAACAACTGCAACTTGGTCCCACGGCTACCATTATCCATATACAGTATCATGAATCGATGGAGAGAGCGAGCAATAAATGATACAATCAAGGTCGAACGGGAACTGGTAAGAGAGTAAAGTAACTTCATCACGACCGACAAGTGCCGAGAGGTAGCCTATGCGCTCGGGTCGGCTCGCCACTCGGGTCAGTTCGCCGCTCAGGTCGGCTCACCGCTCTGGTATTTTCGCCGCTCGCCTATTTTCGTCTCTTGGCCACCCGCCAATTACAAATTTTTTCCGCCAGACGAGAGCTTTGGTATCTTATAGATTATAGCGCCAAACACGCCAGACATGAGAGTTTACTGTATTACATTTATATTTCATTATTTCAGAAAAGTGAAGAGGAGGTGATGTACCAGCAGGAGTTGTTTGAGATCTTATGGTTGGAGATGCAGGCATGGCAAGCTGGTATGGACTCCTCCTCCTTCGACACACAACTAGTGGCTCTAAGGCATCAGGTCAGAACTATACCACATTTTTGTCCTATTAGTTAAATAATTTGCTTTTCCTTTGTAATTTCTATCTTTACATCATACATACATACATAAGTCTTACTTCCAGAGGAAGCCTCCCAAAATGGGATTGCCATGGCAGAAACTGGCTCCAGGCTCCCAGACATGCCCCTACAGTACCATTTCCATGATGTTGATAAACAACCATTATCACTGAAGGAACAGACCCAGGCAGTCCCTCACTTGGATGGCAGTTCCACCAATGTTTTGTTATTATCTTTACCCACATCGTAACCCTGGCTGGAAACACCAAGCACAGCAGTGTTCTGAAGAGAGAAACCAATGATCCACTACTACAGAAGCAGAGTGCACCACTGTTGTAGCGGGCGGTGGGGTCGCCACATCCCTACGCCAAAATAAGAAGAATTTGGCAAAGAATTAAGTTAAAAGTGTAGGATATGTAGCGCTTGTGGTTTTATGTAAGAAAGCAAGAGTGTATGTATCTTAACCCCTTATTGGCAGGCTAGGTGGTCTATTTGACCGTAGCGCCCAGCGGGGTGTTTTTACCCTAAATAGGGTTGTTTACGTGATCATTTTCATGCCTAAATAAGACCCAGAGCATAAAACAAGTATCTATCCCTGAAAGGGTATAAACAGAGCTTTCCAATGACACCCCAACCATCCTTGTACGACCACTGGTTCTCTTGCAACGATCGCGCAACACGAGTGCAAAAACCATGTAATTTCCCTACATAATTCCCTGTGTAGCGAGTGCGAGAGGGTGGAGGAGGGTGGGATTCATGTCAGTAGGTACGCCGCGGTGGTCTGGAGCAGTCATACGCTTGCTACGCTCCTCCCACCACTCATCTCTCTCTCTCAGCAACATTACGTGGTGAAAATGGCACACGACATAAGTTGTGAACCGCCACTTAGTCCATATTTATTTCACACGACATAAGTTGCGCGCCGCCAAAGAAGGGTTAAGACCAAACTAAAATTGCTGTTTGTGTAACTGAGTCACAGAGAATAAATCAGCAATGGAGGCCAAGTGGTGCAATATGTAGCAATCCTTATAATCCACCTGAGGCTCTTCCCGGAAGTATGACTGGTGCCTACAACCTCCTCCTATATGTATCTATGTACAATATTGCCAAATGCCCCGATCCTTGAGGAGGTGGCCACAAATGAGTCGCTTTCATCGAGGCAGTTTGCTTGATTCTCCAGCTTGTGTTAGGGGATGGTTGTTACTCCCTAGCCCAATTGACCACTTGGGACTT
Source organism: Paralithodes platypus (assembly GCA_032716605.1). Taxonomy (NCBI): domain Eukaryota; kingdom Metazoa; phylum Arthropoda; class Malacostraca; order Decapoda; family Lithodidae; genus Paralithodes; species Paralithodes platypus. The sequence goes on along the minus strand of CM064536.1, from coordinate 14,020,938 downwards.
TCAGGCTATAAGGAAGTTGGAGCTGTAAGCATTGATGTTTAGCAGCAATACAGTAATAATGTAGGTTTCTGATAGATACCAAGTATTTTTAATTGGGTTTTATGTATTTATATATGTAGGCCTACAGTACAGTCGGCCCCGCAAGGGTGCGCACTAAAAGGGTGCGATTCTCCAACCGTGCGGCAGATGTCCGTGTGGTGCGTATAATCCAAGAGTGCGAAAAAAGCAAAGCGTGCGTTTTTTTCGCCCAATAACCCCTGAAAAACATGAACTAAGGAAAGAATACCTGTACAGTATAGAAATGTGATTAGATATTAGATAGAATATGGGTATTACACTCACTTTGGATGGTTTATGTATGCGTGGAGGTTGGGATGTTGGTCTTACTGAGGGTCCGAGGCTCCTCAGTAAGACCAACATCCCAACCTCCACGCATACATAAACCATCCAAAGTGAGTGTAATACCCCTATTCTATCTAATATCTAATCACATTTCTATACTGTGCAGGTATTCTTTCCTTAGTTCATGTTTTTCAGGGGTTATTGGGCGAAAAAAGGGTAAGTTTGAAGAGTCCCCGGACTACATAGTGAATTTCCCATAGGTTCTTAAGCTCCAAGGGTGCGTTTTACAAGGGTGCGCTCATGTCTCGGACTTAGGTAACCGCACCCTTGTGGGGCCCACTGTACTACAAAGTGAAAATATGCATGGAATGAAGGTTAATTTTGGCTAATATGCCCGCACCGTTAGAGTTAAATAATTAAATTATTAATATTATTACTACCGGTATCGTATTGTTATTATTATCATGGAATTATCTTATTTTTCAGGTCCCGGATGTCATTGACGAGGTGCTCAACTTTAAATTTGATCCTTGTAAATTTGAGAAGCCCCCTGATAAAAATATAGCTAATAATGAGGAGCGTGTGACCGTCGGAGACCTGAAGATCGGCGGGGTGCCTGGGTTGAGCGGTGATACTGTTGACGGCGTGAGCATGAGCAGAATGGCAGGCGGTGATGAGGACTGTGCCGGCTGTCTGTCCATCTGGTGCGTCGCGTGTAAAGACAGGCAGACGGAGAGCACCAACGAGGTGAAGCTGTTGCTCGAAAGGTTGGACGATGTGGAGTCTTTGTTCCCGTCCACCAAAAACCTGGCGTCGCACTTTGTGGAGTGGGAACAGCCGGAGTTTGTCAATCGCTATAAAGCTCTCTGTGTGTGGTACAATACAACGGTTCAGTTACGGATGAAAATAGAAGTCTTGGGTAAGCTGCTGGGGAACATGACAAACACGCTGATCCCTTGGCCAACGTTCACCTCCAACTTTTCCGGCTCCGCGACCCCCACCTCGAGCTACGACTCCGGTGCTCCCGCGATGGCTCACTACGAAGAGCCGCACCAGCCGGAGCCGGAGAGCGAAGTCCACAAATCTACCTCGGCTCACTGTGTCCGCTTCGTCATAGACTGTGATAAATCCGACGCCAGCTCCAACCCTTCCGACTCCAACAATTCAACGGACTCCGGCCACACGACAGCTAGTACCAATAGCGGCCTTCTCATGCCTCCCTCACACTTCCCAACTCCCCCCGCATCCGGCCTTAAGAGATGCCTTAGTGATATCTTCATCGAGGCAAATCCTTACAGGTACAGTATATATATATATATATATTTTTTTTTTTTTTTTTTTTTTTTTTTTTTTGCTAAATCTTTATGTTTGTTTAGTTTGTAAGTTTTACATTTTAATTAATACGTAATTTCCACATAGTGATTTTTATAAAGTTCATTAGTACAGTACAGTATGTATATTGTGCGGTTTCTGGTTTTAGTTTATTTGTTTTCCTAGTTTTACATTTGATTTTTAGTGTTCTTCTGGCCTCGGTTATATACAGTATTTCTAGTATTGTGTATTTATTAATTGATGAAGAGTACGGTACTACTGTAGATTGATTGATTGGTGATGGGCTGGTCTATCAGAGTGAGAACTGAGCGATCTCTGCCATACCCATAGCTTACTCTGACTGTTCCTTTTACTTATATATTTTCTAGATCTCAAGTGACGGCGTCTCTTCCGTGGATTGACCTCCCAATCTACCAAGATTGGAAGCCAAAGCGTCACATTTTTCCTTTGCCCCTCAACTTTCTCTTCATAATTGCTGAGGGGCACAGGGCCCTGGGTGGGGCTTTGGTTTCCCGGGCGTTTCCGCTCCCTCCTCAGCTCCCCGCCATGGAGTGGCTTCGGTCACCCAGGCTTTATTGTGGTCGGCAGGGGGGGTTCTGTGGGGGCGCTTGGTTATGGTCTTGGCCTTGCTCGGGGCCTTGGGGCTGTTCGGCCAGGCAGCTTGGGGAACAACAACAACAACAACTGTATATTGATGCATGAGACGTTCAAAATACCCACATCAATGTTTAACCCCTTCTGGAGCTCGGTGGTCTGGTTAATCTGCTCTACATAACTAACCAAACCCCTTCTGTACCGATGCCATCCTTTTAACTTTATTCTGGCCACTACTAAACAATTTTATTCAGCTTCAAAGGGGCCTCCAGGCTTCTAACTGTCTCCCTCAACCCTTTTTAATACCCCCGAACCTTCTTAACCCCCCAGACCCGGTTGGGCTCTGAGGCCTCCATAAAAAACACCCCCCGCGCAACCCGGAAGGGAGCTGAGGCTCCGGCAGCTTGAAAGCCTGTAAGCTTGGTGTGCGAGGCGTCCGTCCGACGCATGTAAACAACAGCCGGCTGGACCAACGCCGCGCATCTCCGACCACAAGAAGGAGAGCGACGCTTGTTCGTGTGTGCCTGTATGTTATTGTTAAGTAGCGAAAAGTAGTGTAAAGTGGCTGATATTGCCACAAAGTTATCTCCAATGAAATCGTCATCACAACTGAACCAGTTGACTTAGAGAGCTCTACTTAACGCCATTCTACAGGTACGAAACACATATACGCTTGGGGGATGCGTGGGAATGCGGAAGCAGTCAAAATAACAATAATACGGTAGCCTAAGCGTAGACGTTTTTCGGCCAAAACCCCCGGGTTTCGGGGAAATTATATAATATAATAGCCGGGGCTGGAGGGTTAAGCGTTGTTTCCACATAGCGATTTTGATTAGTTATTTTGTCTTTTTACTGTGTTCGTATACGTTTCGGTTTGTTTATTTTTCAAGTTTTACATTATAATTTATATTTGTTTGTTTGGAAGGGTTTCATTTTAATTTGTATTCCAGAAAGTATGTGGAGAAGCTTTTGAGAAACAAAGGCATGAAGAAGACGTTTGACAAAGTTGGTGAAGTGATCCGTGATGTGATGTCCCGGACCATGTGTATCCTTAAACACCCACATACAACACCACAGTCACATGCTAACAAAAAGGTTGGTTAATGTATCGTGTATTTGGCAAGGATGTAGTGACCGCCTTGTTTACACTACGGCGAGCGCTCAAAATCATGTTCCCGTCTATTTTGACTGCCGTTGGATAATAATAATAATAATAATAATCGTCTGGTTACTTATATAGCGCCCGTATCTCCTCCTTCGAGGAGCAGTGCATAGTGTGTTGATTTTCGGTGTGAGCATCCTGGGTTCGAATCCCCGGACTGCCACATATGGTTGTTAATTTCATTAATCGATTTTAGGAGTAGAGTTGGTTGGTGGAGAGAGCATAATAATTCACAAGCGCTTGATACAATAAAAGGTCACCCCCCCCCCATGACTTATTATCATCATATTATTATGTTCCTTCCAACAACCAACCATACTCCTAAAATCGATTAATGAAATTTACAAACACATGTGGCAGTCCGTGGATTCGAATCCAGGATGCTCACACCGAAAATCAACACCTTATGCATCGCACCACGAAGACAGTTAAAGGTTGGTGGACACTGCCTACGATTTATTATGCAATTTCGAATCCTGCATATCAATCTAAGCATGTACACACATCCCAACTGCAACTCACGTAGGCTATGCATATGTGAATGGAAAGAGCAATTAATGGGGCCTTAACCACTAGGGAAGTCCTCTCGATAAATTACCCCTGAACCAATATCAATTATTATGTTCCTTCCAACAACCAACTATACTCCTAAAATCGATTAATGAAATTTACAAACACATGTGGCAGTCCGTGGATTCGAATCCAGGATGCTCACACCGAAAATCAACACCTTATACATCGCACCACAGTATACAGTACAGTACATTATACAGTATATTGCCAGCAGGGGGCAAATAACCAAAACAATTGCAGTCAAACTAGATGCGAACTTAACCGCGGTGATCGACCTATGTAAACATGACGACTGTATGCCCGGACACTACATCCTTCCTGTGTATTTTAATATTATGTATAGTGTATTCATGCTACAGTCCTTGGCATGGTAGGTAACACATCTGACTGATGATGGAAGGGTCGGCAGTTCAATCCCACACTGTGCCATTGGTAGACAGTAAGAGTTTGGGCAGCCAGGTCTAGTGATTCATGGTAAATGTTCAGTTAAATCCCTGTAGCCCTGTCAATCAAGGGAATCCATGGTGTTAACAAATACATAATTAATTAACCCCTTCACACTCATATGACGCAGAGGTTGCCAGATTAGCAATAAGAAATAGAGTTCTCTCACTCTTATAATTACCTCTCCAAAATTAGTTTTCTGCCCACAGCTAACTCAAAGACAACTGCAGAGGTTGAAGTAACTAAACTAAAGGTTTCTAAATACCCCTGATGGTAACAAAGGCTTTAAAGTATCCCCAATAGGCTCAACACAGCTAACTCAAAGACAACTGCAGAGGTTGAAGTAACTAAACTAAAGGTTTCTAAATACCCCTGATGGTAACAAAGGTTTTAAAGTATCCCTAATTGGCTCAAAATCGCATCATATGTCGGAGAGGGTTAAAGTCATTGTTCTCTATTTTATGTTGTTTCTGGTTGTGGTTTGTTTGTTTTGAAATGTTTACATTATAACCCAGGGACTGCGATGGTCCTTCCGGAAGCACAGTATTCAAACATGTGTAAAAACAACCCTTCAAATACTGCGTCAGTTCTCGGAAATGTCTCAAAATTAGGTGACACACAGAAAGTAGTGGCATCTCTCCATACCACATCCTCCATTCCTCCCCCCCTTCATACCACACCCTCCTTCCCTCCCTCCCTCCCTCAACTTGACCTTTTATTTAGCACAGGTTCTAGCAGTTCATGGGTTAATATCTGTTTTACCACATCCAGACTGAATCGGACCTGTCAACCGTGGCGCTGGCGGAGACCTCGGAGGAGTTAAATCGCTACGGACCCTGGACCTGCAAGTTTGAGGCCATGCAGCTTCCATCATTCCACGCTCTGTTCATCTTCCTGGCCTCCGTGTCCCTCCAGATGATGCGAGAGTGTCTTAAACTACGGCTGGAACAGATGCCAGAGAAACCTTCCAGGCTCAGTATTAAAGAGGTAGCTACTTGATTGAGACTCACTATTAAGTGGAGAATTTAAAAATTACGTTTCTTTGATTTTTCATAATTATCATGTTTTTCTTTTTCTAGGGATAAGTGCCAGAGTATATACATACCGGTACATATACATATACATATACATATACATATACATATACATACAGTAGGGTCTCACATAGAACGAGAAATTGGTCGATAAACGAGGCCGTTCTATGCGATTTCGTTCTATGTGAACACAGCATTTTGGCGGCCCAATATGGTCAATGTTCACTGTAAGCGTAAATTTCCATCAGGAGCGTACGATATTTTGTACGTTTTGTACGATATTTCGGCGCTCTATATGAGAACTCCTCGGATTTGCCCTACTTTGATGGCGAAATCGTTCTATATGATCACATTCGTTCCTAACGAAAATTTTGGAACAATATTTTAGGTCGGGCATTCTATAAGCGACTCGTTCTATGTGAGCCCCTACTGTACATACATAGTTCCTCCGTAGACCTTTAAGCTTTAACAAAAAAACAAGACCCCCCTTTCGAAATATAATTGTGCTATCACTCATCAGGATATAATCAACACCAAATTGACACGAAAGGTCTTGGAATGGACAAAGAAATGGGGCAAAAGGTATTAAACTAATTTGGCGAACGTCATATATCTCAAAAACTAATAATGATAAACATGATGGAGAAGGGGGTCCAGAAAAAACACCACCCTAACCCTTGTCTATCGGGGCGCAACTTATGTCGTGTCAAAGAAATTTGGACTAAGTGGCGGTTCACAACTTATGTCGTGTGCCATTTTCAGCACGTAATGTTGCTGAGAGAGAGAGATAAGTGGTGGGAGGAGAGTAGCAAGCGTATGACTGCTCCAGACCACCGCGGCGGACCTACTGACATGAATCCCACCCTCCCCCACCCTCACGCACTCGCTACACAGGGAATTATGTAGCGAAACTACCTAATTACATGGTTTTTGCACTCGTGTTGCGCGATCGTTGCAAGAAAACTAGCAGTCGTACAAGGATGGTTGGGGTGTCATTGGAAAGCTCTGTTTATGCCCTTTCAGGGATAGATACTTGTTTTACGCTCTGGGTCTTATTTAGGCATGAAAATGATCACGTAAACAACCCTATTTAGGGTAAAAACACCCCGCTGGGCGGTACATATAAATTATACCGCCTAGGCCGCTCGTTAGGTGTTAAAGAGGTACTGTACTATTAAAGAATTTACAGGAGTTTTACTATTAAAGAGGTATTTACACCCCATTGAATATAGGTAGGCCAGAATTTGTGAGCCCTAACTTCTATAACTCAAAAAGGGCTAGAGCAAACGGGCTGTATATTTCCACACCTACCACGCCAATGGTGAAGACCAATCAGCTTTAGAATGGTGAAAACTGCTGCCTTGTGGGTAGTCTGATTACCATGTGAGCAACGCGAAAACAATGCCAAGTGTTCCAGTCCGAGCTACTACTTCAGCATGCGTGTATGTATGTATGTGTGTGTGTATGGGTCACACGATCAATACAGTACTCACTTTGCGTGCATGCGCATGTGCGTGTGAACGTGTGACTGTCAGTGAGTGTCTCGTCTCAATCACAGCCATGACATCGACACACACACGTGCGGATGCACATGTGTGTGTGTTTGTCAATGCCATGGCTGTGGTGGAGGCGAGACACTCACTGACAGTCGCTCATTTACAAAGGCAAGCGGTGCACTGATGCGTGACACCGCTCTGTCACATGATACGGAGAGGGAGATGGTTGTGCTTCTGGGTGGGGGAGATGGTGGGGGGAAGTAGGGGGTGCCTGGGGGGTGTGCCTAGTTCAACACTAGGCTGATGGGGCCATCAAAAAATTAATGCATGGCATTAGGCAGGTTTTAAGGGTTTATATAATTTTTTTTTAAATATGATTTTCTTCCAGTTAATGCTGGAATACAAAGAAGGTAAGTTTGCCATGTTGGTGCGTCAGAAATATAACTACTGTATGTCTGTCAGCCTCTCTTCACCCACCTCTCACCAAGTCGACAGGAAAACTTGGAATGCAAACAAAACCATACTATTTTTATGTATTTAAATGATTTAGCTCTATGATACTACAGGTATATAATATATGTTCTTAACCCTTTCACGCATATGATGCGATTTTGAGCCTATTGGGGATACTTTAAAGCCTTTGTTACCATCAGGGGTATTTAGAAACCTTTAGTTTAGTTACTTCAACCTCTGCAGTTGTCTTTGAGTTAGCTGTGTTGAGCCTATTGGGGATACTTTAAAGCCTTTGTTACCATCAGGGGTATTTAGAAACCTTTAGTTTAGTTACTTCAACCTCTGCAGTTGTCTTTGAGTTAGCTGTGTTGAGCCTATTGGGGATACTTTAAAGCCTTTGTTACCATCAGGGGTATTTAGAAACCTTTAGTTTAGTTACTTCAACCTCTGCAGTTGTCTTTGAGTTAGCTGTGGGCAGAAAACTAATTTTGGAGAGGTAATTATAAGAGTGAGAGAACTCTATTTCTTATTGCTAATCTGGCAACCTCTGCGTCATATGTGCGTAAAAGGGTTAAAAAAAAATGCTTGTTTTGCAGTTGATGCGAGAATACAAGGAAGGCGTTAAGTTTGCCGTGTTGGTGCGACAGAAATACCTCCACGTCTGCCAGGCCCTCTTGACCCACCTCTCACCAAGACTACAGGAAAACTTGGAATACAGACAAAACCAGGCTATTGAGGAACTGGATGCTAATATCAAAAGAATGCTTGAGGTGAGTCTTTGCCAGTTTTCCCAATTCCGTTAGGAGGAGGACTGTTTTTTGCTGAATTGAGTTAATTTTGACGTCTCCGGGACATTTGACGCACCACTCCTCCTAAACGGCTGCCTCCACGATATCGAACACTCAAACCAAAGTTGTTCGCAGAGCCAAAATGAACAAATTGAACCTGCTTGATTTCTGCTACCACAGTGGTGGCTCTTGCATCGCCAGATTGTCTAGAACGGGATGTAGCGGATTAAATGCTTTTATGTGAGAATTTGTATATACAGTACAGTCAGGTACATGTATGTATGTACAGTAAACCTTCACTCTTTCGGACTAATTGGGGGAGACCCCTGTCCGAAAGTGTCAAAAGTCCGAAAGGGCCGAGTCCGAACTCACACTTCAGCCTTTCAGACAAATCCGAAAGGCTGAAATAATGTACGAAGTTTATAAGTCCGAATACACATTCACCTAACCAGACAAGTCCGAAACTCGGCTCTTTGGTCCGAATGCGATTTAATTTTTCTCAACCTTTCGGACAAATCCGAAAGGCTGAAGCATGAGTCCGAAGTTAAATGTAGTCCGAAAGTGTAGTCCGAAAAGAACGGAGGTATTTTCTTAGCCTTTCGGACAAATCCGAAAGGCTGAACCATGAGTTCGAATTGAAATGCTTGTCCGAAAGCCTTGGAATTCCGAAAGAGTGAAGTACGAAAGAGCGAGGGTTTACTGTATATACATACTCAGGCACACACCCCATAGCTGGGGTTGGCCGACTCGAGACAGAGCCCGAACAGAAACAACATTTAAAGTTCCAATTCTTAGGGTCCGTCTCGGGACCACTTTCACGTTCCCTCTGACTTTTCTCTGTCTCGTCTAGTAGGTGAATCTTACAAGGGGAGGAGGATTCCCAGCCCCCTGCACCCAGAAGGAAAAATAGGACAGTATAAGAGACAGACAGAAACGGAAAAGGTTGGGTAGAGGATGCTAAAGCGCACTGTACATACTACATACATACATACATACATAACGGTACAGTACAGTAAGGTGATGGGCTGGTCTATCAGAGTGAGAACTGAGCGATCTCTGCCATACCCATAGCTTACTCTGACTGTTCCTTTTACTTATACAGTCTGACCTGCCAATACGCGAGCTTTTAATACGCGATTCACCTTATACGCGAGGAGGGGGTCGAATCATACCCAAAACTTTCAAAACGCGTGATGTACCTTTAAAACGCGAATCCGGGGCCGATATAAGGGCAATTCCGGGGAGTTCAGCTAATACGCGAGGTCCCCCACCATTCCGCGCCAGTTACGTAGGCACGCAGGGCATTGTGGGATACGCCAGTCTACCCTCAGTCCACGCTCGCGCACCAGCTGTCCGACTCGTGTTGGACATTTACTGTTAATTTTAAGGTGAGTTTATTATTATTGTTATATTTTCTTATGATTTGGATGTTTATGTATACATATATGTACCTTTTGTGGCAATTGATGGAGATAAATAGGCCTAAAGTAGACAACTTGGAGTCAGTGCCGCCCATATAGATTTATTCCCATATAATACTCTATTGCTAACGCGAATTCTTCCGCGCGCCCTCGCGTGTCGCCCATATTCTCGCGTATTGGCAGGCCAGACTGTATATTCTCTAGATCTCAAGTGACGGCGTCTCTTCCGTGGATTGACCTCCCAATCTACCAAGATTGGAAGCCAAAGCATCACATTTTTCCTTTGCCCCTCAACTTTCTCTTAATTGCTGAGGGGCACAGGGCCCTGGGTGGGTCTTTGGTTTCCAGGCGTTCCCGCACCCTCCTCAGCTCCCCGCCATGAAGTGGCTTCGGTCACCCAGGCTTTATTGTGGTCGGTAGGAAGGGTTCTGTGGGGGCGCTCGGTTATGGCCTTGGCCTGCTTGGGGCCTTGGGGCTGTTCGGCCAGGCAGCTTGAGGAACAACAACAACAATAACAACAACAACAACAGTACAGTACAGTGCAGTACAGTACATACATACCATACGTAAAAGTTTACTTAAACATATCTAGTTTAATTAATAAATACGGAATAATAAAGATAATGATAAATATATTATAATTTCTGCCGCTCATTTTGGCCAGTTGTTGTTGTTGTTGTTGTTGTTGTTGTTGTTCCCCAAGCTGCCTGGCCGAACAGCCCCAAGGCCCCGAGCAAGGCCAAGGCCATAACCGAGCACCCCCACAGAACAGTTGAGGGGCAAAGGAAAAATGTGACGCTTTGGCCAGTTAGCTAGCGTACTGATAAGGTAGCCAATCATGAGCCACGATACAAACGCCAGTTAGAAGCCAGATGCACGGGTCAACTGAATGGAATATAGTACTGTAGTACTTAAAGTAACACTTAAAGTATTTATTTTCAAGAACTTAAATACTATTATGGGTGAGGGCTGGTCCTACCCTGAGTGAGGTTTAGTATCCTCTACACAGCCTTAGCCATTTCTGTCTGTCTCTTTTACTGTCCTACTTTTCCTTCTGGGGGCAGGGGGCTAGGTATCCTCTTCCACTTGTAAAATTCACCTACTAGACAAGCCATAGTAAGGGGCAGTGGTACGCCAAAGTGGTTCTGGACCTTAAGAATTGGAATTTTAAATGTTGTTTCTGTCCAAGCTCTGTCTCGAGTCAGCCACCCCCATCTATGGGGTATGTGCCTGAGCATATACATAATTATGGATACAGGAATAACTAGAGGCCACAGCTACAAAGTAAAAAGACCTACCTGCAAGAACGATATCAGGAAGTTTAGCTTCCCCTATAGATGTATTGACACATGGAATAGGCTGGAGGAGGAGGTGGTAGGGGCAAGGAACATCCATATTGTCAAGATAAAATTGGATGAAAGTAGACTGAGAGACGGGATAACACAAGCTTAGCTCAACTCCTGTAAAATACAATTAGGTAAATACAATTAGGTAAATACAATTAGGTAACTACAGTAGGGTCTCGCATAAAACGAGTATATGGTCGATAAACGAGGGCGTTTTATGCGATTTCGTTTTATGTGAACACAGCATTTTGGTGGCCCAATATCGTCAATGTTCACTGGAAGCGTAAATTTCCGTCAGGAGCGTACGATATTTTGTACGTTTTGTACGATATTTCGGCGCTCTATATGAAAACTCCTCGGATTTGCCCCACTTTGGCGGCGGACTCGTTTTATGCGATCACATTCGTTCTGATCGAAAATTAAATATTAATATTTTAGGTCGGTCGTTTTAATCGAGACTCGTTTTATGCGAACACGTTTTATGCGGGACCCTCTACTGTACATACATAAGTGAGGAATTACTGTACTGAATAAAATAAAGAGACTATAATTTCCTACAAACAGGTATTACTAATGTTTCTCCTCACATGTTTCAGGTGTACTTGGAGTGGTTGGATCAGTTTGTGTGTATGTTGCATCGTGAGCCTCATGCGTCCGGTCTACAGAGGAACTTCCTACAAGAAGAATGGAGGTTCGTCCAAGCCACCTGTCCACACGTTACCGAGGGAGACAGTCTGGCCGCCACTAGATTCTGGTTTGTTTACTTACATTGTTTGGACTATCTATTTATCTATCTATCTATCTATTTATCTATCTATCTATCTATCTATCTATCTATCTATCTATCTATCTATCTATCTATCTATCTATCTATCTATCTATCTGTCTGTCTGTCTGTCTGTCTGTCTGTGTCTGTCTGTCTGTCTGTCTGTCTGTCTGTCTGTCTGTCTGTCTGTCTGTCTGTCTGTCTGTCTGGCTGTATGTATGTCTGTCTGTCTGTCTGTCTGTCTGTCTGTATTTGTGTGTGTGTCTGTCTGTATGTCTGTCTGTCTGGCTGGCTGGCTGGCTGGCTGGATGGCTGGCTGGCTGGCTGGCTGGCTGGCTGCGGTGGCTGGCGGGCTGGCTGGCTGGCTGGCTGGCTGGATGGCTTTCTCTCTCTATCTCTCTCTATCTCTTTTCTCTCTCTCTCTCTCTCTCTCTCTCTCTCTCCTCTCTCTCTCTTCTCTCTCTCTCTCTCTCTCTCATCTCTCTCTCTCTCTCTCTCTCTCTCTCTCTCTCTCTCTCCCTCTCTCTCTCTCTATCTCTCTCTCTCTCTCTCTCTCTTCTCTCTCTCTCACTCTCTCTCTCTCTCTCTCTCTCTCTCTCTCTCTCTCTCTCTCTCTCTCTCTCTCTCTCTCTCTCTCTCTCTCTCTCTCTCTCTCTCTCTCTCTCTCTCTCTCTCTCTCTCTCTGAGTCCCTGAGGAAGGCCACGGCCGCAATCGGGCTTTCCCACAGAACTCTCATTGAGTGTAGATTGTGTTGTTGGCGAAAGTGGTTGTGTGCAATGCAGTCTTCTATGATGTGTTTGATGGTATGGGGTGCTGTGTTACATCCCGGGCAGGTGTCGACGACGGAGTCATCCAGTCTCTTCTGATATCTCAGAAGAGCTGGATGGTGTCTGCATCTCAGCCTGGCCAGGTGGACTCTGTCCTTGCGAGGAAGGGAGGATTCGGAAGGATGGATTTCGGGAGGTCGTGCTTGCAGCTGCGTGTTGTCTCTGAGTGAGTGGATGGATCGGCGAGAGATATGAGTATGGATGTGCTTCTGGAAGTTGCTTTGGGGTGGGCAGGGAGAGAGAGAAGACAGTATTTGTGTGTGATACCGTGTGCTGGGTGTTGTTTTGATATTTCTTGGTGTCTGTGGGTGTGTTGCCATGTAGTGTAGTGGGTGGTTTTGGTTCGTAGAGGCTGCTGCCAGAAATTGGGTGCCTCTCATGTCCAGATGGTCTTTGACTTTGAGGAGAGACTAGTGATCGGGCAACTGAATTGGATGGCTACTCACACTCGCCCAGATATAGCGTTCGATGTGTGCGAACTGAGTGTTTCACTTCCAAAGGCTATATAAGGCCTCAAATGCTGCAAACTTCCTTCTACCTTCATCGACCAGGAATACGTCATCAAGCCTTTTCAATAACACTTCCACGCCATCGTCGGCCTCCAATGTGGTCTTATCTATTTCAGAAGAGGCAATTCTAGCCCTCCCGGAAAGTGACAGATGGATCGCCAATGCCCTCTTTTTCTTATCAATCGTTATAAGTCGACACCAAACACCCACATCCTCCTTCCACATTTCGTATTCTTCGTCACGCTCTAATTTCGGAGGCCATTTCAGTGAGCACGCCATAATGCCCGAACTACGCTCTGCTACCAATGTTAATAGATATACGGAAGCAACCGCACTCACTGAAATCCTGGAGACAACTGCCGGTCGTTCGCATGGACCAGCCGACCATACTTCCATCCAGCCGATAACGTCATCAGCCAGATTACGACTCGGCGGCCTGCCATTGGCTCGAGGCGGACGAACTTAGTGCAGGTCGAGCCAGTCAACCTGCGCCACTTTGGCGTGACTGCGCTAATATATATACTGTACATATGTATGAACGGGTATGTGTTTGTGTGTACTGTATGTGTATGTGTGACCCCAGTTAGTAATTATGCCTATATTGTTTCCCCAGCAACATAGCGTGCCACATGTTATGCAGCGTGGGTGACTTTATAGAGACGGGTATTGATGACCAGATGGCAGCACTACAGGACTCTACCTTGGAGGACCTGGACGACCCGCAGGCACAGCAGGAGGAGGAGGAGGAAGAAGAAGAAGAGGAGGCGTTGGAGTTGGATGACCTACAGAAGTAAGAGATTTTTTTTTTTTATATACAGTCAGGACCCCCAATACACGGTTCCACAATTCGCGAAAACCCTAATACACGAGTTACCCCTCGAAAATAACATTAATTAATTAAGCATTAATTATGCGAGGTGGTACCACAATACACGAATCGAGAGCTAAGAAGGGGCCAAATCCGCTATTCCCGCTTGATACCCGAGCACGTCTACGTTTCGCGAGGCCCAGGAGTAGCTCTGAAAAAAGAAGAAGACGGGCATACGCCTGCCTTCCCTCCCGCTTACCCTCCCTCCCTCCCTCCCACAGTCCCGCTCAAGCGCTCATAGCCGTGCGGAGTGACCAAACGTTTGTAGTGCCTGCCACTTTTTTCGCCATGCCACGCCAATATAAGAAGATAACACACAAAATGAAGGTGGAATTGTTGTTTCGCAAGAAAAGAGGAGAAGGAAACTGTGCAATAGGCTTGTCAGAGTAAACTGTTCGTACGATTTGGTTAGGGAGGGAGAAGTTTGAGAAAATCGTGAAGTCCTACGGTCCTAGTCCTAGCCTATCTACTACTAATTTTAAGGATAGTTTCATATTTTTATTCATTGTTCTTCTTATATATAAGATATAGACTGTACTGTAGAGCCAAAAATGTCGAAAATAGGGCCAAAAATTTCGAAAATAGGCCATAATTGAGAGATGTCACCCAATCTAATTATTCCCATTTAAAGTTAGTTCCACAATACCCGAATTCACAATACGCGATGCCTCCTGTCACCCCTATTCTCGCGAATTGGGGGTCCTGACTGTACAGTATATACAGTATCAATATTTTATATACATTATTGTTCGTTTGCATTTTTTTACCTTTTTTTTTTTTTTTTTTTTTTTTTTTTTTTTTTTTTTAATACAGGTTTATTATTATTAGTATTATTATATATATATTTTTTCTCACATACAGTATTATTAGAGTTTTTGGTGACTTATCATTTCCTCAAATATATTGAGGAAAAACTTCCACATATTGGAAGGGACATTGTGGCACGTGCAAATGAATCATCTCTTGACAAAGTATGAGGCCGTTTTCTGACTGTACCTTTATCATAATTCTTATTTCTAACTTTTTTCTTGAGAGTGGTGAAGGCAGTGGGGCTATAATGGTGTGCCCCATGGTTCCCTAGTGTCTTACTCTCACAGCCCACTGGCACAAGTTGGCCTTTCTCTCTCTGGCGTAGGGATGCGGCGACCCCACCGCCCGCCACTTTGGTGGTGCAATCAGCCTCTGGAGCAGTGGACCACTGGTTCCTATTTCCAGAAAATTCCTGTGCTTGGTATGCTTCCAGCCAGGGCCCCACTGGGGTAAATAAAATAGCAAAACAGTGGTGGAACTGCCATCCGGGTGAGGGACTGCTCTGGGTCTGCTCCTTCAGTGTTCATGGTTATAATCCACTTAGTGGAAATGGCACTGTGGAGTGGGTCAGTCGGGGCATGTCTGGGAGCCTGGAGGCAGTTTCTGCCATGGCCATCCCTTTTGGGGCGCTTCCTCTGGAAGCGAGGCGTCAGATTTGATGATGATGATGAAGTACGAGGCTAATTAACAGCATATTTGGCTATAAAAACATTGTGCATACTGTACCATACATAATCTAGTTTTTATTAAGTTCACCACACCACCAAACACCTCCAATGAAATTAATGAAAACATATATGTGATCCACCAGGATTCCAACCCGGGTTATCACACACAGATTTGTAGACACCTTAACCATTACACCACCAAGACGGTTAAAGGTTTATGCACACGCCTACGACTTATTATCCATTCTCGAATACTGGAAATTAATCTAATCATGTTCATATTCCCACCGCACTATGGTAGCCTAATGTTTAAGTGAGAGGAAAGAATATTAATGTGGCACAGATCATATATAACGGCCTCGCTACGAAATATCCCTGAACCTACTGAAAATTTATTTTTTATTAATTTCACCACAACACCAAACACCTCAAATGAAATGAATGAAAGCATATATGTGATCCACCAGGATTCCAACCCGGTGCTTCCAGAGGAAGCACCCCAAAAAGGGATGGCCATGGCAGAAACTGCCTCCAGGCTCACAGACATACCCCCCCACTGTCCCACTTCACCGTGCCACCATTCACCAAATGGATTAAGACCATTAGCACTCAATGATCAGACCCAGGGCAGTCCCTCACATGGATGACAGTCCCATCACTGTTTTGTTTTTATCTTTACCCCAGTGGGGCTCTGGCTGGAAGCATACTAAACACAGGAGTGTTCTGAAGATAGGAACCAGTGGTCCACTGCTACAGAATTTGATTGTACCACCAAAGTGGTGGGCAGTGGGGTTGCTGCATCCCTATGCCAAAATAAGAAGAAATTGGAGATAAGTTAGTGTAGAGTGTGTAGCACTTGTGGTTTTATGTAAGAAAGCAAGAGTGTCTGCATCTTAAAGGTGGGGGTGCATGGGTTGAGATAAACATGGAATGATAATTGCCAAGCTGTTCATAATTATCCTGCAAAATGCAATGGCACTGAAATAATTATTAACAATGGTATAAAGGATTCTGTGGATCGTCTATACCGGGCCTGTGACGTCACAAGAGTGCAAGTCCACCATCCAGTCCAGGATGAGGATACTGGTGTGACGTCACTATGACGTCACAGGCCCGGTATAGATGATCCGCAAACGCCTTTATACCATTGTTAATAATTATTTCAGTGACATTGCATTTTACAGGATAATTATATGCAGGTTGGTAATTATTTTTCCATGTTTACCTCAACCCATGCGCCCCCACCTTTAAGATCAAGCCAGATTTGCTTGTTATGTAAGTGAGGCACAGCTAAAAAGCAGCAAAGAGGGCCAGGTGGTGAAACAGGATACCTAACAATCCTTATACTCCACCTACGGCTGTTCCCGGAATTATTGGTGCCTACTGTACAACCTCCTCCCTGTTGTAATAACCGAGTAATTAAGATGGGAACAAACCAATTTCTCACCAACTTAAAAAAATAGATAATTATAATTTAAAACTTGCAAAATAAACAAACCAAAACTTGAAGTAAAAACACAGAACAACTTATCAAAATCACTACCGGTATACTGTATTATAACTAAGATATATATTTCATTCTCTGTAGGAAGCGTCTGCTGCAGAGATGTCGGGCCCTGCAGGTGTTGTTGGGTGAGACCCGAGAGCGATCCCTGAGAGCGGCCGGCCTTGCCAAGATGTTACGGAAGGATCTGGAGGTGGCCGCTGAGTTTAGAATCTGTGGCCACCCGGCTCAACTACTGGCCAAACTAAAGGACACGGGACACACCAGGGTTATAGCTCCATACAGCCATAACCACTTTATATTTGTGCCTAGTAAGTCATTTAGTACATTAGACATACATTAATTTCAAGACACAACTATAGTCTATTCATTATAGGTAGGCCATTAATTGTGAGCCTTATCCTATGATGCAGTTTTTAACACTGTACACTCCCTTGATTAACCCCTTCAGACTCATATGACGCAGAGGTTGACAGATTAGCAATAAGAAATAGAGTTCTCTCATTCTTATAATTACCTCTCCAAAATTAGTTTTCTGCCCACAGCTAACTCAAAGACAACTGCAGAGGTTGAAGTAGCTAAACTAAAGGTTTTTAAATACCCCTGATGGTAACAAAGGCTTTAAAGTATCCCTAATAGGCTCAAAATCGCGTCATATGTCGGAGAGGGTTAACAGGGCTAGTGTTCCAGCTCTCCTGAGCTATCAGAAGAGACTGGATGACTCCGTTGTCGACGCCTGCCCGGGATGTAACACAGCACCCCATACCATTAAACACATCATAGAAGACTGCATTTCACACAACCACTTACGCCAACAACACAATCTACACTCAATGAGAGCTCTGTGGGAAAGCCCAATCGTGGCCATGGCCTTCCTCAGGGACTCGGGGCTGTTCGGCCAGGCAGCTTAGGGAACAACAATAACAACAACAACAGGGCTAGGATGTGCCCTTGTTACAGGGACTAAACTGGACATTAGCCATGAATCTCTAGACCGAGCTGCCAAAACTCTTGCCATCTCCCAATGGCACAGCGTGGGATCGAACTGCCGACCCTTTGATCAGCAGTCTGACGCTACCTACCAACCCATTTAGGGCTTGAGCAACTGAGCTGTAAATGTCCACTCCTATTCCCTGGCTGGCTCTTCCCAAATGGTAGAAATATTTGCTGGGTGACTGGCCCAGCTCAAGGACACGGGGCATATCAGGGTTGTATCGCCGTACAGCCATAATCTTACAGTTTCTTACAGTTTCTTACAGTTTCTTACAGTAGATCCTCTGGAAAAAGGCAAACTATGCCTGTGTATCCAGCTCAGTACCAGTACTTGCACTGCTGCGGTCGTTCACGGTGTTGGCGGCGGCGGTAGCAGACGCAACATTTTTACTATTCTGTATTTTTGTTTTATAATCAAACTTCAAATCTTGTCATTTCATATTTGTCTCTAGTAAGATATTTATTACACAACTTATTTGTTTACTTCTTAGTGGAATCAGACCATACTCTCTAATCTTGAATTTAAAATTCATATTTGTTTTCACCAACCCACCAATTACTTTACAAATATACCTAACTAATGAAATAAATGAAAGTAATGAATACATGTGGTACTCCAAGGACTCCAACCTAGGACACTCACACCAAAATTCCACACACTAAGCATTAGGCTATCAAGTGAGGCAGCTCTGAAAAAGGCTGTTGAAAAACACCACAAAGAGCTGCCTGGAACACTGCCATTTGGACATAAGATTGAAACCACACCTCATGTAGAGCACCTGGTCTTTACATTTATGTATGCATCAAGTGCACTTATCTATTTTATATATATTTTTTTAGTGCACTTAACACTTAAAGAGCGGGGCCCGACTTAAGTCTGTATCTAAAAAGCAGCAAGTTAGGAGCATTATTAAGGTTTTTAAAGAGTTAAAATCGAGTGCAAATGGCCGTGAACGCAGCAGGCCACACGGCCGACACCCAGGGCTTACCGCCGCCCACTGGCTCACGCTCCCTCTGTTCTCGAGAGGCCGGCAGTGTAGCCAGTAGTGAGCGTAGCTGGAAAAAATATGCCGCTATACGCTAAACTCCCATGTTAGTGGTAGCACTGCATGAAAATGACGAGTGCTACGTAGCTCGTTCTGGTCTCATTTTGAAGCTTGTAGCGCCTAGTTTTTTGCTGAATAAATTTCTTTTCGTGCAGATACTTGATTGATCATTCAGGAGGGCCTGAGTATGCCCAAAATAGCCCAAAACCCCCCGCTAGACTAGGGTTAATATAATAAAATCAAATTCAACATACTTCTTATCCATCAGACACCTATATACATTAATATTTATTATTGTTATTTAGTTATTGATAGGGGTCACTTGAGGCATGCTATGCTTACAGGTACCTACCCGATAGCACTATCGTTAGTGAGTGCTGTACTGTATTTTATATATTATTTTGTAATAGTATAGATATCTTATCAATATTTGTATTTTGTACTATTTTAATGTCTTGTCATGTTGCAAATTTGATTTTAAATAATATTTTGACATTTAACATATAGTTTCTTTATTCATGCAGAGTTTAGTAAAATTTGCCAGAACGTCCCGGACTTCCCAAACTTGACTACTTCCTTTAACGTGACGATAGTGCGTTGTTATGTGTGCGATTGGTTTGCTTGGGAAACAGATTAACTTGCTCATGTAGTAATGTACACCCTATGTGGTGGATTGTGTTCTTTTATTTAATAATTTTCATTTTAGTAAACGTTGTTTCCACATAGCGATTTTGATAATTTAATTTGACTTTTTATTGTCCTTGTCCCAATTTTGGTTTGTTTAGTTTGCAAGTTTTACATTTTAAATTATACTTCCGAAAAATCTGTGGCAAAATGTCAGGTCCCCCCAGGCATAAGATTTCCTAGTGGTGGAATGACAAGGTTGATAATGCAATGAAGGAGGAAAGATGATGTTTCAGAGCATGGAAGAAAGGAGGCAGCAGGGAGGAATATCTGGAGGCTAAGTGAATTGCAAAAAAAAAAAAAAAAATCGAATAAAATACAAAATATACAAGGCAAAACAAAATCATACACAACCTGATCATAGCCCAAGTGAGTAATGCAGAACAATTGGTGAGTTATCTGCTCAACAGGTGGTGTTGTGTGTGTGTGTAAGTGTGAGAGTCCGAGTGTAGGGGGTGAGACAGTGAAGCATGGGAACGAGGTGGCTTCAGAGATGGGGTCGTTTCGGGCCATGAGTGAGCACCGTGCCTCATGTGAAGGCAAGATGGCAGGTGCTCGTTGTACTCTACGTGCTTCACATGTCTCACTCCCTAGACTGGAACAAGACCTCACAGGCTTCACTGTTCATTGTAAAGCGGTGAATGTTAAGGCTCTCAGCCTATGCCCGAGAGGAAGTAAGTTGGAATATAGACCAAAAAAAAAAAAAAAAAAAAAAAAAAATTAGTTTAGGATGACGGTAGAGATGTTGTAGGAGAACATGTGTTGGAATGATTATTTATAGGACGATTGTTTTTGCTGCTTTACAGTAATTACATCACTTGATTTTAAATTAACCCTCCTGGCCCGGGCTAGCTCTCCTAATGACAGTGCGGCGTACCCGGGCGATCTGGCCGAAAAACATCTAGGCCTAGGCTACCGTATTTTGGTTAATTTTAACTGCTAGAAATTTCCCACGCATCTATAAATGTAGTGCGGTTTCCAATCTGTAGACTGGCATTGAGTAGAGCTCTCTAAGTCAACTGGTTCAGTTGTGATGACGATTTTAGTGGAGAGCATTAGGCAATGTTAGCAATACGACGATCTTTTCACTACTGAAACAACGACATACAGACATACAATAACAAACGAGTCTTCTCCTCCTTGTTTTCGGAGGTGCGGTGACGCAACGATCGGCTTTGTTTACATGCGTCGGACGCACGGCGTTCAGACCAAGCTGAATAGGCTTTCAAGCTTACTGTCTATTAAAATTACACCCGGGTACCGGCCCATCTGCCGTGGTGTCATATTAAAATGACACCCGGGGAGGAAGGGTTAAACAACTTTAAGTGAAGCAATTGTTGTTTGCCATTCTTATTGGGATTTTGGACCATTGGGATTATTGGCATTTAACCCCTCAGACCCGGTAGGGCTCTGAGGCACTCTTAACAAACGCGGTCCGCGGAACCCGGTAGGACTCTGAGGCTCCGGCAGCTTGAAAGCCTGCAAGCTTGTTTTGAAAGCCGTCCGTCCGACGCATGTAAACAACAGCCGGTTGGACCGACGCCGCGCATCTCCGACCACAAGAAGGAGAGGCGTCGCTTGTTTTTGTGTGGCTGTGTTATTGTTTAGTATTGAAAAATGGCTGACATCGCCACAAAGTTCTCTCCACGGAAATCGTCATCACAACTGAACCAGTTGACTTAGAGAGCTCTACTCAACGCCATTCTACAGGTACGAAACACATCTACGCTTAGGGATGCGCGGGAATGCGGAAGCAGTCAAAATAACAAAGATACGGTAGCTTAGGCGTAGATATTTTTCAGCCAAAACCCCCGGGTTTCGGGGAATATTTATAGAATGCGTAGTCGGCTCCGGAGGGTTAAGGAATGCCTGTATTGTTAACGATAATTTTCCTATGTAAAAATATAAATACAGTAAATATATATACTGTAGATGTGTGTGATTTTGTGTTTTGTTTTGTCTTTCTGATGTGTGTGATGTCCATGTTCGAGCTCTGTCTCGAGTCGGCCAACCCCATAAAAAAAAAGGAAAACGGGGGTAAGTGCCAGTGTATATACATACATACATACATACATACATACATACATACATACATACATACATACATACATACGTACATAGAGAGGGATGGAGGTGAGAGAGCAAGAGGTCACAGCTACAAACTGAAAGTGCCTAATAGTAAATCTGATCTGAAAAGTAAAAGATTTCCTACCAACTCGATTGGTGGGTGGAACAAATTACCAGCCAAAGTAGTGTCTGCACCATCAGTGCATAGTTTCAAAGCACGGTATGACAAACATATCTTAGGAGGCGGGAATTAACGAGCATGCTCACTCCCGCAAATACAACTAGTGTAAGTACATACATACATACATACATACAAGTAAATATGTAAATAGGACAACATAAGCTATGATATGTTAGTTCAAAATACTGGGAATTGGGAATATCCCGTACGATACTTGTCTAAGTAAAATGGATAAAAAATATAAAGTAACTAAGACAGGACAACACGAGCGATGCTCAATTCCTGTAAACTACAAATAGGTAAATACATAGATACATACATACATACATACATACATACATACAAAACAAAAAAATAATGATATACTTGTGTGTGTGTGTCCATCAGGTTGCATCAAGGAGAAACAGTCCTACATCTGGCAGCTACTGGACCTGAGGGTGGGGGGTGTGGACCAGGAGGATGAGGGGGGTGTTTGTGGTGAGCTGGGGGGATACCTGGTACTGATGAGGTGTCAAGACCCGGCTCTATCACGGCTATGGTCCGGGGATGTTATAGAGATTGAACCAACGGCTGACTGTACCATCACACTGTCTAGAGTACAGGTAAGAGAGAGTGTAGGGGAATGAGGGTGTGTTAAGAGTTCATATACATAATTATAATGACCACAGGACATAGTGCAGTTAGTAGAGCACTCGCCTGCAAACCGAGGTTGACTGTTCAAGACTTGGGCAAGCCAGTGGACGTTATTGACAGATGCCAGTGCTGTGGTGGATGGCACAGTCTAACAATCTGTGGCAACTATCCACTAAAGTCCCTGAAGCATCAGACTCTAGCCCCGCTCATGAGCAGGGGGTGCATGGTGGTAAAAAAAACGCATCATGATATAATTTTTGTCAAATATGTCCAGATACGAAGACTGGTGCGTGAATTAAATGCCTTATTATATTTTTTCACCAACCAACTCTACTTCTAAACTCAATTAATGAAATCAACAAATACATGTGGCAATCCAAGGACTCGAACCTAGGATACTCGCACCGAAATTCCGCGCATTTATGCATTACGCTACCAAAGAACAGAAGAGTTAATTGCCTCAATTTTAACCCTCTCTGTACTGGTGACGTTATTTGTATTTTATTCTAGCTATATTTAGACAATTTTGTGCAGCTTAAGAAGGAATTGTGGTTGTAAAAAGGGTTAATTAAGATACTTCAAGGCCTGTTAATTGCTGTAGGCCCTTCGTAAGCTGAACAGAATTGTCTAACAGTAGCCAACATTTAATGAAAAGGACGACACTGGTACTGTATTGGTAGTAGTAGTAGTAGTAGTAGTAGTAGTAGTAGTAGTCGTCGTCGTCGTCGTTGTTCCCTAGGCTACCTGGCCTAACAGCCCCGAGCTCCTAAGGAAGGCCACGGCCAAGACCAAAATTTTGTTCACAAATTTCTCAAGGAGTGTGTTGTGTTGTTGGCATAAGTGGTTGTATAGGTTATTGTGTTATTGTTATTGTGTTATTGATTGTGTTGTTGTCATTGTTGTACTGGCAGGTATCTAGTGTGTTGTTGGTGGTTGGTTGTGGTACAGTGTTGGCTGGTGTGAGGCGGAAGTTCCAACACCAGATGGGTACTACCTCCATGGATCTACTGAGGGACCAGACGGCTCCCAACAAGGCCATCGCACACTCACTCAATGAACTCAAGGTCAGTACTATGATGATTAAAATGTTAAACTGCAAAACAAACACTCAAACCAGAAATGGCACAATATAAAGACAAATTAGCTTATATAAATGACTCTTGTGGTGGTTAGGCTCAATATAAATTTAAATGTTAACCCTTTCACGTTTTTTTATGACGCAGAGGTTGCCAGATTAGCAATAATAAATAGAGTTCTCTCACTCTTATAATTACCTCTCCAAAATTAGTTTTCTGCCCACAGCTAACTCAAAGACAACTGCAGAGGTTGAAGTAACTAAACTAAAGGTTTCTAAATACCCCTGATGGTAACAAAGGCTTTAAAGTATCCCCAATAGGCTCAACACAGCTAACTCAAAGACAACTGCAGAGGTTGACGTAACTAAACTAAAGGTTTCTAATTACCCCTGACTGATGGTAACGTAGGCTTTAAAGTATCCCCAATAGGCTCAAAATTGTGTCAAGAATGTGAGAGGGTTAAACTACAAAACAAAGAAACCAAAACAAGAAACTGCAAAATATAAAGACAAGCCAACTTTTAAAAATCGCTGTGGAAATAACGTATTGAAGATTTAGCAAAAAAAATTTATGAAATATAAAACAGAAAGGAGGTATGACTCTAAAACTTTTCTTGTCAATTTTATGTGTGATAGAAATAAACTAAGAAAAGTTGACAGAAAAATATAAGCACTTTATTGACAACGTTTCGCATAGATTGGCCTGAAGCCGCTGTCACACGAGCGCTTTTTCCGGCAATTTTCCATGAGCAAGTTTTTTCTCGTATTATTTCGGGACTTTTTCGCACTGGTATCGGCAACTAGACTGAAGGTAGATTATGTTAGGCGGCTGAATTCTGATAAAGTGTAATTTTTGAAGCTTCCAGACCATAATTGCCCGTAAAAATTGCTCATAAAAGGGCTCGTGTGACTCCGGCTTGATGAAGCTATATGTGAAGCGATGTCAATAACGTGCTCCTCCTCATATGGTGTTTATAGTCAATATTTTGTTTGTTGGTCCGAGTCATAACGTGAGCAAGATGGAGAATATATTGGAGTTGGAATAAGTTACACCAGATGGAGAGAGAGAGAGAGAGAGAGAGAGAGAGAGAGAGAGAGAGAGAGAGAGAGAGAGAGAGAGAGAGAGAGGGGAGGGGAGGTGAGAGAAAAAGGGGAAGAGGGAAAGAAACTGAAAGTGGGAGAGAGAGGGAAAGTTGGTAAGTGGGAAGTGTGGATAGAACAAGAGTGAATAGATTGAGATATTCAGTTATTGGGAGAGATAGGCCTAGGTGACATGGCTCAATTATTATTATTTTTTTTTATTTTTTTTTTTATTTTATTTTTTTTTGTCTGCCTGATGGTTTTCTGATTGGTACTGGCGATGATGATTGGTCTCGGTAAGGTTGTCAGAGTCAGGCGGGAGGCTCCTTGCTACATCCAGCATTGTCTGCCTTCATCCATCTGGTGTCGGTCTGGTACAGATTTGTTTTTAGTCATGAGAGAGAGAGGGTGGTGACAGAGAAAGAGCGGGGAGGGAGAGAGGAAGGGTGGGACAGAGATAGGGAGAGAGGAAGGGGGGGGGAGGAAGGGGGGGAGGGGGGCAACAGAGAGGGAGGGAGGAAGGAAGGAAGGGTGGGACAGAAAGAGGGGGGAGAGAGGTAGGGGGCGGGGAGCAGAGAGGGAGGGAGAGAGGAAGGAAGGGTGGGACAGAGAGGAAGGAAGGGTGGGACAGAGAGAGGGAGGGAGAGAGGAAGGAAGGGTGGGACAGAGAGAGGAAGGAAGGGTGGGACAGAGAGGGAGGAAGGGTGGGACAGAGAGAGGGAGGAAGAGGGGGAATGGGGGAGAGGAGGGAGGGGAAGTTATGAGGTAGAGATGGAGGCAGAGTGAGAATAGACAATAGATATAATAATAATAACAATAATAATAATAATAATAATTCTAAGACTATTACTTTATGTACACCTCAGCGAGAAGGTGTAGCTCTGTGTGTGGGCCTGGGTCGTAATGTAAGCAAGGTGGAGAACATGTTGGAGTTGGAACAAGTAACACCGGACGTGGAGGAGTCGGAGAGGCGACAACTGCACCTTGTCACCAGGGACGTCATTCATCAGTACTTCATGTTTGCCTTTGAGGTCAGTCTAGTGGATTGTATCTGGATCCCCTTCTCCCTCGTGTTTAGCCCCATTAGCCCTATCAGTTGCAAAGGTCCAGAAATCATGATCCCAAACCTCTGTATATAAACAAAAGTACACCTTGTCACCAGGGACATAATTCATCAGCACACTTCATTTAGGCGGGTGCCCGACCCCGAAAGGGGTTGAAATAGGGGAGCTATCCCCCGCCAAAGGTGGCTTTCTAGGGCCTTTCCTAGCTGATGCTGAGAGGATTGGGTTCTAGTCATGTGGTGATGGGCTGGTCTATCAGAGTGAAAACTGAGCGATCTCTGCCATACCCATAGCTTACTCTGACTGTTCCTTTAACTTATATTTTCTAGATCTCAAGTGACGGCGTCTTTTCCGTGGATTGACCTCCCAATCTACCAAGATTGGAAGCCAAAGCTTCACATTTTTCCCTTGCCCCTCAACTTTCTCTTCATAATTGCTGAGGGGCACAGGGCCCTGGGTGGGGCTTTGGTTTCCCGGGCGTTTCCGCACCCTCCTCAGCTCCCCGCCATGGAGTGGCTTCGGTCACCCAGGCTTTATTGTGGTCGGCAGGGAGGGTTCTGTGGGGGCGCTCAGTTGTGGCCTTGGAATTGCTCGGGGCCTTGGGGCTGTTCGGCCAGGCAGCTTGGGGAACGGCAACAACAACAACAACAACAACAACTTCATGTTTACTTTTGAGATCAGCCTCGTAGTTTTTGTTTCTGGACCACCTTCTCCCTCATGTTTAGCCCCATGAGTCACAAAGATTCACTAGAATCCATGCATTGTAAGTACGCCAGAAATCATGATCCCAAACCTCTGTATCTCAAAAAGGGTTAGAGCAAATGGGCTGTACATTTTCACACAGGTTTCCTGGCTGAGTCTTCCCAAATTGATTACTCAAGTTTTTTAGAGTTATAGAGGTTAGTGGCTAAGATTTGTTGCCTCCTTATATTGCATGGACTATATTTTAAGTTGTTTCATTATTACAGTGTTCAATAATTAGAGAACAACATTTACTTAAAGGTGTTATGCTTCATTATGTTGTAAATCTCACAAACAAATTCAAAATTTCATAAATATATTTACAAAACTAATTGGTACACTTAAATTGTATTAATTTAAAGTCTCAAATTTGAGGAACATACCTACAACTTAAAGTGAGGAATTGACTATAGTCTATCTATCTACGCCTTACTTCCCTTACGAGGGTGGCCATACATTGACTATAGTCTATCTATCTACGCCTTTGACTATAGTCTATCTATCTACGCCTTACTTCCCTTACGAGGGTGGCCATACATTGACTATAGTCTATCTATCTACGCCTTACTCCCCTTACGAGGGTGGCCATACATTGACTATAGTCTATCTATCTACGCCTTACTCCCCTTACGAGGGTGGCCATACATGACTATAGTCTATCTATCTACGCCTTACTTCCCTTACGAGGGTGGCCATACATTGACTATAGTCTATCTATCTACGCCTTACTTCCCTTACGAGGGTGGCCATACATTGACTATAGTCTATCTATCTACGCCTTACTCCCCTTACGAGGGTGGCCATACATTGACTATAGTCTATCTATCTACGCCTTACTCCCCTTACGAGGGTGGCCATACATTGACTATAGTCTATCTATCTACGCCTTACTCCCCTTACGAGGGTGGCCATACATTGACTATAGTCTATCTATCTACGCCTTACTCCCCTTACGAGGGTGGCCATACATTGACTATAGTCTATCTATCTACGCCTTACTCCCCTTACGAGGGTGGCCATACATTGACTATAGTCTCTTCATAATAATGTGGAAAATTGTACTTCACGTTTGGCCTTAACACTGTCTGGTCCGACATCTTGTGGGTTAATGTAATTTATTAATTTCACTTTCAAAATCAAATACCCCCCAATTAAATTAATGAAAGCATGTGATACTCCCGGGATTTGAACCTGGGATAGCAAATACAGATCTTAAACAACCTAACCATTACACC